>CM064534.1:27332254-27812254 GCA_032716605.1 Paralithodes platypus | reverse complement strand
CGAAGTAAATAAACTAATCGTTTCTAAACACCCCTGATGGTCGGAAAGGCTTTAAAGTATCCCAGAATAGGCTCAAAGGGAAACATTCAACTACATTTGTTTCTTGGTATATCCAAATGTCATGGTCCGAAAATAGCCTTGTGTTCGCACTGCCTCTGGTGTCATCCTGGGGGGGGGTTACTTTTTTTTTTTTTTTTTCTCTTTTTTTTTTTTTTTTTAATATCAATGATTTATTTTTTCAATTGATTCAACTATTTCGGGGCAATGTATTCTGAATTTTTCCCCTAGACAAAGAAGAACGCTTCCCAAGACCCTCTTCACACTATGCATGGACAACAAATCCCTCCAATCCTTATTCAAGCTAATTATGTACATTTTTCTTCTGTAGTCCTGGCTGAAAGCTGGTTAGTCCTAAATAGATGGGTCGCTATCCCTCACCCGGAAAAAAATTACACCTGAATGGGTTAAAGCATTTTATTGTACTTCAATCATTAATCAGGTGAAACGTC
Source organism: Paralithodes platypus (assembly GCA_032716605.1). Classification (NCBI taxonomy): domain Eukaryota; kingdom Metazoa; phylum Arthropoda; class Malacostraca; order Decapoda; family Lithodidae; genus Paralithodes; species Paralithodes platypus. The sequence continues at coordinate 27,811,745 of CM064534.1, read as the reverse complement.
TTTTGATATCCTAAGTAATGGAGTGAAACAGGGAGGATCCAAGAAGCCAAACCTCGCACCAGATAGTGTAAATACAAGCTTTATCAGTATCTGGTTATACAAGCTTTAACAGTATCTGATCCAAAGATTTGAATTTACTGTTTAACAGTAAATTTAAATCTTTGGATCAGAGACTGTTAAAGCTTGTATTTACACTATCTGGTGCGAGGATTGGCTTCTTGGAGAACACATTTTGTTCTCGTTCTTTTTCATGGAGAAACAAGAAACGCCCACTAGATCCCCCTTCAAACTAAAAAGAAACGCCCACCAGATCCCTTTTCAAGCTAAAAAAGAAACGTGCACCAGATCCCCCTCCAAGCTATATAAAAACGCCCACCAGATCCCCCTTCAACCTAAAGAGAAACGCCCACCAGATCCCCCCTCAAGATAAAGAGAAACGCTCACCAGATCCTCTTCAAGTTAAAAAAAGAAACTCCCACCAGATCCCCCTTCAAGTTAAAAAAAAAAAAAACGACCAACAGATCCCCCTTCAAATCAAATAGAAACACCCACCAGATACCCCTCCAAGATAAAGAGAAACGCTCACCAGATCCCCTTTCACGTTAAAAAGAGAAACGCTCACCAGATCCCCCTTCAAGTTAAAAAAACAGACCAACAAATCCCCCTTCAAACTAAATAGAAACACCAACCAGATACCCCTCCAAGCTAAAAAGAAACGCGCGACAGATTCCCTTTCAAGTTAAAAAAGGAAACGTGCACCAGATTCTCCTCCAAGATAAATATGTTCACTGTTAAATATATTCCGTTGATCTTACATTCAACAACAGGCAGCCAACATAGCACTATAATGTTAACGGCCACATACTGTACAGTATATATCTAACTATGATTTTGACTAGTTATTTACCGTTATTTAGAGACAAATATATTGGATAAACCGTAATATTGAATACAATTGTCGACCGTCACAATGTACCGTTAACCATAGGGACATTATTTCACACTGCACATAATATCGATCACCAGGACAAACATGTCACCCAAGTACGGCCTTCACCCGCAACAATTTTCTACCGAAAAATGTACATCTTAAGCTTAGAGGGGTTCTGGAGTTAATTTTAATTTACCTTGAAGGGGATCTGGGGAGGCGGTTTGTTGTAGTCATGGGGGCTAGCTATAAAGATTACTTGAACATAGCTAGATCAATCAAAACCCACAATAATAATACCACAAACAATCTTAAAAACTTCCAAGGCGTCATACCAGCTAGTGTTAAGACCTTGCAATGCAGCAAAATTTAAAACAAAATTATATCCGCGATCTCTTTTTGGCACAGATATTTTCAGACCATGACATTTCGGTGTTCCAAGACCATATTTTAGTTAAATATCTCCCAGGAGAAATAAAACCAAATAGGGCCCTTTCCTACATCAATTTTAGCATACAATATTAGCTTTTCATCTTCACACACGCACACGCACACACACACCTTCAATAAATACTACAGTAGTACTGAGAGAGAGAAGAGAGTATTACATATAGTTACATATAATTGCATAGATACACAAACTGGATAGACCTTGCGGTCCGAACTAGGTAGTCCGGATTTAATGCTGACATAGAATTTGTTACCAAGCGGAAGGTAAGGATAGCAAAGCAGAAGGCTCTCTCCCCACCCACCACCCAGAGAGAGATAGAGTGTTACACGGAGTTACAGATACTCAGACCACACAGGCCTTGCGGTCCCAACTAGGTGGTCCGGCCTTAATACAGGGACAGTTTACAGAGGATGAATAGGACAGTAAGAGAGAGAGAGAGAGAGAGAGAGAGAGAGAGAGAGAGAGAGAGAGAGAGAGAGAGAGAGAGAGAGAGAGAGAGAGAGAGAGAGAGAGAGAGAGAGAGAGAGAGAGAGAGAGAGAGAGAGAGAGAGAGAAAGAGAGAGAGAAAGAGAAAGAGAAAGAGAGAGAGAGAGAGAGAGAGAGAGAGAGAGAGAGAGAGAGAGAGAGAGAGAAAAATCAACATTGTTGCGTGAAATATACTGTATAATTTATAGTGTAAGAGGAGGTGAGAAGACCGAATTACTTTTTGACTGAACCCTTTCAATAATTTCGATATAGATGGAACCACCCCATATATGCAAACATTACTCATATATGGCCGGACAGTAACCCTATATAGAACAACAAGCTGTTCGGGGGTTTCAAACATATAAATAAGACACACTCACACACACACACACACACACACACACACATACACACACACACAAGTGAATTTGTATGTTATCGAGTTTGTCTATGAGCGTGTGTAAGAGTGTGTGTAGTGAATGTTATGGGGTATGTTTATGAGCGTTTATATGAGTGTGTATGTTATGGGGTGTGTCTATGAGCGTGTGTAAGAGTGTGGGTATGTTATGTTATGGGGTATGTCTATGAGCGTTTATAAGTGTGTGTGTATGTGTATGTAATGGGGTGTGTCGATGAGCATTTATAAGAGTGTATGTTATGGGGTGTGTCGATGAGCATTGATAAGTGTGTGTATGTGTATGTTATGGGGTATGTCTATGAGCGTTTATAAGAGTGTGTGTATGTGTATGTTATGGGGTGTGTCTATAAGCGTTTATAAGAGTGTGTGTATGTGAATGCTATGGGATGTGTTTATGAGCGTTTATAAGAGTGTGTGTACGTGTATGTTATGGGATGTGTCTTTGAGAGTTTATAAGAGTGTGTGTATGTTACTGGATGTGTCTATGAGCGTTTATAAGAGTGTGTGTATGTGTATGTTATGGGGTGTGTATATAAAGATGTGTAAGAGAGTGTATTATTTATGTGTAAGGAATCTGAGTGTAAAATGGAGGAAGAGTAAGAAACTGTTCTGGAAAGAAGTCAAGAAAGTTAGGGAAGGTAGCAAGGGAAACAATAAGGGTGTGAAAGATAAGAATGGGAGAATGCTAGCCGAGAAGCAAGAGAGAGTCGAAAGATGGAGGGAGTACTTCAATGAGTTGCTAAATGTAAGGAATGAAGAGCCAGCAAACATAGTTGGATATGGTATGGGAGGGAGAAGAAAAGTAGTGGAGGAGGAGGTGGGGATCAGGAGGTCAGAAGTGTGGGAAGCCATGAAAGAGTGAAGTTGGGGAAAGCACCAGGAACAGATGGAGTGTGTGGGGAAATGTTGAGGCATGGTGGTGAGATAGTGATCGAATGGGTATGGAAAATGTGCAAACTAGCATGGGAGAAGGGGAGTGCACCCGATGACTGGAAGACTGGCATAATAGTCCCCTTATATAAGGGCAAAGGGGAAAGAGGAGTGTGTGGTAACCACAGAGGAATATGTTTTCTAAGTGTAGTAGGGAAGGTATACAGTAGGGTAGTGCTTGAGAGAGTGAGAGTGAGAACGGAGAAATGGATAGGCGACCAGCAGGGAGGTTTTAGGAAGGGAAGAGGATGTGTAGATCAGATTTTTACCCTGAATTGTGTTCTGGAGAAGAAACACAAGGTGTATGTTGCCTTTATGGACTTGGAGAAGGCCTATGACAGAGTGGATAGAGAAGGTTTGTGGAAAGTACTTAGAATATACAGAGTAGATGGCAAGTTGCTGAAAGCAGTGAAGAGTATGTATGAGGGTGCAAAGGCAGCAGTACGTGTGGAGAGTGAGCAGAGCGAGTTCTTTGACCTGAAGATTGGTTTGAAACAGGGGTGTGTGATGTCCCTGTGGTTGTTTACTGTACATATGGATGGAGTTGTGAAAGAAATACTATCAAGAGCAGTGGATGTTGGTGTATTGCTGAAAAGGGAGGGAAATGAGTGGAAGCTGCCTATACTGCTGTTTGCGGATGATACAGTTCTGATGAGTGATAATGAATGGGAGATGCAGGGTTTGGTAAATGAGTTAGGAACAGTGTGCAAAAAACGGAATTTGAAGGTAAATGCGGGGAAGAGCAAGGTTATGGTATTCGAAAGGGGTGAAGTCACAGAGTGTGAGGTGAAGTTGAACGGTCAGGCTATGGAGATCATCAGCTCTTTTAAGTATCTGGGCAGTGTGTTGAGTAAAGATGGGACTGTGAATGAGGAGGTGCGGGAGAGGGTGCAACAGGGGAAGAGGGTTGTAGGAACGTTGAAAGCAGTAACAAGAAATAGGGTGGTCAGTATGGAAGTGAAGAAGTTCTTGCATGACAGTGTGGTAATCCCGACACTAACTTACGGAAGCGAAGCATGGACGTTCAGGAAGAGACTTAGACCAAGAGTGAGAGCGGTGGAAATTAGTTACTTGAGAAGTGCGTGCGGAGTTACAGACGAATGAGGAAGTAAGAAGGAGGTGTGGTGTGGAGGTAGATGTGCTGGAAAGTGTGAAAAGGAACAACTTGAGATGGTTCGGCCATATGGAACGTATGGAAAGCGAGAGATTGACTAAGAGGGTGTACGAGAGCGAGGTGGAAGGACAGAGAGGGAGAGGTGCACCGAAGGGGAGGTGGAAGGATGGAGTGAGGAAGTATATGAATGAAGGTGGTGCTGGTTGCGAGGAGGGGCGTCGACTGACTGGGGACAGAGGTGCATGGGGGCGGTTCGTTCGTGGCCACACCTTCGGGGATTGCGGCGTCAGGCAATAGATAGATAGATCTATATGTATTTTTAGTAATTGTATTAACCCAATCGTGCTTCTACAGGATTTGAGACCATATTAATTTTGTACTGAAGTGTCCCGTCTGTAATACATTTATAGTAGTTATGTTTAGATGAATGAATACCTTGAGCACACACCATTTCTTTTAGAAGCCCATTTCATTCTTCAACGATTCTGTAGGAAAAACTATGTCGTCTGAATTCGTGCTCTGTTCTCATCTGCGGGAGTTTGTAGTCATGGCCTCTTTTATATTCCGTGTAATGAAGTCTTCTTTGTAACTCAATTCCTTATTTGGCGTACTAGTACATTGTTATGAGGTCGCCTCTCTTCCTTCAGCCTTACAGAAAAGTGGGATTTAAGCGACTCAATTTTCTTCACGCTGCAAGGTTCTCATGTTAGGAGCCCATATTGCTATTCTTCTTTGAATTTTATATATTTTTCAATGTCCTTATAAATATGTGGCTCTACACCAATGCCGCAAACTCAAAACTTAGTGCAAGAAATTGAGTGATTGGAACCTTTACCATAGTCTTCATTTACATAGCTGCAGGCAACTCTATCGTACATTAGTCCACCAAACATATGACTTTGCATGCTAATGATATGATGTGATTACTAGGATTAAAGTGTGGGTACAGAACTATTCCTATATCTTTTTCCTTTATTGATATATTTAATTAATGTATCTTCATTTAGTGTTAACGTTCCACATAGTTTTCTAATTCTCTCTCCCAGTTCCCTTACATTATTGTATACAGGTTAAAATCCATTTTCCACTTCTGACTGCTTTACCGTAGTCTGTCAATGTCACTCTGAAACGTCCCACAGGACTCGGGACTTTTCATTTTTTTCTGCAATTTTGCCATGATCAGAAAACATGCATATATAACTCTGTATGCTATCCAGTAGGTCGATTAGAAAGATAACAAATGTAAGTGGAGCAAGTACAGAGCCCTGTGGCACTCTGCTGGAGACTTCAAGTCAATCTGAATATACATCAGTTCTCATACTTCTATCTGTTAGAACATGTTACATCCAATCAAAAGGTTTTCCATTGATTCCTCCTTTCTTCGACCTTCCACTGAAGCTTTTTGTGAGACAATTTACTAAAAACATTTTTGAAGTCCATTCACACACAATCAGACCTTCCCTCTCTTATTTGAACTATGCCGATAGCTCTATTATAAAAGTAGAGTAAATTGGAGACACCCACTCTGCTCTAGTAACTTTACATCTCGGGCCTGAAATTCAATTAATCTGCTACATACCAATTTCGTTACATCACGTTTTAGACAATTTTGCGGTGCATTGTCGTGTAGCCATTTCATCACAGACATGTCAATTCATTGACCATGATTATGGAAAACGCACCTGTTTGCACACATAGAGCTCATAAGTCTTGCTGTAGCTCTTCTTCGTCCATTTGTGAAATCTGAACAATTCGAAAAAGTAGTATGGGAGTATATGCTGTCAATTAGCCCAAAAACGGCGAGCGTCCTCATATGAGTCTGAACCCTAGGAGGGCGAGCATCCTCATTATGAGCCATGGCCTAAAAAAAAAGCCTTACCAAACATCCCACTGTCACTCAAAACAAAGGAATGTGTAAATATACGAGATAATTCCTCTCCATGCATCGTATTACTCCTCCACATGTGTCCAAATTCCCCCCTCCCCCCCTCCTCAATTATCACCTATTTTTCTCTTATTCCTGTGATTATCAGTTCATTTATGGCGCCAAAACTCGAAAATAAGACCTCCATGCTCGTTCGAGAGCTCGTGAAGGGAGGGTGCAGTTTCGCTCTCTGTCAACTCCATGAATGAACCGCTCGGCAATATTTTGTGTTTGTCACCCCCCAAATACTATTCCCACTTGTTTTATTGCTGTAACATGTAACTTTCTTCATATTAAACATAAAATAAGCGCATATCAATAAATAAGTACGATATTTATCGGATAATGACGATTTTCGTTAGAAATGAATGCAATAGCTTCGCCCCACACGACGTTTAGAGAATCGGAGTGTCGCCGCAGATAGGTTTAGGAAAGCGACTTTGACAAACATGCTGTCTGGTCCTCTAGACTTTAATTTAACCTACTGCAAAAGCATACCTCGAATTTCCTTCATATGTATTGCACCATCGGACAATGGAGACACTAAACTCTCTCTACAGGATCCACCTGTCTGTTGACTGTTTCTTCAACATTCACAAAAACAGACTGGAAATATCTATTCAAAATATCACACCATATATTTTATTCCTTTTTTAAACACTTTGACATCAGTACATCTATCTATCTATTGCCAGACGTCATGATCCCCGAAGGGGAGGCCACGAATGAATCGCCCCCGTCCACCTATGTCTCCCATCAGACGACGCCCCTCTTCCCATCCAACACCGCTTTCACGCATATATCTCTTAACTCCATCTATACAGCCATATCCCACCTAGGCGAGGTGGCAAATTTGTTGGGTTTGGTGTATGAAATACATGTTGACTGTTAGTGTACTCTTGGTATGATTATCTCCATCTTGCTCATCAGGTGCAAGCAATTCACATTAAATTATAATTATCTAGTCCAGTGCACCTCTGATGTTCGCTATTACTGAGAGGCCTTGGAGATCATGAGGACAAGTGTCGACTACGCTTGCATCTAGAGATCAAACGATCCCAGGCCACCCGCGTATGAGATTAGGTCGCTACATCTGCTCCACGCATGCTCTAAAAAAAGACCCTCTGTGAATTAAATTTTGTTAAGAAAAATGGAATCAATAAACAATACTTAAATTAATGTTGTTGTTTGTGCATGTGGTTTTATGAAAGTTATATAAAAATGCAAAACAAAATACAGTAGAATTATAATTTGTGCAACTGAGGCACGGAAAGGAAAGTCAGTAAAGGTGGTGAAACAGGAATGTCAGCAATTCTTATTAAATTGTCTATATTAATAATGATATTACTGATAATAATATTCAAAATAATAACACGAATTGTTTGTGTATTGTTCACGTATTGCTCTGAGACTGAAACACTTCACAGTTTCATAATTAATAGTCTGTTTACTTCCAGCTGACGATAACGTGTTGTCCCCATCTTGGCAATTCTGCTATTACGAACATTTTGCAGCGAAATATGTAGTTAACGATTGAATCCTAATAAGAAGCAGGGGTATAGTAGATTATTATATTTCCAATAAAAATAGAAAAATCAGCTGATAGGGAACTATATATATTGCCAGCTAAAACCACTAAACTATAGGTACACTACGATACTTATTTGGGTGAGGGCTGGTCCTCTCCTGAGTGAGGTTTGGCATCCTCTACCCAACCTTATGCCCCTTTCACACATACAGGACTCGGGTGCCGCATGCAGCAGAGTAGCTAGTCGTGGCGTTTTTTCCCCCGACTTGGTGGAGCTGGCTCGGTAATGCCGCATCCAAAGGACTTCACCAGACTACAGAAGACTACAGCCGCATACAGCCGACGTTGTCGTCTTGACTCCGGAGAAGTCTTGAGACTCGAACCGACAATGGAAATAACGGTCATTTGTACATGCCGACTACACCCGCATCTATAAGACTTCAGACGATCGACTTCAGAGTCGATCCGCATACACTCGCATAAAGCCGACACATACAGGTTACAGGTTCTGTGGCCAACGGAGGTATAATATTATAAAGGGCGCTCGACCAGGGGTGGACATCATTACAGTCGACTACGTCCTCGCCGAAAACAAATCGTAGCAGCGAAACGACTGCACCTATGGCTTTCATATTTTTACCACATGTACCTTACCCTTTTGGCTACCCACCACAAAAATCCCAAATCCCTCCTCCCACCCACTCGCTGACTGTCGGTCCCGTCAGAAGGAAAAAAAAAGGAAAATCTGTGGCGGCGAAACGACTGCACCAATCGGTTCCATATTTGTGTGACAAGTCCCTTACCCTTCTGCCTTCCCCCACCACACCCCCAACTGCCTCCCACCACCCACTTCCAGCGTATCCGTACGAAGAAAAGGAAAATCCGTGGTGGCGAAACTACCTCACCAATCGGCTTCATAATTATGTGTAACACAAGTCAATTACCCTTCTACCTTCCCCCCACCAACCCCAAAACCACCCTCCCACCACCCTCCCACCCATACATTCCGATACCATAAAAATCTCTGTAGTCTATAGTGTCTTTTCAGCTACTTTCGGGACCATCGAGGACCTGATTTCTGGCGAGGGGAGTGTTTTTTTTTACCATTATCCTTCCTTTCTCTCCCAACTTGATAGATTTAGCCAAAAAAAAAAAAAAAAAATCTGGCACTGGCAGAAGCACACCGTCAAAATTGGCTGGCACTCAGCGGGTTAATGAGAGGGAAGAGAGTAGGAAGAGAAGAACAGTGGCCAGGGGGTAGTAGGGAGGTAGTGAGGGATGGAAGAGGTGGAGGAGAAGAAGGGAGGAAGAAGGAGGAAAAGAACGAAGACAGGAGGAGAAGGAGGAAAAGAAGGGAGAGAGGAGGAAAAGAAGGGAAGGAGAAGAGGGAGGGAGGAGAATGAGAAGCAGAGAGGAGGAGGAGAAGGGAGGGAGGGAGGAGAATGAGAAGCAGAGAGGGAAAAGGGAGGGAGGGGAGAATGAGAAGGAGAGTGGAGGAGGAGAAGGGAGGAGGGATGAGCATGAGAAGCAGAGAGGAGGAGGAGAAGGGAGGGAGGGAGGAGAATGAGAAGAAGAGAGGAGGAGGAGAAGGGAGGGAGGGAGGGAGGAGAATGAGAAGCAGAGAGGAGGAGAAGGAAGGGAGGGAGGAGAATGAGAAGCAGAGAGGAGGAGAAGGAAAGAGAAGGCGGAGGAAAGGAAGTAGACCTATGCGGCTGTACTCGTGTCTGTCGGCTGTATTCTGGTGTATGTGGCTGTAGTCTTTATGCTACACATGACACACAATTCGCTACGCAATACTCAATGACTACAGCCGCATACAGAAGACTAGTGACGACTAGCGCCGACTAGCGCAGACTACTCCCCGCATCCACCAGACAAACCTCAAGTCTGGACCAAATTTTGAAACTCACAAACATTTTGTTCTGGGGCCACGACTTGACACGCATTGCCAGGACTTCACCAGACTACAGACGACTACAGCCGCATGGTCAGGACTAGGTGCCGACTCGGGTGCCGCATGCAGCAGAGTAGCTACTCTGCTGCATGCGGCACCCTAGTCCTGTATGTGTGAAAGGGGCATTAGCCGTTTCATTCAGTCTCTTTTTCCGTACTAATTGTGCTACTTCGGGGGCGGGAGGCTAGGAATCCTCCTCCTTTGTAATATTCACCTACTAGATGAGGCAGAGAAAGAGGTGAGGGAACGCGAAAGTGGTCTCGGACCCTAAGAATTGAAACTTTAAATATTGGTTCAATTCGAGCTGTGTCTCGAGTTGGCCAACCCCAGCTATGGAGTATTATGATGGGTATATACATACAATGCATACATAATTATTAGGGCACATGCGACCATAAACAACTGACGAGGTGCCTGCGTTCCGCACCTAAAGCACACTTTATATATTTGAATGCATACTTGTAACAAAGAAGATACACATAAACATATTTGTAACAAAGAAGGTACACATATTATACATACTTGTAACGAAGAAGATACACAAACATATTTGTAACAAAGAAGATACACATAAACATATTTGTAACAAAGAAGGTACACATATACATACTTGTAACAAAGAAGGTACACATAAACATACTTGTAACAAAGAAGGTACACATAAACATACTTGTAACAAAGAAGGTACACATAAACATACTTGTAACAAAGAAGGTACACATAAACATATTTGTAACAAAGAAGGTACACATAAACATACTTGTAACAAAGAAGGTACACAAACATATTTGTAACAAAGAAGGTACACATAAACATACTTGTAACAAAGAAGGTACACATAAACATACTTGTAACAAAGAAGGTACACATAAACATACTTGTAACAAAGAAGGTACACATAAACAATATTGTAAGGTGTAGGGCTATCTATTCATATTAGGCCTACATCACATACACGATATGAACATATATTATGTTTATCATGTTTGTTATAATTACCGGTTCAATTTTACAGTGTAGGCAGTAATGCTGTCAAACAAAGACATTGAACTGCTTGTAGGCTACCACAAGCTGATAATTGAGTAGCTGTGCTAAGGGAGTACCAAACTGCAATTCTTCTTCATCAGGATAGCCAGCTATGTTTTAGCAAGTGGATCCACTGGGGAGTTAAACCCTCACTGTCAAATCTGAGCTAGTGTGCTTACAATTGCGATCGATGCGCGTGTTGGCGCTCGAGAATGTGTGTGTGTGTGTTTTTTTGTTATTTGTTTTTTATTTCTATGTGAATGAAGGAGACAAAATGCATAACTGCCTGCAGCGAGTGCCTCCCCCAGATTTCAAAGAGTGACAGCGCCGAAATCAAGGGACGTTCGAGCTAAAATGCCTGGACACACGGAGTTTGAAGCAATTTAAGTCATAGGAAGACGGAAAGACTGATTCTGGGAGAGAGTTCCAGAGCTCAGCAGTTGAATAGAAGAAAGTCTGAGAATAGCATTTCACTCTTGGGTTGGAGAGTTGCACAGAGTAGGGGTGGGATTGTGTTGCAAGGCGGGTACTACGTACCCTACGTAGAGGAGGTGGTATACACTGAGAAAGCTCCGAGGAACACTGATTATTGTAGTAGCGATAGAATAGCAAGAGAGATGCAACATTGCAGGGAAGAGAGAGAGATTGCAGAGAGTTCTTGAGTGGATGGGAGTTAATGATACGAAAGGCTTTCCTTTCTACTTTATCTAGGAGTGCAGTTTGAGAGGATCCTCCCCACACGTGTGAACAATACTCAATACAAGGATGCACTGTGCCCCTGTACAGAGAAAGAAGCTGCGCAGGGGTAAAGAACCCCTTGAGGCGGTTGAGCTCACCCAGCTTTTGGGAGGCTGCCTTAGCGAGACTGGTAATATGGTTTTTCCAAGTGAGAGCAGAAAAAAAAGAGACACCGAGGACATTGAGGGAAGATGAAGGGTTGATATTTGTATTGTTGAAGAATAAGGGATAGTCCGCTGGGAGATCCTGACGGGTAGATAGATGGAGAAATTGGGTTTTGGAAGTGTGACGCTTCTGCATAGTAGCCACGTGCGGGCATGCACGCGCGTCGGCTGCCCAGCCGTTTAGAAACCGGCTGGCAGCAGCCGGCCAGCCGGCTTTTCCTTAGTATATATCCTACGACAATGTAACTAATGTCTGGGATATTCTTATGTTGTTTCACAGCTTGTAGCTGCCCTTATTCTTAACCAACGCATCTTAGTATATTTTATTCTCGATAGTTGATTGTTTCATTATAATATATAAGATGTAAGTCTAGTGAGAGTAGGAGGAGACGAGCGGGAGAGAGAGACCGGCTGGGGGACGTTGCTTCGCGCGGAGAGTCCAGCTTGGGACGAGCCTGATGTTGCCACATACATTTGTTTGCAACGTTAGGCTTAGTTTCGACTCATGCACGGGGTAGACGATTTTGACCCGGCAACTGTGTTGAGTGTTGCCAAGCATGGGATGTATTCTGCATGCCTAGGGCGGGGTCCAGACAGATTCAAGACTCAGAGCTCACTTCACTGTCGTACCCTTCGGACCCCCTTGATATCTATCCCTCTCAACCCCACTTAGAAACTTTCTCTTACTTTGTATACCTTCCTTCCACTACTTCACCAATCTATTTAATTATCCCGTCGCCTTGATAGACCTTATATCTATTATTGTATTAACGACGAGCTCTCAGATAACTAGATAGGATTTTGGGCCTTATGCAGAGATTTAATTGTTAATGAGACCTAGGAAGCTTTTTTGTTGTCTCATATTTGGTGGTTTCATGCTTGCTAGTGTGTTCTTGTGTCAGGTTAGCAGGGGCTAGACCAGAGGGGAGGCTTTTTGCGATCCTTTAAGTAAAGTCTGCTGGTGTGAGTCCTGTGGATCCGCAAGACTTTACTAGGATACCCGTGGGAGTCTGGGGGCATTTTCTTGTCTGTGTCCCTGTTTGTCTAGTGTTGTGTTGTGTGAGGGCCCTTGCCTAGTCCACTCAGCACTGCGCTAGCACATCTTGCTTTTGTTTTAGGGTCGCCAGGAGAGAGTCAGATACTTGCGATCTGAGTCTCTCAAGAGAGCACCCTTTCAATTAGAGTAATTTGGCGCACAGACTCGGGAACGTCCCTAGCCTAGAGCAGGTGGCTCAGCCCGGGTATCCGAAGCCTATATCCTTCCGGCTAGACCTCTGCCACCTGGCAGATTAACAGCTAGGGGTTTATGATCTCTGTATGCTTGTTATTGTGCCACAGTTTACCGTTTTTGTGAGCATTGTGAGTTAGGGTGTGGCTTAGAGACTCTGTCCGAGCAGGCTTGCCTGACTAAGAGTGAGAAGCACCCCTGTATGTGGTTATGTTGCGAGTTGCTGCCTTTATTTAATTATACCTATGCCATTATACACTGTATGGCCTATCACTAGTATTTATTCCTGCTTATGAGTTAAGAGTTCTCTAAATCCGTAACGTACTTTCTTTGCTAAGCATCAGATCCTACAGTAGCCGCATGCAGTTTAGAACCCCGCATCTTGTCTACCGGTACGATGTTTTGAGGACTGTTTGCTTTCACCTTCTTTCACGCAGGGGTGATTAGTTGTATTAATTAACGTAACGTTAAATGTACTTTCTTCTAGTTTGTTATTAAATTGTTTCTGCAATTTAATTCCGTTATCTATCTTTTCCTTGAAGCTTTAAGTCAACTTAATTGTGTGATCTTTTATATAGCCTGCTTGACTATCAGCAGTCTATAGTGCGTGCACCCTGTAACCGAGTCATAGGATACCTTGTTGTCCAGGCAGGACTCTTGACGGTTTAGGGTGGTTTGTTGCCTGGGTTTATAGATAAGGGTTGGATCTAGCGTTTTCCGTTGTTGCTTGTTGCCGCATACCTAGTCCAATAGAAAGAGCCCAGTGTTTATATATCCCAGGACGTAACAAATGGCGACCTTGCATAGGATTTACTGAACAGAGGAATATAGTGGTCATTTGTTTTGAGATTCCTTATGATTAGAGGAATACAGTGGGCATAGTTTTTTTTTTTTTGGAGCAACCAATATAACACATTAAAGACTTTAAATAACATTAGTATATACATACTTGCATAGGAGATAAGGCACATTCTATAACCGTGATAATTACTGCAGTACACAAACATGTTTAATATATCAGAACACAGTGATGGGCCAGGTCACGATACAGGCTCGGAGGGAGAAAGACCTGTGGAGTGGCTAGTCGATAGCGAGGAGGGTGCTAGAAGATTTTTAGAGGTGCCCCTTACCGCTGCCAGGGTGTTGAAGCTGAATAAGTATGACTTAAAGTGTGTGGCAGGTCTTCAGGGTCACCAGGGTTTAAGTGGCATGAGGAAAGATCAGCTGAGGACTTTGATATTGGGTTTAGAAGGGAGAGACCTGGGTGGAGAGGCGACTGGGTGCCCCGGTCCCCAGCCCCCCTCCACTCTACCCCCGTATCAAACGTCAGGGTGCCTGAATTTAGTACATACCCCCATGTTGATGGTCAATGGCAGCGTGGAATTCAATCAGAAGGACCCTCCCCATTAAATGCATCTTCCCCTCCTCAAGGGTTGACTCCAGATTTGTTGTTTCGGCTTGAGATGGCCAAGGTTGAGGCTGCCAAGAGACAGGCTAGTGTGCAGGCTGAGGCTGCAGAGAGAACAGCTCTACGAGAGGCTGAACTGCAGGCAGAGTCTACTAGGTATCGGGCTGACAGGGAGCTGGAGAGATCTCGAGTGGAGGTAACAGGGCGAAATATTGGGAGAGGTAACAGACATCGGGACCAATCATTGTCGCAGCTGCTTAAACTAGTTCCTGTGTTCGGTGAATTAGGTGTGACTGAGTTTTTTATGCGATTTGAGAAGAAGTGTCAGGAACACCAGTGGCCTCAGGAAAAGTGGGCAGCATTAGTTTCATCAAGACTCCTAGGAAAGGGGCTAAAAGCGTATGATGCACTACCTTTAGAGTCCTGTGTAGTTTATGATGAGCTAAAGAAGGCTGTGCTACGGGCCTATGAGTTACAACCAGAAACTTACCGCTTGAAGTTTCGGGGTGTTACTAAGGGCAAGGATAGTACCCTCCTAGAACACGCCCGGGACTTGTCTGATGCACTACGACATTGGCTGCGTTCTGAGAGGGCAGCTACTTTTGAGGAGTTGAGTGAGCTGGTTCTCTTGGAGCAGTTCTTTAAGTGCACAGGCGGGGACTTAACATTAAATATAAAGGAAAAAAATCCTAGAACTCTCCAGGAGGCAGCAGAAATGGCTGACCTTCGACTGTCATTAATTCGAGGGTGCGAAGCAGCAGCTAGGAGTGAGTCGGGTGCAAACGATCGTACCCCTCCCCCTCCCAAGAATTTTGATACACATAAATACACAAAACCATGTAGCACTGACAATAAAACTGAACATAAACCAAATACCGTCCCGTATAAGAAGTCTAATGGTACCTCCCACTCCCAAGGGAAACCAAAGAGTAAAGTGTGCTTTGCATGTCACAAGGAGGGTCACTTTGCAAATGCTTGTCCGAACAAGCCACCAAACAAGGTTGTGTCATTGGCCCGCAGCATTGGGGTGTCGCCTATATCTTCTGAGTTTGCCAAGGGTAGTTCGTCAGAGGTTGGGACACAGCCTGTGTTCAAGAGTCCGGAAGGCTCGAACCCTGTCCGCGACGTCTTTGGGGGTCATAGAGGGCATGGTTTTGTGAGGTGGGCTGGCGAAAGGCGAGGAGTTAAGCTATTGCGTGATACGGGGGCTTCTCAGACCTTGTTAAAGAACTTTACTGGTAGGCCGATTAACGCTGCTCGGGTGGTGGTAGTTCAGGGGATCAATGCTACGAAGTCCTACCCGCTGGTGCGGATGGAGCTGGAGGTGGGTGGTGTGGCGAAGGAGCTGGATGTAGGAATTGTGGAGAACTTGCCTGTTGGGGGCGTCGACCTCCTCCTCGGCAACGACTTTGCGGTGCCTGCTTCTAAGGTTTCACCCTTGGTCGTTGCCGAGAAGGCGGCCGACGTTAGTAGGGAGGAACAGGAGTGGGTTGAGAAGTGTAGCGTACAAACCATGGCTTGTGTTGTGACGCGTTCTCAGACATCCGGAGCCTTGCAGCCACCACCTCAGTCTATCAAACCGCGGAGGAAAGGTCACAAGAAAACGGGAAGTGTTGGTCAATTGGAGAGTTTTGAGTCGGCAGTGTTTCTTGGCGACTCATTATTGGCACCTATGTTAGAGTCTGGAGAGGCCCCGGGGCCTGTCACCGCTAGTGCGGGTGCAGGGCAGGAAGAGACTCTGCGACAGCATCGTTATGCGCAGCGTGAGGAAAGGATGGCTCAGCGGGATATTGGAGGTGGAAATAAATTATTTAAGATGAACTTGGATAATCTCGCACCTGCTGATATATGTTCCTTGCAGCTGGAAGATCCTGAAGTCAGGGCGTGAGGTGATGGTGCTATCGAACTGGAGAGCGATGGGGATGCTGCAGCCTGGTGATTTTTTCTTGTCCGAGGGGATCTTGTATCGGAGACATCACGATCCCAAGAAAAAGTGGGATGGCGGGTCAGGATTAGTGGACCAGTTAGTAGTACCGAGGGTGTGCCGTGAGAGCTTATTGAGATTAGCTCATGATGTGCCTTTGGCAGGGCACCTGGGGGCACGTAAGACGGAGGCAGCTCTGAGCAAGCTTTTCTGGTGGCCTGGGTTAAAGGCGAGTGTCGTGTCATGGGTGTCACAGTGTCACACTTGTCAAGTTGTTGGGAAACCCAATCAGGTCATCCCGAGAGCACCGTTACAACCCCTCCCTGTCATTGGGCCGCCCTTCAGCAAAGTAGTTATCGATATGGTTGGCCCATTGCCCCCCCACTAGTGCCGGCAATAAATTTTTACTAACTGTAATGGATGTAGCAACACGGTATCCAGATGCCCCTGCAACGTTTCAGAAATTAATGAACGACATTGTAGCCGACATTCCCAACTGTACGGTGTACCTAGATGATGTCATAATATACGACGATGATTTTAACAGTCACTGTGCTCACATCGGACAGCTTTTTAATAAACTGAATGAAGCAGGTTTGGTGGTAAACCTGGGTAAGTTTTTTTTTTTTTTTTTTTTTTTTTTTTAAAGAAACAATGAACGGAGGAAGGAAAAACACAGGTAAAACAAAAAGGTCCATGTGCCTAAAGGCATCCTCCATTCATAAAATGTTTGTAACAACTGGATTTAAACATTTGCAGATTGTAAGTTTGTGGAAAGCAATTCGAGGGAAGTGAATTCCAAAGAGTAGTAGCTCTGGGGATAAATGAATTCTGATAAGCAGAAGTTCTGCATTGTGGAGGAGAAACTGTAAATTCATGGGCGAAAGATGTGGAGAGGCGGCACAATTGAAGCAAGTTCCTCGGAACAATTGCTGTGAAAATATCTGTAGAATAATGCAAGGGATGCAACGTTTCTTCGTATCGATAATGTAGGAATGTCCTGTGTGATTGCAGGGTTATTGATTAATCTAATAGCTTTATTTTGAATTTTGTCCAACTGCCTCAATGCAACCACTCCACTTCCACCCCACAGAGGTGAACAGTAATCCATCTGAGAACGCACATGATTTTTATATATCACGACCAACTGCTCGTCAGTGAAGAATTCTCGAACTCTGTACAGGAGTCCCAGTTTTTTAGAGGCATTCTTAGCAATGCTTCTAACATAATGTGTCCAGCTCAAGTTAGTAGTTAATGTTACACCGAGAATGTCAATACTAGGGGAAGTGGGAATATTTACATCATTAAAAAATATATGGGAGTCAGTGAGATTCTGTCGGTTAGAAAATTGAATGTATTTGGTTTTCTGTGCATTAAAGGAAACTAGATTCTTTTGTCCCCATCCATTAATTCTAGAAAGGTCCTGGTTCAGAGAAATTGCAGTGTTTATTTTTGAATTTATAAGATCGGGTTGGGTGAAAGAATTGGTAAATGTGAAGGAACTGTGGAGTGTTGAGTCATCTGCGTAGGAATGTATTGGATTATGAGTGGTAGATATGAGATCATTGATATGAATGAGGAACAGAATTGGGGCCAAAACTGATCCCTGGGGAACACCAGCATTTATTGAGTGAAACTGAGAATAAAGGCCATCTAACATTACACATATTTTTCTGTTATGAAGATAAGAAGAAATTAGTGGAACTAATGATGCAAGGCCGTAGTGTGACATCTTCGACAATAAGGATTGATGCCAGACTCTATCAAATGCCTTTGATATATCCAGTGCTATTGTATGTGTTTCACCATGTTGGTCTGTAGCTTGGTTGATTTGATGCGTAAGAAGGCAAAGCATGTCTGCAGTTGATCGACATCGTCTAAAACCATATTGCCTATCACTGATTAATTTATTATTCTCAAGATGCTTAATTATGTGATTATTTAATATAATTTCAAAGACTTTACCAAGAGTGGAAGTTATAGCTATTGGTCTGTAGTTTGATGGATCATAAGAGGCACCTTTTTTAGGAACTGGATGGATGTTTGCTTCTTTCCAGGGTACTGGGAAGCATGAGGTATGAGTACACAGACGGAAAATGTTTGCCAATACAGGAGCGAGCACCAAGGAGCAATTCTTAAGTACTATTGGAGGAATTTCATCTGGACCAGGAGCCTTATCTACTGAGAGATTCTGCAAAATAGTTTTGACATGTCTGGTGTGGATCTTCAGTGAGGGAATTTCAGGCGAATTAAAATTAAGTACAGGGACATCTTGATTTATTTCATCTAAGGTTGAGTTGGTGGAGAAAATATCCGCAAGAAGGTTAGCTTTACCTCGTGGGTCACTTACAAGATTGCCAGTCGGAGATTTTAATGGTGGAATGGATGAAGCAGTAGTGAAGTTGGATTTAAATGAGTTAAGAGTAGACCAAAATATTTTGTTATCATTTGGATTATTTAGAAGTTTATTTGCCTGCTTGTGGAGAAAGTTTGATTTAGTTAGGTTTAATACAGTTTTGGCATGATTTCTGATGTTTCTAAAGTAATTAAAGGCTTCATGAGTTTTTGATCTTGTGTATGCATTGTAGGCTATTGCTTTTTGTTCAGTTACTCTAGCACAATTATGGTCAAACCATTTAGGTGAATTAGATCTTTTACTGTACTTTTGATGAGGAATAAAAGTTTCCATTCCAATTTTTACAAAATCTTGTATGTGGCTCAAGGTGGAGTGTGCATCATTAGAAAAGAAAGAGGTCCAGGGAATATCAATAAAGAAACCCTGAAGACCCTCCCAGTCTGCCCTATCGTAATGCCATTTAGTCACCAAAACAGGTTCAGAGTGGGAAGGTGTGGTAGGTGATAGACAGGTGGCCTGTATCAGACAGTGATCAGAAGATCCAAGCGGGGACCTCACTGTAACATCATAATTTTCTGAATTGGTTGTTAAAAATAAGTCCAGTAGGTGGGAATTATGATTAGGATTATCTGGTACACGGGTGGGTTGGTTGACTAGTTGAGTGAGATTAAATGAGTCTGCAAATAGCTCACATTCAAGACCAGCATCATCAGTCCTGGCTGAATGAGTGAGCCATTCAACATTATGGACATTAAAATCACCCAACACAGTGATTTCAGAAGAAGCATTTAAGTTGAGGACACTGAGTTGTGAGGACAGAGAATCAAAAAGACTTTGCTCTGGAGGAGTATTTGGGGAACGGTAGATGCAACATATGTATTTAAATTTACCAGCAGAAATTAATTTGTATATAGAATAATCAAAATAGGGACAATTGAAACTAGTAACCTCCTCCAGGGCAATTTCAGATTTTGCGAAGCAACATACGCCTCCTTTAGGTCTGAAGTGCGATTTTGTCAAAGCCACAGTTTTGTACCTGGGGTTCGAGGTGGGGATGGGTCAGGTGTGCCCTCCACAGACAAAGATCAAAGCCATCGATCAGTTTCCCCAGCCTACGACTAAGAAACAAATCATGCGGTTTCTAGGTATGATAGGCTATTATCGTCGCTTCATCAAAGGCTATTCGACTGTGCTTGCACCTTTAACTGACTTATTATCTAAGGACAAGAAGTTCCGGTGGTCTCCTGAGTGTGCAGAGGCGTTTTCCTTGGTGAAACACCTGTTATGTACCCACCCCATACTCAGGGCCCTGGACTTCAGCAGACCTTTTCAGCTGGCGACTGATGCCAGTGGTGTAGGGGCTGGGGCTGTCTTGTTACAGACAGATTATGAAGGTATCGAGCATCCAGTGAGTTTTTACAGTAAAAAATTCAATAGTGCACAAAGGAATTACTCTGCAATTGAAAAAGAACTCCTGGCGATAGTGCTGGCGCTCATGCACTTCGATGTATATGTTCCTGCTTTCGGACCAGTCGTAGTGGTTTATACCGATCATCACCCTCTGAAATTCTTGAATCAGTTTCATAACCGGAATATGAGGCTGACCAGGTGGTCACTCATGCTTCAGGAGTATAATCTGGACATACGCCATATTGCCGGTTCTGATAACGTGATAGCGGATTGTCTATCAAGGGTGGATGATGTTGGTTAGACTGCCACAGGATTGAGGGTTGAGTGTGAAGGAAAATAGGCTGTCACTGTAGTTCAGCCGAAAAAAAAATAAAAAAGCAAAAACCTTATAAAAACTCTTTATTTTTATAACGTGTAGAATTTTGTATAAGATGTTGTAGCAGCATCTAAGTTGAATGTTTTCGCTTATTGTCGCTAAGTTAGTTGAACTTGCTCGGTGGAGCGCAACAGTCTTTATTTTTTTTATATATAGTGCCTTGTGTCGCAACAGTGTGTGGTACTATGAGAAGCTTTCTGTTAGATATGAAGAACTTAGTCAAGGGTCTTATATCTTGGGGGAGGTGTGACGCTTCTGCATAGTAGCCACGTGCGGCCATGCGCGCGCGTCGGCTGCCCAGCCGTTTAGAAACTGGCTGGCGGTAGCCGGCCGGCCGGCCGGCTTTTCCTTAGTATATATCCTACGACAATGTAACTAATGTCTGGGATATTCTTATGTTGTTTCACAGCTTGTAGCTGCCCTTATTCTTAACCCGGGAACTGCGGGGAGACTCTTAAGAGTTCCCCCGGCGGACTGCGGGGAGACTCTTAACCCTTAATTAGCGGCGAGCAACATAAGTCGAGTTAAATAAAGCTGGACTATGTGGCGGCGCTCGACATAGGTCGAGTGGCAATTTCAGCACGTAATGTTGCTGAGAGAGAGAGACAAGTGGTGGCAGGAGAGTAGCGAGCGTATGACTGCTCCAGACCACCGCGGCGAACATACCGACACGAATCCCAGCTCCCTCCTCCCTCTCTCACTCGCTATATAAGGAATTGTATCGGGAAAGTGGCTAATTACATGCTTTTTGCACTCGCGTTGCACGGTTATTGCAAGAAAACTAGCCATCATAAAAGGATCGTTATGGTGTCATTCGAAAGCTCTGTTTATGCCCTTTCAGGGATAGATACTTGTTTTACGTTCTGGGTCTTATTTAGGCATGAAAATGATCACGTAAACAGCCCTATTTTGGCTAAAAACACCCCGCTGGGCGGTACATATAAATAAACCGCATAGGCCGCTGATTAAAAAAATCAACTTTTGACATCGAAAAAAAAAAAAAAAATTGGCCCCTGGGCCATGCAAAATCTCAGTCCTCTACCTCCCCTCCTTCCCCACTTTCCTCCTCTCCTTCAGTTATCACCTATTTTCCCTGTTATTCCCTTATTCTGAGGTATATTTTCGTGCTAACATTAGAAATCCGGTTGGAGGGTGTGGTCATCACTGATAGCAAGCGAATGCAAGAGAGAGAGAGTATCGATCGACTGTGTCTCAGTGGCCTTGGGGGAAATTGGCGGGAAAGCAGCTTGCCTCACCCATACATTATACAACTCGCGGGCTATATCTCCGATTTTGACCATCCAAACGCTGTTTTCACTCGTTTTATTGTTGTTTCAGGTTAATACCTTTATAATCAACCCATAATAGGTGCATATGGATAAGTATTAATGCTATTAATGGCACAATGAATATTTTAGTGACGGAAACACCTCAAATACGTCAGCACAAGGGGACGTTTCCAATTACCCCCATTCGCACTTGTTAGGTTAACCAACGCATCTTAGTATATTTTATTCTCGATAGTTGATTGTTTCATTATAATATATAAGATGTAAGTCTAGTGAGAGTGGGAGGAGACGAGCGGGAGAGAGAGACCGGCTGGGGGACGTTGCTTCGCGCGGAGAGTCCAGCTTGGGACGAGCCTGATGTTGCCACATACATTTGTTTGCAACGTTAGGCTTAGTTTCGACTCACGCACGGGGTAGACGATTTTGACCCGGCAACTGTGTTGAGTGTTGCCAAGCATGGGATGTATTCTGCATGCCTAGGGTGGGGTCCAGACAGATTCAAGACTCAGAGCTCACCTCACTGTCGTACCCTTCGGACCCCCTTGATATCTATCCCTCTCAACCCAACTTAGAAACTTTCTCTCTTACTTTGTATACCTTCCTTCCACTACTTCACCAATCTATTTAATTATCCCGTCCCCATGATATACCTTATATCTATTATTGTATTAACGACGAGCTCTCAGATAACTAGATAGGATTTTGGGCCTTATGCAGAGATTTAATTGTTAATGAGACCTAGGAAGCTTTTTTGTTGTCTCATATTTGGTGGTTTCATGCTTGCTAGTGTGTTCTTGTGTCAGCTTAGCAGGGGCTAGACCGGAGGGGAGGCTTTTTGCGATCCTTTAAGTAAAGTCTGCTGGTGCGAGTCCTGTGGACCCGCACGACTTTACTAGGATACCCGTGGGAGTCTGGGGGCATTTTCTTGTCTGTGTCCCTGTGTGTCTAGTGTTGTGTTGTGTGAGGGCCCTTGCCTAGTCCACTCAGCACTGCGCTAGCACGTCTTGCTTTTGTTTTAGGGTCGCCAGGAGAGAGTCAGATACTTGCGATCTAAGTCTCTCAAGAGAGCACTCTCTCAATTAGAGTAATTTGGCGCACAGACTTGGGAACGTCCCTAGGCTAGAGCAGGTGGCTCAGCCCGGGTATCCGAAGCCTATATCCTTCCGGCTAGACCTCTGCTACCTGGCAGATTAACAGCTAGGGGTTTATCATCTCTGTATGCTTGTTATTGTGCCACAGTTTACCGTTTTTGTGAGAATTGTGAGTTAGGGTGTGGCTTAGAGAGACTGTCCGAGCAGGCTTGCCTGACTAAGAGTGAGAAGCACCCCTGTATGTGGTTATGTTGCAAGTTGCTGACTTTATTTAATTATACCTATGCCATTATACACTGTCTGGCCTATCACTAGTATTTATTCCTGCTTATGAGTTAAGAGTTCTCTAAATCCGTAACGTACTTTCTTTGCTAAGCATCAGATCCTACAGTAGCCGCATGCAGTTTAGAACCCCGCATCTTGTCTACCGGTACGATGTTTTGAGGACTGTTTGCTTTCACCTTCTTTCACGCAGGGGTGATTAGTTGTATTAATTAACGTAACGTTAAATGTACTTTCTTCTAGTTTGTTATTAAATTGTTTCTGCAATTTAATTCCGTTATCTATCTTTTCTTTGAAGCTTTAAGTCAACTTAATTGTGTGATCTTTTATATAGCATGCTTGACTATCAGCAGTCTATAGTGCGTGCACCCTGTAACCGAGTCATAGGATACCTTGTTGTCCAGGCAGGACTCTTGACGGTTTAGGGTGGTTTGTTGCCTGGGTTTATAGATAAGGGTTGAATCTAGCGTTTTCCGTTGTTGCTTGCCGCCGCATACCTAGTCCAATAGAAAGGGCCCAGTGTTTATATATCCCAGGACGTAACAGAAGCATTAAAGTTAACAAGGTTTTCTCTGCCCCAATTGGAAATAGTATTTAGATCAGAATTTAAGAGTTCTATGGCTTCATTACGTTTGTCGTTGAGGAATTGCTGGCTGGGGCGTTCTGAAAAACTAATGGAGTATATAGTGTAAGGTTGAGTCGTCTGCGTATGAATGGATGGGAATTAAGGTACAGTTAAGGAGATCATTTATAAAAATTAGAAAGAGAATAGGAGATAGGACAGAGCCCTGAGGAACACCGGAGTTTATAGGGTGAGGAAGTGAACAATGGCCGTCCACAACCGCGGCTATAGAACGGCCGGAAAGGAAATTAGAGACAAAGGCACAGCTGGAGGGATAGAAACCGAAGGAGGGTAGAGTTGAGTTGTGGCTCTTATGTAATCTGACTCCTAATACCAGTGGTGCCTTGACTGTTTCATAACTTAGCTCGGTATGGTTCAGCTTCTCTAATCTGTAATGGATCTGACTCAACATCTCGGCTCGATACCTCAGACTTTATGTAGACTTATATTATCTATTGAGCTAATCATTCCCAAAGTGATGCTTCACATTGAAGAGGAAAATATTCATACAATCCGAACATATTAACTCCCTTTTCCCTCATGTTTACCCCATTAGTTTAGAGATTTTAAGACATTCGCCCGATTAGTTTGTAATTTCTTACATGTCATTTAGGAATGGCCTGCCTAGCAATGTTATATAGTGCAGCACTGTTGAACCCTTCAAAAATCGCTTAGACAAATATCTTGCTCTTATTCCCCAACATACTTCATTTACAGATGAATAACAAGACACGCTCACAGCACCTCTTTTGGTAGAATAGATAGTAAGATAGTTCTATTTATCTCATTTTCCTGTTGAGTACCATATCAGTGTATCCATTCTGCAAGGACAAGATGAATCCTATCCATTCCAATTAGTCTCTTAAATAATAGGCTAGGCAGTTTGCATACAAGCAGCCTAGTAAGGATCAGTAGATATGTTGTTGCTTGCTCTCATTTGTACTCTGTACTCCCTCCTTTTCCACTTCTACTTCTTTCTCTTGGGAGCTGTTTTTGTCTTGTACCTGTTCTCACCCACCCTAAAACCTCATTTCATCCTCTATTATCATCGTGTTCTTCTTTCCTCTGCTTATGTTGGGTATTCTTCCTTATCCCCTGTCCTCCCCCTTCTCCTTCTCCACCTCCTATCCTCATACACAGTGAACTGCGATACAGTTGAGACTTTCAAGAACCATCTAGATAAATACTTGGCCACTAACCTTCAATTAACACAATTTCTTTCAGAATAACTCCCAGTCTTAATAACGAAATACCACAGATTGCAATATAAATATAATGCCTGCATACCTTCATATTCACAACCGAAATTATGTTGTTATTTGTCCTCCCGATCTTAGATGTAGAATGAGCGTAGACTACTACATTATGTCCTTTCGTCCTATCCTATCCGAAATTCCATGTCAGTTTTTCCATACTGCTTGGGTTTTTTTTCCAACTGTTTCCACCCCAGCATAAGCTGGAGGGAGTGGTGGGTGGGGAGGAGCCTTCCGCTTTACTATCCTTGTCATTACTTAGTAGTTAGTAGCATAAACAGTGTAGATATCCAAACTGCCCCGTCAGGATGAATAAGTCTGTTGCAGTTTGTAAATCCTTTGTATTCCTTTGTATTTAGGTAGGGACTTTCGTGCCATTATGTGTCGATCCTTTCTTGGATAAGATAGTGTTAAAACGATATTTTGAATTGTATGGCTGATGCAATAATCTCTAAGTCTAAACAATTGTGAGTATAAAGAAGGGGCTTAAATTGTCCATAATATACATTATACCCATTTAAGGGTATATTAGTACTGATCAACCCATATATTATAAGGATAGGAAGGTAATTAACTATCAATATACGCAATGATTTCATAAACCATTTCCTTAGTCTTTGTGTAGCCTTGATTAATGAGAGTGTAGCCAGGTCCCAACAATGGTACCCAGCTCTCACCTAGAGACAATATTGAACACTCCTTTATTTATATATATTTATATATATATATATATATATATATATATAAATTTATTGAAATGACGGGGCTGAGCAGCCTTCCTAAGACCAACATCAGAATTGCCAGTATCCAAGACAGCAAGAGAAACCGAAGAAGACAACAACAGGAGAAGTGGAGAGAAAATAGAAACCAACTAGCTTCTCAGACTTTAATGCATACCAGCTTAAATGAGTCTACCCCTTCTTCCAGATATGCCCAAGCTCTAAATTACAGAGAACTAGGCCAGTCTCCCATAGAAAGGAGTTCGATCCCGGGCCACTCACAGGAGCCCCAGCTCCTCCAATGGCAGAGGCCGAGACAAAAGCTCACGGCCTATCAACAGCTACAGCTTGACTTGCAAGACAGTGAGGCCCTATTTATGCAAGTTAAGCACCAAGAACCTTGCCAATATCGCTACAAATGGGAATCTTAGGACCCCCCATGCAGTAACTCTCGGGAGAACTGGGAATAATGCAGACACAGTGAATACTACAAAAGATCTGGCCGACAGAGTAAGAAAAACTAAATTACCGGATGATCAGACAAAGATCCATTACATCACCATAAGGCCCTCTAAAAATAGGGGACCAATATTAAAAAATCAAGAATCTCCATATGTATAAACCTATAACTACCATGTATTTTTAGATTAAGAATTACCTTCACGATAACCAAAACAACGATTTCCACATATCCTTTTTAAATTGAATTACCACAAGTTGAACACACAAAATAACCTGAACATAGCCTTACCAAAACTAAAGGAAAGTAAGCAACAATACCCTGTACTATTCTCTCCTGGTAAAGCCGGAAAGGAATTCATGTAAGGTATTACCGCCTCACCGACACCCCAGCCAAACACGTCTGCCATTCACTTCCGGTAAAGCTAGAAGAGCATACAACGCAAAGTGTTATAGATCTACGGACGTCATGCTAGGACCCGCCTTCACCTTCCCCTGAGAGAGGTAGTTCCCTCGACGTCCAGCCCTGCAGAGCCACAAGTCCACGTCGACCAGACTTCCACTAAAGGCTATCTATACTCCTTACCCTAAGTGTCTCTGAGTGTATTACATTATGGTTATTAATGTGAAGGTAAGGTATAATATGCGAATATTCTAGTACTAATTAATCTTAGATCTGTGCCCAAGATCTATCTTGAATCTGTGTTAATCCTCCAGAAACTAATATATTGATATGTGACATACTTATATTGATACGTATTATTTAGTACGAATATTCAGATTTTCCTCTATGGTGTCTAATATTTTTATGTATAAGTTAAGTCGAAGTCGAAGTGTATAACGTGACTTAATGTGATTAATTATCTTCCTAAATCTTGCATCTACCTAGAATCTACGCCCAATTTTATAATACTTTTAATCCCTTATTCACCCCTCAGGATTTATTAGAATAACCCTTTTTCTTACTTCGAAAGTTAAAGAAACCCCTTTATCGTTGAATTAATATTGATTCAGTATCAAGTTATCCAATCTACACGTTCTTGTGAATAATCTATTTATATACGTTATTCAGGTCATATAAATTCTTTCCACTCCGTCTAGGAATTCCGATTGTGTTTCAGTGACCGCTTTAACTTATTAATATATGTCTATATCAGTAATAGATATATTGTAATCTTGTATGTATTAGAATAAAACGCTATTCCGTTCTGTGTTCTTATAGGAACCTGTTCATTTATTCAGAACTCCTTGTATGTCATATTCGGTATTCCCTTAGTGTAACTTCGTCGTGTGCGCCATTATATATAGCTATATCTATAAAGCTATTTGTTCACGCTCATTTTACATCGCGTTCTTTAACCTACTTGGTTAATTTATTTCCGTCTTAT
This sequence comes from Paralithodes platypus, assembly GCA_032716605.1. Classification (NCBI taxonomy): domain Eukaryota; kingdom Metazoa; phylum Arthropoda; class Malacostraca; order Decapoda; family Lithodidae; genus Paralithodes; species Paralithodes platypus. Next base: position 27,784,297 of record CM064534.1, on the reverse strand, counting down.
ACTAGATTGTAATTTATCTATATTCATCATTCAGTATAATTATTTGTGAATCTGAATTCCTTGACCAGTGAGATTTAACTTCATTTATTTGTCGAAGTTTATTTTCGTACCTGAGTTGTGTGATTATTCACAATAACCCGCGTAGATAAGTAAATTAAACTTAAAATTCTCTCCCTCCCTCTTCTAAAATAAATCGCTCTACCTAAGTTCCTAATTTAACATTGCATTAAAACAAAAAGTTATTTACCCCCTACCGCAGTCTAGCTGATAGACAAGAAAAACGATAGAATTATAAGAGATAAGCAAAGGAATTAACTGAATGAGTTAGTGAGAGAGGTGGGGCAAACGAAACTTAAACAGACAGCAAAGTAAGGATAGATATATTAAGCAAATATTTTTCTTATAGGATAGAGCAAATGGAGCAAATGTTGTGAATATTTGGTTAACTTTTGTATGAATGTTAGTTATATTGGGAGAACCCGGATATGCGAGTCTCTCTCTCTCTCTCTCTCTCTCTCTCTCTCTAGGCTACTATACTATTCGGTTTCATGTGAAAGTTGGAGTCAGAATACAAAATTTAAAGTGTATGCTAATTTGACTGGATGCAAATGTCAATGCTTTGTTCTGTTAGGCTTAAGACCTTCAAGATAAAACGCCCACCAGATCCTCCTTCAAGCTAAAGAGAAACGCCCACCAGGTCTCCCTTCAAGCTAAAGAGAAACACCCACCAAATCCCCTTTAAGCTATAAAGAAACCCATATAACATCCTCCTTCAAGAAAAATATTAAACGTGCACCAGATCCCCCTTCAAGCTTTAGAGAAACACCCAACACATCCCCCTCCAACCTAAATAAAAATGCCAACCAGATCCCTCTCCAAGCTAAAAATACGCCCACCAGATCCTCCTCCACACTAAAGAAAAAAAGAAAAAAAATTTGTAGGCTACCACAAGCTAATAATTGAGTAACTGGGCTATGGGAGTACCACACCGTGGGACTCAGCATACCTGGGTATGTTTTAGCAAGTGGTTCAAGAGTTAAACCCTCACTGTCAAATCTGAGCAAGTGTGTTGATTTACAATCTGAGCTAGTGTGTTTACAATGCGATCGATGTGCGTGTTGGCGCTCGAGAATGTGTGTGTGAGCCAGTACACTGTAGCGTATGTGAATGTGCGAGTGTGCGAGAGGGTGGTGTGGAGCGAGCGTGTGTACAATATCTTGTAATCAATACAGCCCTAATAAATAATTCTGGCCACTTGTTGGGTTGCAACAGTAATAGATTGTTACTGAGCGTACATACGTGAACACCACGCTGTGTGACTGCTCACAGGTTTACTTTAGCTGGTTGGTTAAGCTAGCGCCGATGCAAACGTCAATCCTGCAGAATCATATAATAATCCGGGACAAGCACTATACAAGAAGAAGAACAAGAAGATGGTTTATTTTTTAACTTATGGTTGGCCAAGATTTATATTTCTACTTCAAAATATTTTGTAAATATATTCATAATTGTTTTCGTAATCTATATAATATTTTGGATTGTCTGTGTGTGTATGTGTGTTCTTTATGCATGGCAAATTTTTTTTAAGCTAGAGTGTTCATACTTGGCATGCATAGTAAGGGGGTCCCTAGGCAGGTTTTAGTGAAAAAATATAATTCCCCAGGGTGAAAGGGACGGAGAAAATGGGCGCGAAATCTAAAAAATCGCTTTTGGTTTAAAAAAAAATGCCGTTTGGGGCAGAAGGAGGCCTCCGATCGAAAAGGTGTATGGAAAGAAAGTTGTTCGCATCCCCCCAAAATGGGAGTACGGATGAGGTCAGATCCAAAATCGGAGGTCATTTAGCGGCCGAAATCGAGGTCGCCGTTTAATGAGGCACAGGGAGGTCGAAGCCGGTGATTATGGTAGTAGTAGTATTGTGATGATTGTGGTAGTAGTGATTGATGATGGTGATTATGGTAGTAGTAGTGGTGGTAGTAGTGATGGTGATTATGGTGATTACCCGGGCAACGCCGGGTACCCCTGCTAGTGTATTATAATCTACTTGTGTTGTTTTGTGTTAAATCTCTCCCTCCGGATCCATGCTCTTTTATTGCCTCGCGATTCAACTGTTGAATATGAAGCTTGAAAATCTTCCTCCAAATGAGAAGTCAGATGAAGACTTGTGGCTTAATGTAGTCCGACTTCTCATGCCAGTGGTGCCTTGACTGTCTCAGCTTAGCTCGGTGCGGTTTAGCTTCTCTAATCTGTAATTCATCTGACTCCGCATCTCGGCTCGTTAACGCAGACTTTATGTAGGCTCACGTAATCTATTGAGGTAATCATTCCATAAGTGCTGCTTCCTATTACTTATTCTGAATAGGAGAATAATCATACAATTCGAATATATTGGAAAGCACAATGGCCTTAAATATGACAAATCGGTGGACTTTAAGGTTTTCTTTTTTAACTTCCTTCTCTCTTATATTTACCCCCATTACTATGAAGTTTAAGACGTTCGCCCGATATAGTTGTTGTTTTAAGACCTTTTGTACGTTTTAGGTGTCGGTTTTTGTGTCAGTATGTGTCGAATTTGTCCTGGATAGATAGTGTAAAAAAGGTGTTTTGAATTTTATGTCTGATGCAATAACCTCTCAACAGTTAAGGGTATAAGAGGGTGATTACAGTGTCCATAATATTATATCCATATAAGGTTATATTAGTACTGATCAACCCATTTATTATATAAGGATAGGAAGATAATTAACTATTAATATACCCAAGGATTTCATATATTATTTCCGTAGCCTTTGTGTAGCCTTAATGGGAGTGTAGCCAGGTCCCCACAATGGTACCCAACTCTCGCCTAGGGTGCACCCCATGGAACACTCCTTCATATACGCACACACACATACATACGTACCAATATCTCTCTCTCTCTCTCTATATATATATATATATATATATATATATATATAACCAGTAACTCCCAGAATAACACCAAAAGCAGAGCGAACACAAGGCTATTTTGGGACCATGACATTTGGGTAGCCTACACCAAGAACCAACGGCAATAGAATGTCTTTTAAGTCTAACAGAACAAAGCATTGACATTTGCATCCAGTCAAATTAGCATACACTTTCAACTTTAAATTCTGATTCCGACTATCACATTAATGCCAAATAGTAAAGTAACCGAGCAAGAGAGAAAGAGAGTACAAAGGAGTACAAAGGAAATCAAGCAACAAGAGATGTAGTGACCCTTCTAGGCTGGTTATCCTCCAAAACACTGAGGATCAAGTGTCCAAACAGTGGTTTAGAGTGGGTAAGGGAACATTGGAAAGGGAATTACTGCCCTGGAACTAATGTCCGTGGCAGGATTAGGAAGTTAGTAGGGGGCAGATGGGTTAGTAACTGAGAGGGGGATAAAATAAAGTTATTCATTTACAAACGCAGTTAGTCGCGGGTTTGATGCGAGATATTTGTCTAGGCGGAGTTTAAATGAATCAACGGTGCTGAAGTCTATAACGTCTCGGGAAAGCCCATTCCACAAGTTGACAACTCGATTGAAGAAGAAATTCTTAGATTCGTGTGAATTAAAAGATTTACCAATTATTTTGCAACCGTTTCCCCGCGTGTAATTAGATTGGTCGATAGTGAAGTACTTACTACAGTTCATATTGTCGATGCCTTTGATGATTTTGAACACTTGAATTAAGTCACCTCTTAATCTGCGCTGGGTTAAAGGAAATAGATTTAATTCTCTAAGACGCTGCTCTTCGTATGGTTTGTTCTTTAGGCTAGGTATTATTTTGGTAACTCTATGCTGAACTCGTTCTAGCTTGTTTATATCTGTTTGGTAATAAGGGCACCAGGATTGAACGCAGTATTCCAGAAGAGGGCGGACTAAGGAATTGTAAAGGATTAGGATAACTTCTTTGGATTTATGCTCAAATGACCTGCCTATAAAGCCAATTATTTTGTTTGCCTTCTTAACAACTTCTGAACATTGTTGACTCGGATTTAGGTTACTCGATATTGTTACTCCCACATCGGTTTCTCTGTTTACAATCTAAAGCCGAGTGCCATTCATCGAATAGTTTGCTTTCTCATTTAGGTATCCGATATGAAGTACTTTACATTTATCTGCATTGAAACTCATTTGCCAAATTTGGGCCCAACATGACAATTTATCTAGATTGTGTTGCATATCGTCAACTTGTTCTTTTGAGAGTACGCTATTTGCAATTTTTGTATAGTCCGCAAATTTTGAGATTGTACAGGTGAGACCCTCATCTATGTCGTTGATGTAAATTAGAAAGATAATTGGTCCTAGTACCGATCCCTGGGGTACCCCGCTACTTACATTGGTCCATTTAGATGCCTTACCGTTTATGACTACACTTTGCTTTCTGTCGCTGAGAGAGAGAGAGAGAGAGAGAGAAACTCACATATCCAGGTTCTCCCAGTATAACTAAGTCATAAGAATGTTAACCAAATATGCACAACATGTGCTCCATTTGCTTAATCTTCCAAGACATTATTTGCTTAATATAGCTATCCTTACTTTGCTGTCTTTTTAAGTTTCATTTGCCCCACCTCTCTCACTAACTCAGTCGGTTCATTCCTGTGTTCCTTTCTCATAGCTTTATTATATTTTTCAAAAACAAAAGTATGCCCCCACCCCCCTCTCTTTCTTTAAAGATGTAGTGAGTAACTAAGCTAATGACTACGGCCGTCACTACGCAATTGTTTCTAACTTGTAGAGTTAATTTTGTCACCGCTACCAACAAATATCTCCTACGTGATGACGACGGTAGATGGAGCTGTGATACTTCCAATACCGTTCATATTCATATAAAAATATATATATATATTTTGTTTTTCTTCTATGTGAGTAACCCTTCCAGCCCGGGTGTCATTTTAAAATGACACCAAAAAAAAAGGGCCGGAACCCAGGTGTCATTTTAAAATCCTTGTGCTTGAAAGCGTGCTTCAAAATTTGCGCGGCCAATTTTGGCATGGTAGGAGCGACCGCAGCGCCACCAAGCCTCAACTACTAGTGTTATCAGTTCGTACGTGGCCGCCATAGCGAGTAATACTGAAAAAATGTTTTCCGACGTGTCCGATTCGTTGCAACCTCCCGCGGGCCCCAGTGCTACCCCACTCGCAACTTCAACGCCTGTTGCAACCGAGAAGAGAGCTCAACAAAAGAAAGTTAAGCGTTTGTTGAGTGATAGCGCTATACAGCGACAACTTTTTGATAGTGATGAAGAGAGCAGTGGCGAAAGCTTGGTGGACAAGGTACAATTTATAAGTGAAAGTGAAGACGATTTCGTGGGCTTTGGAGACGACGATAATGTCGATTTATTTGAGGGGGGAGACAGTAGTGATGATCCTGATGTGGAAGTGTTTCAGGAAGGTGCCATTGAGCTTCCCAGTGTGCTAGAACCTAGGCCTACCCCCTCATCATCTTTGCTAGGTCAGCCTAGGCCTAGCCCTAGCTCAGGATCTTCCCCTTTGCCTGCCCGTACGCCCTTGAAAGTGGGCAAATAGTTCTACAAACAGTCATTGATCAAAAGTGCAGCTAAAAAAGCACGCAGGGCAGCCACAGAAAAGCATAGGGAAGCTGAAGATAGCGATAATGACGCCGACCCTGGCCTAGCAACCACCCACATTCCATTGTCCCGACGCCTTGACACGGGACGCCGCGTGGGTCACCCTCAGCCCTCGCCTTCATCTCTCAGGATGACCAAAGAGCCTCTTCAAGTGGTATTGGTGATGTGCCACAGGCCTCAACACACCGCAGAGCATTATTTGCTGCTGAAAAGCCCTCGGCTCGCCGCAAAAGGAGCCCAACTCCCGAGGCCTCGGCTCCCATTCTTGAAGCTCCCGCAGCCTCCCGCGCCCCACACCGCCGACGCCCGGTCACTTCTTCACCAGAATTGTCTCCTGAAGAGGATGCTGACGACCCCAACATTGCCCCAGATGACCTGACGTAGCCTGAGGAGGAAGAGGAACAGGAACAGGAAGAGGATGTGCCGACAAAACTAGCGAGAGGGCGAGGTCGTGGACGTGGTCAGCCTGCCGACGCCGCTGCCCCTGGGCCTGGGCCTGGGCGTGGGCATGCAGGGCGTCCGCCTGGGCGTCCGCATGGCCAAGGGTGTGTGCCAGGGCGTCCAGGGCATGTGCCTGCTGCAGCACGACCTCGAGCATCAGCATCCGACCTGTTTGTGTGGACAGATGGAGCTGATTTTGAGCCAGATTGTCCTGACTCTGACGAGGTACAGATGGGTTCTTGGGTGTCACCAGCATATCCCTGAGGCCCAGATGCTACCCCCAGTGAACTTTTCTGTGGCTTCTATGACAATGAAGTCATGGAATACCTCGTCAAAGAGACAAATCACCACCATGCTATCTGTGCCAACTTTCTTGGGAGGAAGACCAGTGCCAAGATGGTGGCATGGAGAGCTCTCACTGTGGCAGAACTATATGTGTTCTTGGCACTCACAATGCTGATGACTCATATAAGGAAGCAGGTTCTGGCTGACTACTGGATCACTGGCGACATCATAACGACTCCATCATTTGGCAAATACATGTCCAGGGACAGGTACTTCGACATCCTCTCCTATCTCCACCTGACAAACAACATGGCAGTCCACCTTCCCGACTCATTATGGAAGATCAGGAAGCTGTATGACAGGATACGTCATCGGTTCACCACATACCTGATTCCTTTCCAGAAGATGTGCCTCGACGAGTCTCTGGTCCTGTTCCGTGGTAGGCTGCACTTTCGACAGTATATCCCGTCGAAGAGACACCGCTTCGGCATCAAGCTCTTCGTCCTCTGCGACTGCTTGACGGGGTATGTGCTGGACTTTATAGTCTACAGCGGCAAGGCTGGAGAAGTTGTGACTGACCCTCTCATTGGTTTTGGTGGCGCTGTAGTGAAGAAGATGATGGAGAGGCACTTCAATAATAACCACATCCTCTACACAGATAATTATTACACGTCGCCTCTACTGACGAAGTACCTCCATGACCGCAACTGTCGGCACAGTCAAGGGCAAAAGGAAGGGCATGCCAGGCTACCCAACCAAGACGAAGAAGGCGGACATCTTCCACAAGAAGAGTGGCCCCATCCTCTCCATCACTGGCATGACCAGCGCAAGGTCAACCTCCTCACCACACGCCACAAGGCCCAGATGGTCGCCACAGGGAAGGTGGACCGAACAACCAAGAACCCTGTCCAAAAACCAGCTGCTGTCCTGGATTATAACCTCAACATGCGCCTCGTTGACAAGTCCGACATGCAGATGGGCTTCATCGACTGCCTGCGAACATCTTGCAGGTGGTACAAGAAGTTTATCCTGCATACGGTAGATAGGTCGGTCCTCAATGCCTACAACATCTACCGTCTGAGGACTCCAGGAGCCAAGAAGTACAAGTCCCTGCGGAAGTTCCACAAGCAGGTGCTACTTGAGCTCCTGGCTAAACATGCGGGTACACCAGGCAGGCCAATACAAGGACCAGGCCAGCTTGACAGAACGGGGTGTGCTGAATTCTTCAGGAAGCACCAGCTCAACGCCCTTCCTTTCAAAGCACCAGGTAGTAACGTTAGGAGTCAGAAGAGGTGCCATGTGTGCAGCCACACAACAAGAAGACCCCGCAAACCCACAAAAACCACTTGGGAATGCCTCGAGTGTCAAGTTGGACTGTGTGCTGGCACCTGCTTCAACGACTTCCACACTCTAACAAAACTTTTGAAGTGGAAGTGACAACAGTGAAAGTGACACTCAAATGTAGGCTAAGAATAATAATATAACTAAGTATAAGTGAAAAGGACACATAAGTAATAATAAGTGCCTTCACTAACAATATGAACAAGTGAAAGTGACACTAAAATATAGATTTCTAACAATAAATAAGTGAAAATGACACTCAATAAGCCTAGGCCAGTCAAAGTGACAGTATAATAATAAAACTAAGTATAAGTGAAAGAGACACACACAAGTAATAATAAGTGCCTTCATAACAATATGAATAAGTGACAGTGACACTATATATATTATTAGCTTACCTAACAATACATAAAAGGGGAAATGACACTACCAATTATTATCAAAGTCCAGTGAAAGTGACACTAATAATCATAATAATAATAATAAAACGAAGTAATAAGTGACAGATACACAAATAAGTTCATATAAATAACTTTATTGAGTGAAAATAACATAATAACTATAATAAATGACAGAATAACCAATAAAACACTATCAAATCGCTTCCCGGCATAATTGCGGGTGGAGCGACAAGTGCAACTGGGCGTCGTAGCCGGGGCCGCGGTCGAGTGTTCGGACGCGCCGAGGTAAATACGCGGCAAAAGTTACCTCCACTTCCATCACCATCACTCCGGAACCAGTTGAGCTAGAGAGCTCTACTCAACTCCATTCTACGCAGGAAGGTAAGGCGCTCATTTCTATATATGTTTGATTAATGTAGGTAATATACTAAGCGAGATTAGCCTTAGTTTACTTTTGTTGATATTCGACCAGATCGCCCAGATACGAGCTCAGTCATTAGGAGAGCCTGCCCTGGCCAGGAGGGTTAAGGGAGGCAGAAGGCAGAACTGCCTATAGCGAGTGCCTCCCCCATAGTTGAAAGAGTGACAGGGCCAAAATCAAGGGACGTTCAAGTCAAAATGCATGGACACACAAAGTTTGAAGCAATTTAAGCCATAGGAAGAGGGAAAGACTGATTCTGGGAGAGAGTTCCAGAGCTCAGCTGTTGAGTAGAAGAAAGTTTGAGAGGAACATTTCACTCTTGGGTTGGAGAGTTGCACAGAGTAGGGGTGGGATTGAGTTGCAAGACGGGTACCACATGCCCTACGTAAAGGAGGTGGTATACACTGGGAAAGCTCTGAGGAACGCTGATTATTACAGTAGCGATAGAATAGCGAGAGAGATGCAACATTGCGGCGGAGAGAAAGAGATTGCAGAGAGTTGGTGAATGGACGGGATTTAATGATACGAAAGGCCTTCCTTTCAACTTTGTCTAGGAGAGCGGTGTGAGAGGAACCTCCCCTCACATGTGAACAATACTCAATACAAGGACGCACTATGCCCCTGTACAGGGCAAGAAGCTGTGCGGGGGAAAAGAACCCCCTAAGGCGGTTGAGCACACCCAGCTTCTGGGAGGCTGCCTTAGCAAGACTGGTAATATGGTCCTTACAAATGAGAGCAGAAGAAAAAGAGACACCAAGAATATTGAGAAAAGATGAAGGGTTGATTTTTGAAGAAAAAGGGATAGTCCGCTGGGAGATCCTGACGGGTAGTTAGATGGAGAAATTGGGTTTTGGAAGCATTAAAGGTAACAAGGTTTTCTCTGCCCCAATTGGAGATAGTAGTTCGATCAGAATTTAAGTGTTCTATGGCTTCATTACCTTTGTCGTTGAGGGAGTGCTGGCTGGGGCGTTCTGAAAAACTAATTGAGTAGTGTAAAGTTGAGTCGTCTGTGTATGAATGGATGGGAATTAAGGTATAGTTGAGATCATTTATAAAAATTAGAAAGATAATAGGAGATAGGACAGAGCCCTGAGGAACACCGGAGTTTATAGGGTGAGGAAGTGAACGATGACCGTCCACAACCGTGGCTATGGAATGGCTGGAAAGGAAATTAGAGACAAAGGCACAGATGGAGGGATAGAAACCGAAGGATGGTAGTTTAGAAATTAAAGATTTGTGCCAGACTCTATCGAAGGCTTTCGATATGTCTAGTGCAATAGAAAAAGTCTCACCGAAGTCCCGAAAGGAGGATGACCAAGAGTTAGTAAGATATGAAAAAAGATCACCAGTAGAGCGACCCTTAAGGAAGCCATACTGGCGATCTGAGAGCAGATTATGAGAAGAGAAATGCTTAAGAAATTTGGAAGCAAGAATAGTTTCAAAAACTTTAGAAAGACAAGAGATGAGAGCAATTGGACGATAGTTGGAGGGTTGAGAGCGGTCACACTTCTTTGGGACAGGTTGAATGTGAGCAAACTTTCAGCATGAAGGGAAGACGTTAGAGGATATTATATATATACTTGTATATTAAGAGAGAGAGAGAAATATACAGTATGTATATTAACCCTTTCACGGAAGTACGATCGCAAGGGTTGCCGATTAACAATCAGAAATAGAGTTATCTCAATCCTATATAATTACCTCTCCAAAATTACTTTTCGGCCCACAGCTCACTCAAAGACAACTGCAGATGTCGAAGTAAATAAAGTAAAGGTTTCTAAACACCCCTGACGGTCAGAAAGGCTTTAAAGTATCCCAGAATAGGCTCAAAGGGAAGCATTCAACTTCATTTGTTTGATGGTATAACCAAATGTCATGGTCAGAAATTAGCCTTGTGTTCGCCTTGCTTCTGGGGGTTGCTTTTTTTTTTTTTTTTTTTTTTTTTTTTTTTTAATATTAACGGTTTATTTTTTCAATTGGTTCAACTATTTCGGTGCAATATATTTGTAATTTGTCAACTAGACAAACAAAAACGCTTCCTAAGACCCTCTTCACGCTATGCCTGGTAAAATAATCCCTCCAATCCTTATTCAAGCTAATTATGTAAATTTTTCTTGTGTAGTCCTGGCTGAAAGCTGATTATTCCTAAATAGATGGGTCGCTATCCCTCACCCCGAAAAAAATTTCACCTGAATGGGTTAAAGCATTTTAATGTACTTCAATCATTAATCAGGTGAAACGTCTTTTGATATCCTAAGTAATGGCGTGAAACAGGGAGGATCCAAGAAGCCAAACCTCGCACCAGATAGTGTAAATACAAGCTTTAACAGTATCTCATCCAAAAATTTAAATTTACTGTTATTAAATAACAGTAAATTTACATCTTTGGATCAGATACTGTTAAAGTTTGTATTTACACTATCTGGTGCGAGGATTGGCTTCTTGGAGAACAATTTTTTTTCTCGTTCTTTTTCATGGTGAAACAAGAAACGCCCACTAGATCCCCCTTCAAACTAAAAAAAAACGCCCACCAGATCCCATTTTAAGCTAAAAAAACGCCCACCAGATCCCCTCCAAGCTAAAAAAAGAAAAAAAAAAAAACCGCCCACCAGATCCTCCTCTAAGCTAAACAAAAAATGCCTATCAGATTTCCCTTCAAGCTAAACAAGGAAACTCCCACCATATCCCCCTTAAAGTTAAAGAGAAACGCTTACCAGATCTCCCTCCAAGCTAAAAATAAGTGCCCACCAGATCCCCCTTCAAGCTAAAAACAAAGGCCCACCAATTCCCCCTTCAATCTACACAAAGAAACCCCCACCAGACACCCCTTAAAGCTAAAGAAAACAAAAACATCAGATCTCCCTTCAATCTAACAAGAAACATCCACCAGATCCTCCTTCAAGCAAAAAAAGAAACCCCTATCACATCCCACTTCAAGCTAAAAAAAGAAACTCCCACCAGATCCCCCTTCATGCTAAAGAAACACCCACCAGATCCCCCCTTCAAGCTAAATATAAACGCCAACCAGATCCCTCTCCAAGCTAAAAAACAAACTGACCCCAGATCCTCCTTGAAACTAAAAAAAAAATGCCTATCAGATTCCTCTTCAAGCTAAAAGAGGAAACGCCCACGAGATCCTCCTCCAAGCTAAATATGTTCACTGTTAAATATATTCTATTGATCTTACAGTCAACAACAGGCAGCCAACATAGCACTATAATGTTAACGGCCACATACGGTATATATCTAACTATTATTTTGACTAGTTATTTACCGTAATTTAGAGAGAATATATATTAGATAAACCGTAATATTGAATACTATTTTCGACCGTCATAATTTACTGTTAACCTTAGGGACATTATTTTACACTGCACTTAAGTCTTGGTCGAAGGCAGATCTCTACCGAATTGCAGGATTGTTATCACTCACGAAGACAAACAAGACACCTAAGTACGGCCTTCGCCCGCGACGATAAATACCGAAAAATGTACATCTTAAGCTTAGAGGGGAACTGGGGTTATTTTTTTTTTACTATGAAATTGATCTAGGGATGCGGCTTTTTGTAGTAATAGGGGTAAGCTAGAAAGATTACTTGAACATAGCTAGTTCAATCAAAACCCACAACAATAACACCACAAACAATCTTAATAACTTTCAAGTCGTCGTACCAGCTAAGACCTTAAGATGAAGCAAAACAAAAATATATATATATCCGCAATCTCCTTTTGGCACACAGATATTTTCAGACCATGACATTTCAGTGTTCCAAAACAAATGTTAGTCAAATATCTTCCCAGGCCAAGGAAAACCAAATACAGCCCTTTTCTACATAAAGTTTTATCATACAATATAAACTATTTACCTTCACACACACACACACACACACACCTTCAATGAATACTACAGTAGCACTGAACGAGATAGTGTGCGCGTGTGAGTGAGATAGAGAGCGAGAGTCAGAGTGAATCCCTTACACATCCGGTTTCCTTGGCTATACAAACAGTCCTACAAATATAGTGTGATCTGTATTTTTTTTATAGTCCCTTCATTATGGGTAGGTCAAAAATCGTGACCCCTAGCCTCTGTAACTCTAAAAGGGCTAGAACAAATTGGCTGTACATTCCCACACCTATTCCCTGGATGACCCTTCCTAAATAGTAGAACTATTATCCGTATCACTCTAGTCGTGTACGAGTTATAGTGATCAATGGTTAACCCATTGAGTACCAGGGACGTACTTTTCATCATGTTCTGGCAACTATTATACGATATTATTTAGCATAGGAAGGACCTCTAGCAATATTAAGGCTTCGTCTGGGTGTGGCTAGAATGGAATGTAACACGTCGCTGGTGCTCAAAGGGTTAAACAGGCAAATAAAGTTAACGTTATGTAAGAAGCTACAGTATACACGAAGTTTTGCAAGTGGCTGTGCGGGAGGGTGGTGGTGGTGTACTTACGGGGGTTGAGCACTCACACAAATCACTGCCAAGGACATATACGGCCACATTCTCTTCTGGGCTTCTTTGAGGGGGCCCACCTAGCTTTTTTTATCTTTATCTCCCTCTCTCTTTGGCTTGTGTCCGTTCGGCCCTATTTGGCCTTCTGTTTTGGGACGTTTACCCCCATCCAGGTGTCAGCATTTTCTTCCAGCATATATCTATTTTTGTTTTGACAGAAAACTAAAATTGTACATTTTTCGATAGAAAAATGTCTGGCGACGCCGGATTTCCCCATACAATGCGGTCTCGCTATCGCTCGCTAGGAAGAAATTGACACCTGAATGGGGATAAGCGTCTTGGGACAGTTGGCTTGGTGTGGCCGAGTAGATGCAGGCCAGAGCAAAAGAGAACAGGAGAGAAAGACAACAAAAAAGCCGGTAACCCCCCTAAATAGACTCATCCCAATATGGGCTCCAAAAGGTCGAGTGCTTGGACTGATAAACAAGGACACATTAGTTAAAGTCTCACACACAGCCAGATATAATGAAGATGTATTTCCACCACTGATATTTGCAAGGATATGTAGTTTTTCTTTACATTTTTGACTACGTGGGGTGTTACCAACAAAATATTATCAAACTTTAATTTCACCATAATAGTTAAGAGACGATGATTTTATTCACCTTCAGCTGGAGTTGTCATTCATAAGCTGAATATAATTGTCTAAAGGTGACCAGACGAACATAAACAAGCAAATGACCTCTGGAAAACAGGGAAAAAAATAGCCACCTACATGGCACGTAAGGTCTTAACATTGACAACGAAATGCGCCGAAAGGTGTTAAAATCGCCAAACTAATGGACCGAACGTCTTATTATATCAAAACTAGTGGGGCTAAACATTAGGGAGAAGGAGGTCCAGAAACACAGTCTGCCTCCCCTTAAGTCATAAGATGAGGGAAATTAAGGAACACCCCGTTCTTAACTGTTATGCCGGGTTGTTGTTGTTGTTCCCTAAGCTGCCTGGCCGAACAGCCCCGAGTCCCTGAGGAAGGCCATGGCCTCGATCGGGCTTTCCCACAGAGCTCTCATTGAGTGTAGATTGTGTTGTTGGCGTAAGTGGTTGTGTGAAATGCAGTCTTCTATGATGTGTTTAATGGTATGGGGTGCTGTGTTACATCCCGGGCAGGCGTCGACAACGGAGTCATCCAGTCTCATCTGATAGCTCAGGAGAGCTGGATGGTGTCCGCATCTCAGCCTGGCCAGGTGGACTCTGTCCTCGCGAGGAAGGGAGGATTCGGGAGGTCGTGCATGCAGCTGCGTGTTGTCTGTGAGGGAGTGGATGGATCGGTGAGAGATATGAGTATGGATGTGCTTCTGGAAGTTGGTTCGGGGTGGGCAGGGAGGGAGAGAGGACATGACTTTGGAGGGGGAGCAAAGGAGTGTGATGGGGCGGTGCGAGGAGGGTAGCGTGGGGTCTTTGTTGGGTTTGGGGAATGTGATGATGATACCATGCTTCCAAATGTCTGGTATTGTGTTGTGTGAATAGCTGTAGTTTGATATGTTAGTGAGTGCTTGTATGCCTTGTGGTCCCAGGTGTCTGAGGTGTATGTTGCTTATGTTGTCTAGGCCACAGGCGGGTGAGTGCTTGAGATTGTTGATGATAATGCTTTGTCTGGTGAAGGGTGTATAGTCAGTGTCTGTGGGGAATTGTCTCTTACGACGGATGACACGTCGGTCGTCTTTGTGAGGTTTTAGGTGGCTGACATGTGAGAAGTGATTGATGAGTGTGTTTGCCTGTTGTTTACATGAAGGAGTAGAGTCTGTTGTAATACAACTTAGCTTTGTTATGGTCTTTACTCAAATCCAACTATGGACGGTTAGACTCAATATATCCTTAACAGGAACACATCGAACACGTTCTTATTCACAATTATGTACTCAATCAGGTTGTAATAAACACAATAAACACACACAAATAATTATATGCTCTTATTTATTAAATGACATAGAGATAGATCATTAGATTTAATTAGCTATTATTTGGGAATAGTAAGAGAATAAACATATTTAGACATAATAAGGTTGATATGAAATTCACGAGTATATCTAGACCGGAAATGT
This sequence comes from Paralithodes platypus, assembly GCA_032716605.1. NCBI lineage: Eukaryota > Metazoa > Arthropoda > Malacostraca > Decapoda > Lithodidae > Paralithodes > Paralithodes platypus. The sequence goes on along the minus strand of CM064534.1, from coordinate 27,769,248 downwards.
GAGCTAAAACTTGACTTAACTATTATAAAGAATAGTAAATAAATAATTGAATTCATTTAGAACACACAAAGGCCTCTGAATAACATAACAATGAACGTGCATGAAAGGATAGTATTATTGTGGAAATATGCAATTATATATAGACATACATAAACATAAAATAAACCATTGATAATAATATATATGAGAGTTAAGTATCTATCATGAAGTATTCTGACAAGTTCAAGCAGTATTGATTTGACCTCGGGAATTGTTTGCTAAATAATTTGGTTAACCGCACTAAGAATAATTGTATAGTTATCGTTCGAGTGCGCGAGACGGGATGCGTCCAAGAAATATGAAAGATGCCGCACATAAATAAATATGACCAGGTAGGTCAAGAGGTCATCTATTAGACGGAGGTGCCGGAAATAGTGTTTGTGGTTAATGCGATATTATTCTTAAATATGGGAGGAATACTTTAATTTAAAAAGGAGAAGGGAGCTGAATTGTTTTTACAATTAATTATGTAATTGGATTATTATGAGAAAATTATATCATGAACATAATTTTACTTAATTAACTTGTATATGTAATAATAATCTCACGGGTCGTCGAGGAATTCAGATTTAATGATTTACATCTACTGAAGAATAATTAACTGTTGAATACAACCTAACCTGAATACATTGATATCTTGATTACAGAAGGTTAATAAACGCATAAATAAAATAGCGTGTACTAGAAGTTATAATAATACTAATAGTAAAATAGGCGTACACGACAAAGTTGCACTTAGATGGAAATACCTGATAAGGTATGAAGGAGTTCTGAACGAGTTAACAGGTTCCTAGAAGGAATACAGAACAAATTGGCGTTGTATTCGAGTTGGTGAAATAATTAGATAATAGATCTATAGGAAACTAGAATTCCTAGACAAGACGGATCGAAATTATCTATTTCATAATAGAATAAACAAATAAGTTCTTCATAAAACAAACATGTTAACGCATGATATGACAAAGCGTAAAATAGGGTTTCTCGAAGAAAATAGATATAAATTATGATTATAATCAATAATAATTCTTAGACAGGATGAGAGTCGAAGTTTAAAGTAAAAATGAAATTGAGCGTAGGTTCTAGGTAAAAGTTAGATATGAGAAGGGAATAAATACACGGTATACACTTCAACTTCTTATATACATAATAGAATGGACATGCACAATGAAAATCTGTGAGTATTCGGCTAGTAGATTAATTAACACGGGTATGTAACGTATGCGTAGTACAATTTATAAGAGATTAGAGACTGAAATATTTGTGTCTGAAGGAAGAAGTTTAATTCATCAACCTCTGTGATAATTTCTATAACCAGCCTACTCTGTTCCGCAAGGATGGCACTCATCTAAACCCTGTGGGTTCAGCACGCATGGGTCGTCTCCTACACGAAGCAGTCCACAGCCATGGATCAAAAAACGCCATCCGAGAAGAAGCAGCAGTGACATAAATCATCTAACGCCAAGCAAAAAACAGAGGCCACCGAGGACCACCAAAGATAAGGACCGAAGACAGCGAGGACCGAGGACAGCCATGAACATAAATGTAGATCCGACAAGAACCAAAAATATTAATAAAGAGCGTTCCGCGAGTTCTAAAATAACAAATTTAAAGGTTTTCTATGCAAACGCTCGTAGCATACGCAATACATTTTCAGATTTAGAGGAGCTAGTGTTTACAGAAAATTATGATGTGATTGGCATAACAGAATCTTGGCTAAATACAGAAGATAGACTTTTTAGCAGAATATTCACTTCCCGGTTATGTAATGTTTGAGAAAAGCCGAATAAATAGAAATGGAGGTAGAATTTTACTTTATATCAAAGAAAGTCTTAACCCTACCCTCTTGTCAAAACCTCAAATTGTGAACGTCGACACATCTTTTGTGCTAATACAGAATAATAAAGGTATAAAAATAATACTTGCGTTAATATACAGACCTCCAGCTCAATCAGTGCAAACTGACCAAGAAATTTATGAACAAATTGCAGATGTAAGTAACTCGCAAGATGCCGTAATTTTTGGCGACTATAATTTACCTGTGACCAAGTGGGGCGATACTCTTACTTCACACTCCGAACATGACTTTTATACAAACTTGCAAGAGAGTTCGCTTTATCAATTTGTTCGAACGCCAACCCGTGGTAATAACGTTCTTGACATTGTACTTACAACAAAAGAATTAATAGAGAATTTGAATGTTGGTGATTAATTCAGTAACAGCGACCATCGTACGATAACTTTCACTTTAAAGTTTACTAATAATAATAATAATAATAATAATAATAATAATAATATTTATTCAGTTAGCAATTTACAGAGTTGGTACCACATAGTATGTTACAAATATGACATGTACCAGCCTTGCATAATTCCAACTAAGGATAGCCCAATAAGGCCGTTAGGCGTATTTCCATTGGGGTCCTTGTGGGATTAGGTTAGCTGGGGAAAAGGGGAGGATAAAGAAATAGATACTTTAGAGAAAGTATTTCTAGGGGGTTATTTTAAGATACCTTACATCCTATAGTAAATATCAGTAATCCGTAATCAGTAATCATTTCAGTTTGGTTTGTCTATCTCTAATGTCGCATTTAGTAGTAGACATAAGCTTGGTGCTCCCTTCTCGCAGCTGTCCGGTTCAGGTGTTCCTTCAGGCTACGTCTGAAGGAATACAGTTTTCTCTTTTCACGAACTACTAACTAGTTACTAGTAACGAACCAAATAGTAGCATCGTAAAAGTCCCTAATTTCAAGAAAGTTTAACTTTCATAAACTTAGAGCTATGTTTAAAGAAACTGACTGGAGCTTTTTAATTAACAATAACGACATAAATACATCTTGGAAGTTATTCGAAACCACTTACCTAAAAGAAGTGCAAGACTGCATACCATTGAAAATACGGCGTCCAGGCCATAATAATAAGCCCAAATGATGGAATAAAGATATTTCAAACAGTCTGCTTGCTAAACATTTTGCTAAGGATAGATTAAAATCCTCACAAAACGACTAAGAAAGGGTGACATTTGTAGAGCTACGACGCAAAGCCAAAAAGTTAATTAAGCAAAGTAAAAAGACCATAGAGTTACATATTGCGAATCAAAGTAAAACAAACTCGAAAGAATTCTATAGTTATACCAGAAAGAAAAAAGTAGTTACTTCAACTGTTGGACCGTTAGTCGATGACAATGGAGAATACACCAAAGACGAAGTACAAATGAGTAATGCCCTCAATACCTTCTTTGCATCAGTTTTTACAACAGAAGACCTTAGTGATATCACTACACCATCGCCGATTCAGATTGATAATTCAGATGTTCTAAACAATATCACCGTTACAGAGAGAGAAGTATTGAACAGTTTAGATAAACTCAAGGTAAATAAAACGCCCGGACCTGATACAATCTCGCCTAGAGTTATAATGGAAACTAAGGATGAGCTCTCCAAACCACTGACATTACTATTCAATAAATCCTTGCAGTCTGGAACTATGCCTGATCAGTGGAAGCTAGGCAACGTAACACCGATATTAAAAGAAGGCAGCAAATCCCTACCCAGGAACTATCGTCCAATTAGCTTAACCTCAGTTGTATGTAAAATGCTAGAAACGGTCATAAGAGACAAACTCGTAAATCACTTAGAGGAAAATAACATACTTAAAGATACTCAACACAGCTTTCGGCTTTCGTAAAAAACGTTCCAGTTTAACAAACCTCTTAGACTTCCTCCACGATGAGAGTAAAGCTGTAGATATTATGTACCTTGATTTTCAAAAGGCCTTTGACAAAGTTCCCCACAAACGTTTACTGCTAAAACTAAAAGCGCATGGAATACAAGACGGTGTGTTGAAATGGATAGAAAATTGGCTCGGCGACAGAAAGCAAAGCGTAGTCATAAACGGTAAGGCATCTAATTGGACCAATGTAAGTAGCGGGGTACCCCAGGTATCGATTCTAGGACCAATTCTCTTCCTAATTTACATCAACGACATAGATGAGAGTCTCACCTGTACAATCTCAAAATTTGCTGACTATACAAAAATTGCAAATAGCGTAGTCTCAAAAGAACAAGTTGACGATATGCAACACAATCTAGATAAATTGTCATGTTGGGCCCAAATTTGGCAAATGAGTTTCAATGCGCATAAATGTAAAGTACTACATATCGGATACCTAAATGAGAAAGCAAACTATTCGATGAATGGCACTCAGCTTAAGAATGTAAATAGAGAAACCGATCTGGGAGTGACAATATCGAGTAACCTAAAACCGAGTCAACAATGTTCAGAAGTTGTTAACCCGCTGAATACCAGCTAAATATTTATAAATGTACCACCCAGGACCGGCTGATTCTGATTTTTTTGTTTTTCCAGTAACAATAGCGAATGGGTTAGGAATGAAGGAAAACTACAAAAAACGATCAAAAAGCTCAAAAAATGGTCCTACAGAGCCCCCGAAAACTGATTTTACAAGAGTAAAAAATTAAAGGCAATTTCCCCCCAAAAACAGGTTTTTGCACGCTCACGCGCACGTGGTTGGACTTTGAGAGTTTTCAACCATCGGCATGGGTGCGTGGGATACTTACACAGTTCCCATACAAATCTGAGCCCTCTAGGTACCATAGGACTGGAGTAATTGGGACCGGAGTGACACTGACGCAGACGTCTGTGTCGGTTGGGTTTAGCGTTACATACATTACCGACGCACTGTTTGTGTCGCTGGGGCTCAGTGGGTTAAGAAGGCAAACAAAATAATTGGCTTTATAAGCAGGTCATTTGAGCATAAATCCAAAGAAGTTATCCTAACCCTTTACAATTCCTTAGTCCGCCCTCTTCTGGAATACTGCGTTCAATCCTTTTTTTTTTTTTTTTTTTTTTTTTAAAGAGACAATGAACGGAGGAAAGAAAAACACAGATAAAACAAAAAGGTCCATGTGCCTAAAGGCATCCTCCATTCATAAAATGTTTGTAACAACTGGATTTAAACATTTGTAGATTGTAAGTTTGTGGAAAGCAATTCGAGGGAAGTGAATTCCAAAGAGTAGTAGCTCTGGGGATAAATGAATTCTGATAAGCAGAAGTTCTGCATTGTGGAGGAGCAAGTGTAAATTCATGGGCGCTCTCAGCTGCCCTAGTTCTACGGGGAAAGATGTGGAGAGGCGGCACAATTGAAGTAAGTTCCTCGGAACAATTGCTGTGAAAATATCTAGAATAATGCAAGGGATGCAACGTTTCTTCGTATGGATAATGTAGGAAGGTCCTGTGTGATTGCAGGGTTATTGATTAATCTAATAGCTTTATTTTGAATTTTGTCCAACTGCCTCAAAGCAACCACTCCACTTCCACGCCACAGAGGTGAACAGTAATCCATCTGAGAACGCACATGACTTTTATATATCACGGCCAACTGCTCGCCAGTGAAGAATTCTCGAACTCTGTACAGGAGTCCCAGTTTATTAGAGGCATTCTTAGCAATGCTTCTAACATAATGTGTCCAGCTCAAGTTAGTAGTTAATGTTACACCGAGAATGTCAATACTAGGGGAAGTGGGAATATTTACATCATTAAAAAATATATGGGAGTCGGTGAGATTCTGTCGGTTAGAAAATTGAATGTACTTGGTTTTCTGTGCATTAAAGGAAACTAGATTCTTTTGTCCCCATCCATTAATTCTAGAAAGGTCCTGGTTCAGAGAAATTGCAGTGTTTATTTTTGAATTTATAAGATGGTGTCCTTATTACCAAAAAGATATAAACAAGCTAGAACGAGTTCAACGTAGAGTTACCAAAATGATACCTAGCCTAAAGAACAAGCCCGGGCCCTCTGGGCCCGGGCTGCTATTCCAAAGGACGGAGGTCGTATCCGGGCGATCTGGCCGAAAAACGTCTAGGCCTAGGCTACCATATTTTTGTTTATTTTAACTGCTAGAAATTCCCCACGCATCTATAAACGTAGTGCGGGTTTCAATCTGTAGACTGGCGTTGAGTAGAGCTCTGTAAGTCAACTGGTTCAGTTGTGATGACTATTTCAGTGGAGCGAATTTTGCCGCGATGTTGACAATATCGGAGCTTTTCAGACATTAATTTAGTCTTGCATCACAACAATAACATTGATCCGAAGTCTCCTTGTTTTCGGAGGTGCGGTAACGCAACGATCGGCTTTGTTTACATGCGTCGGACGCACGGCGGTCAGACCAAGCTGAATAGGCTTGAAAGCTTGCTGCCTATTAACATGACACCCGGGTAGGAAGGGTTAACCCAGTGCAGATTAAGAGGCGACTTAATTAAAGTGTTCAAAATCATCAAAGTCATCGACAATATGAACTGTAGTAAGTACTTCACTATCGACCAATCTAATTACACGAGGGGAAACGGTTGCAAAATTATTGGTAAATCTTTTAACTCACACGAATCTAAGGATTTCTTCTTCAATCGAGTTGTCAACTTGTGGAATGGGCTTCCCCGAGACATTATAGACTGCAGCACCGTAGATTAATTTAAACTCCACGTAGACAAATATCTCTCAAACCCGCGACTGACTGCGTTTGTAAATGAATAACTTTATTTTATCCTCCCCTCAGTTACTAACCCATCTGTCCCCTACTAACTTCCTAATCCTGCCGCGGACATTAATTCCCTCTCCAATGTTCCCTTACCCACTCTAAACCACTGTTTGGACACTTGATCCTCAGTGTTTTGGAGGACAAGCAGCCTAGAAGGGTCACTAGACCTGTTGTTGCTAGATTTCCTTTGTACTCCTTTGTAGATCTTAGGCACAGATCGATTCAATAATTAAAAAGGCTTCTGACGGATTAAAACATACGCAATAAATAGCGATCTTGGACACAGATCTACATTACATAGAAATTAGCACTGGAATATTCACATATTGTACCTTACTTTCACAGCAATAATCACAACGCAAGACACGCAGAGACACTTAGGGTAAGTTAGAAGGGTAGTAGTTAGAGAGTAAGTCTGGCCGACGTGGATCGTAGATTCGGCTTCTCTGGACTTCAGGGGGTGCTGCCTCTCACAAGCAGGAATCCAATATCCTTGCATCAGAGGTAACACAGCAGGGCTCACTGTAGTCTCAAGGGGGAGGGGGAGGCAGTTACTACCTCAGCTATTATGCTCCGTGCTTTTCAGCAGAGAACATTACTTAGGCAGAGTTGCATACTTCCTTCAATTTCAGTGAGACTATGGTCAAGTTATTTCTTAGCTTTAACTTATAGTAACTCAATGCTAAAAGGATATAGTGAATGGTTCTTATGTAATTTGTGAAGGTAATACATAGTTTAGAAATACATTGTGGTTATCAGTTTGTACATAATCATTTCAAGTATTTTATTTAATACTCTTGTGGGGGATACGAAGTCTAGGAAGGATATAATGCTAACACCCGTGATTCTGTGATAATTAGGGGTTATTGGTGATGCAGTTGATAATTCTGTTCTTCACTATGTTCTCGGGGTGAGGTAGAGTTCTCCGAAATGGTACTGCAATGAACGTACTAGTATCCCCACATATTTCGATAGCACTCCGGTCTCTGATGTTGAACTTGCATAAGCATTTGCTCGTACTGCAAGTCTGGCTGCTGGTCGAATGAAGGTTGCTGATAGGTGGAGATGGTTTGAAAACTCGATGGTGATTGGCTCAAACTCCCACTCTTTTGCATGGGTGACTGACCTAGCTTCCTTTTGTTTAGAGAACGGGAATGACCTGGTAGTATGGGGCACTCCTCTGTTCCGTGTCCCTCTAAAGCATGGGAAGCTGGTATGTAATTCCATTTCTGCTGTAAGTTTCTTCTTCTCTCCTTCCTATTCTCCTGTATGCTAGCAATCCTACAGGTATTATTTAACCCAGCTCCATTCAACCCCATCACTTCATTAACATTAATCATCCATTATATACCCTAATGTACAGTACTTAAATAAACTAATGAAAGCATATGGTCCTTCCGGGATTCGAACTCGGGACACCACATCCAGAGCATAAGTAACTGAACCATTACACCGCCAGCCAACACAGTTAAAGGTTGAGTACACGATCACGATCAATATCCATTTTTGATTTTTTTATATAAATTTAATCATGTACTCAGACCCAACTGTATTATGGAAAGCCTAATGTTTTAGTGAGTGGAAAGAACATTGAATGGGGCCAACAACGCTAAGGACTGGCCTCGCTAGACATTAGTTCCTGAACCTATAGAAATTAAGGAACACCTCGTTCTTAACATTAATCCTCCGTTACAAACCCAAATGTACTTTAATAAACTAATGAAAGACAGATTAAAGAGAGATGGGCCGGTTTTCTGGACCACTTTCTCCCTCATGTTTAGCCCCATTAGTTTTCAGATGTTAAGATGTTTGCCCCATTAGTTAGTCGATTTTAAGACCTTTCGTACCATTTCTTCGTCAATATTTAGACCTTTCGTGCTATTTACACTTTCTCCTCCACAATGCAGAACTTCTGCTTATCAAAATTAATTTATCCCTAGAACTACTACTCTTTGGAATTCACTTCCCTCGAGTTGCTTTCCACAAACTTACAATCTACAAAATTTAAATCCAGTTGTTACAAACATTTTATGAATGGAGGATGCCTTTAGGCACATGGACCTTTTTGTTTTATCTGTGTTTTTCCTTCCTCCGTTCATAGTCTCAAAAAAAAAAAAAAAAAATTAGGGGTCTCTATTTTTTCCCTGGCGAACGATAGAGAGCCTGTATGTTGGAAGAACCGGCCTTCGGCAGTGACATTTTTCTACCGAAACATGTACAAATTTATCTAGAAGGGGGATCTAATGGATGTATTTTTTTGTTATTTAATGGAAGTCTATGGAGGAAACTAGACAAATAATAAATACATGCAAAAATCGCCCAAAAAGTGAAGTGAAATGGGAGAGAGTTCCAGAACCTACTTTTTGAGTAGAAGAAAGACTGGGAAAATCGACTGTAGGGAATTTACACCAGATTGCTTTGTTTTAGCCAATATATAACTAGAGGGGCAACCGGTAGAGCGCATAACTCCGCCTATGCTGGCGGAGGCATGCGCTCTACCGATCACCTCAATTGAATCCTATTTGTCCACCATATTTTGTGACCATCGGTTCATGAGTTTAACTGTCTCGATAGCGTAATGGTTAGTACGCTTAATTTCGAATCCTTGGAGTACCACATGTATTCATTAGTTCCATTGATTAGTGTATGTAATGGTTAGTGCGCGGAGTTTTGGTGTGAGTATCCTAGGTTCGAATCCTTGGAGTACCACATGTATTCATTTGTTTCATTGATTTCATTAAATAAGTTTATTTGTAAATTAAAGGTAGCATTCAAGGAGACTACAGCAGGACTTACCTCTGACCGGGTTTAGGCTATCCTAGTGTTTACTATACCCCTTTGAAAGGATATTAGCCTAACCTAACAACCTTACCAAACCTATCCTAGTATTATGGGTGGGGGATGCCGCCCCCACACCCCCGCCGTTTGACATATTTGACTTAGATTTTTGGTGTATTTGTCTGTGAAGTGGGTATTTTTTTCAATTTGTCAATAACGAAAATCCTCCATGCGGACTATATGGAGAAAAAGACTGCGAATCTATTGGTGCCTAGTTTCCCTAATAAATAGTTTCTCATAACGCTGCAGTAGTGTCACTTAAAATAATAACCATAAGAACTGTAGACTATATCCTGCTTAACCCTTGCAGTACCACCGACATGTTTTTTTTTTCAGCGGCATTTAGATGATTGTATGAAGCTTATGAAGGAAATGTAGTAGCTAAAAGGATTAAGTGTTTTCTTAGGAGTTACGTGGGCCAATCTGATGGAAAGTCAGATAAATTCCCTGTTTGACACCAAAAATCTCCATTTACCCCAAATATTCTTAAGAATTACATAAATGTACTTATAATATTGAAGAAAAATCACAATACTAGAGGAAATATCCCTATGTGTTTCTTGGGAGGCGAGGTTGGGGAGTGTGGGGGGGGGGGGGGCAGACTCTGCAGAATATGTATGTATGTATGTATATGCTCAGGCCCAATCCCCACTTTTCCTATTTTTTATTTTATTTTCTATTTTACTCTATTTTATAATTGTTTGTTTTTATTTTCTTGGGAGTGGCCGACTCAAGACAGAGCAAGAACAGGGAAAACACAAGACAGAACAACGAACAAACACAGACAAAACACAAAATTCACACACATCTAAGTCACCCAGGAGAACACCCAGAGACCCGATCACCAAGGTCGCTCCAGCACTCCCCCGGCCCCCGACCACCCGGAGAGGCAACGATCTCGGCAGGCAGACATGCAGCGGAGCCAAAGCCACAAGCCCGCCCACCACACTTCCAGGCTTCATATTAATCGTCTCCCCGGGCCAGGCGCCTGATGGACTGTTATCTAGTCCAACTTGCGCCCGACCCCTTCCCCCAAATGATCACGTGTTCACTCAACTATTCACAAGCATTCTCCATTCATTCCTGCTTATTACCACTTCCTTTGCCTGATCTATAGTCATTCCTCTATCATCCAAAGCTTGTCGTACACAGTCTCTCCATCTCAATGGGAGTCTTCCTGCCCTTCTATCTCCCCTTGTATCTGACTCTCATTCTCTTTGTAAGCCTTTCATCTCCCATTCGTTCAACATGACCATACCAGCTCAGCACCCTTCTGTCCTCTCTGGCTAACAAATGTTCCTGTTGCCCCACTCTCCTACGTATCTCTTCATTCCTCAATCCGTCTCTACGAGTAACTCCACACATACTCCTCAAGCCGCTCATCTCCATCACATCCAGCATTCTTCTCTCCATTTTCTTCAGAGCCCATGTCTCAGCCCCATACATCACTGTTGGCACAATAATTCCTTGATACATTGCACCTTTTACTTTCATTCCGAGATTTCTAGTCTTCCACATACTTCCCATTGCTCCGAAAACCTTCATTCCTTCACACACACTCTGTTTTACCTCCATTTCCATACCTCTACTCCTGTTTATCGTTCCTCCTACTGTAGATATCTAAAACACTACTTGTTCCAATATTTCACCATCCAGATTCACATCTAGATTCAACCTACGAGCACCCCTATTACACACCATTACTTTACTTTTATTGACGTTCACCTTCAGTTTCCTCCTCCCACAAACCACTCCAAACTCTTTGACTACCTTCTGCAATTTCTCCTCAGAATCTGCCACCAATGCTGTGCCATCAGCGAACAGCAACTGATTCAACTCTCAATCTCTACCATTTTTTTCCTACTAAACCCAATCCTCTTCCCATAGTTCTCATTTTCACCTCCCTCACCACACCATCCATAAACATATTAAACAACCATGGTGACAATACACAACTCTGTCGCAAACCTACCTTTACCTCAAACCATTCACTCAACTCACCATTTCCTATTCTAACTCATGCTCTGCTCCCTTCATAAAAACTCTTAACCCTTTCACACTCATATGACGCAGAGGTTGCCAGATTAGCAATAAGAAATATTGTTCTCTCACTCTTATAATTACCTTTCCAAAATTAGTTTTCTATCTATCTATCTATCTATCTATATGCTCAAGCCCAATCCCCATTTTAGGGGTAGCCGACTCAAGACAGAGCAAGAACAGGGAAAACACAAAAACATAAAACAACGAATAAACACAGATAAAAAGCACAAACTCGCACACATCCAGGTCACCCAGGAGAAGACCCAGAGACCAGGGTCACCAAGGTCGCTCCAGCACTCCCCCGGCCCCCGACCACCCGGAGAGATTCCGATCTCGACAGGCAGACATGCAGCGGAGCCAAAGCCACATGCCCTCCCACCACACTTCCAGGCGCACCCTTCATATTAATCGTCTCCCTGGGCCAGGCGCCTGATGGACTATTATCTAGTCCAACTTGTGTCCGACCCCTTACTCCAAATGACCACGTGTTCACTCAACTATTCACAAGCATTCTCCATTCTCTCCTGTCCACCACCACTTCCCCTGCCTGATCTATAGTCATTCCTCTATCATCCAAACTTTTTCTTACACAGTCTCTCCATCTCAATGGGGGTCTTTCTGCCCTTCTATCTCCCCTTGTACCGGACTTACATATTCTCTTTGTAAGCCTTTCATCTCCCATTCGTTCAACATGACCATACCAGCTCAGCACCCTTCTGTCCACTCTGGCTGACAAAATTAATGTTCCTGCTGCCCCACTCTCCTACGTATCTCTTCATTCCTCAATCTGTCTCTACGAGTAACTCCACACATACTCCTCAAGCAGCTCATCTCCATCACATCCAGCCCTCTTTTCTCCTTTTTCTTCAGAGCCCATGTCTTCAGCCATGTCTCAGTTTTCTGCCCACGGCTAACTCAAAGACAACTGCAGAGGTTGAAGTAACTAAACTAAAGGTTTCTAAATACCCCTGATGGCAACAAAGGCTTTAAAGTATCCCTAATAGGCTCAAAATCGCGTCATATGTCTGAGAGGGTTAACTGTTTTTAACAAATTTCCTCCAATTTCATAAATCTTTAACACCTTCCACATTGCTTCACGATCCACACTATCATACGGTTTTTCCAAGTCCATAAAAGCCCAAAATATCTCTTTATGCTTCTCTAAATACTTCTCGCATAACTTTCTTACTGCAAACATCTGATCCACGCACCCTCTTCCCCTCCTAAAACCGCACTGTTATTCTCCTATTGCCACTTCCTTGCACTTTACTATCCTCACTATCAACACCCAGCCATACAGCTTTCCAACCACTGATAATAAACTAATACCTCTACAACTGCAGAATAACAAAGCAAAAACGAAGACATCCACAAAATTGAAAACAAAAATATAGAAAGATGTATAAATAAGACATGAAACTTATATGTAAATAATTGGAAGTTATAATCAATGACACGTTGATGAATATGAAGTGAATAAATAATGTATATGATTTTAGCAGGCCACCAAATGTAGCGTCAATTGTGAGTGGCTAATGAACATCCGAGAAAGAAAGGGAAGATGGTGTTACGGCAAGGAGGCTAGAATGTAAATAAAGTACCCTGGAAATTTACCTCTAAATGTTGTATAGGGGAGTGAAAATCAAATTGACGAAATTAGAAAAATAGCACTTATCCGCGCAATTGTAAAGTCTCTTGAGTAAGGTAAGAGCAAAAAACTATATAAAAAAAAAAAAAAAAAAAAAAAAAATATATATATATATATATATACAGTAGGCCAGACCTGTGAGAGTTCTGTATGGAGCTCAGTGGTCTGGTTTATCTGCTCTACATAACTAACTACAGTATATATACCTGTATATAATAATAATTCCATAAGATAGGAATCCCGTAATCGAGTTGTTATTATATAGAATACCCTTGTCATAACCCACAATTCATTGCTATATATGTAATTACCGTTGGTAATGCATTATTATATGGGCAATATATAAAACACTGAAAAAAAAGTCTCGCTATTGTCGGCGAGTGTGAAAAATCATGGGGGTAAAACTGCAATTAAGCCCCCTTCTGGCAAAATAGATGATTTTAATAAGTCACGGAAGCGAGAGGGAGGGGGTGAGGAGGGCAGTGCCCCCTCAACCTATTCAATCTTAATTAGATCCATCCCCACTAGTGCGCGCGCGTGTGTGTGTGGGGGGGGGGGGGGGGTACGATTGCTGGATAATGGGTAAAAACTACAATGCGATGCAGGTCCTACATTTTTAAAATCAATTAATTGCACTCACCTTGTCATAACTTGTGACACATCGTTGAGTTGAATTGAGGGAGAAGACCACGTAACTGGAGGAGGCCAGTCGGTCAATCACACCATCATATTTGATATGCGCCGGGTAGATGCCTGGAGTCTCGTCCAGGAAGATCCTCCAGAGTGGCGTTGGAGGGTGAGTGCGGCCATCATCAATGTCATAATTCTTCACTGATGTAACCGGTACACACTTTACACATTTAACCTGAAAGACAAGAAATGTATCAACAAAAATGTTTCCCTAGGTTAATACATCCGTCGTGTATAGTCAAATTCCATACTTTACCAACAAAAACTTGAAGATAGAAAGTGTGGAATATAAAAAAAAAGAGGTAAATCAATTTAGCATCCTTATCTTGCATGTAAATAGATAAATAAAACAAATAATCGACAGAGAGCCATTAGCCACACACTTCCCTCACCTGACCCCTTGGCCAAACTGACCATTTCGTTCGCAGTTTTGTCAATCCTATAACCCATATTCCGCTCGAATAGATCGCTAGAAATTAAAAATCTGTATAATACAAACTAAATATACGTAGACATGTAAAATATATTGCTGCACTATTAAACATTATCCTAAAAATATCATGAATGAATGGTAATTATAGAAAAATGGTACTATTCTAAATAATCACTTTAGAATAGTTAAAATGTTCTCTACATCTAGCATACGAGTCGCTAAATTAGCAACACGTCTGTCACTGCTTGCTGGTGATTCGACTTGCGCTAACGAAATGAAGCTCGCAAATGTTCGCAATTAAATTGTTTTAGCATTATTATCAACTTGTCGTAAATAGATATGGGTAATAAGGTGCTCAATCTTAAATTGCAAATGTATTTTTAGAAATACTAGTTTAGTCAATTAGCGAGAATAATGCAAGTATTTGTAACATGTCTGATTCGACTCCTACCAAATGAATCACCAATCAGACTATCATAATATCTAGCTATGTAAAATATATATATGGATAATATTGATTTCTGTCTAATATTAATGTAAACTGAAAGTAATAGTGCTGTAAATTAAAGTAAATAGTTCAAATACTTATAATTTTGTCTGCATTCACTCGTATTTGATTCAATATTAAAAAGCGAACTTTGGAATTGATTGCCGACCGATGAGCAACCTCCACATACCATTGACCCCGTGCGAGGCTAGGTTGGAAGATGCGGATTGGTGGTTTTGAATTTTCCTGGGTTATGATAGCAGACAGTTATGTTCAATAGTCATGTCCTACTTATATCAGTTTCATTTAGATGAATTTCGAGAGTAACAAAGATTTTTTTTTTTTTTTTTTTTTAGCATACACCAAGAAAATAAATTAATTCTACCTATATTCAATGATACCATTGAGTGTTGTATTCATATCATTAAAGAAGGGTAATAGTTACGAAGACAGAAATAGATGTTTTAGGCTGACTGTACTATGGGCCAACGCTTTTCACTCTAATAACGCCTATCAAATGTTATTTCCGTTATCAATAAACTCTTTTACTTAGTTTAGGAAACTATACTTCTATGAATCAGAACGGTATTTATCCAGAGTCCATTTCCCAGTGCCACAAAACTACATTTACATTTATCGCAGGAGACTACATATTTCTAGCACCTCGCTTCCATGGTTTAGTCATTATATATTTAGCCATATAAAATGACCGAAACACCTCACAAGTACTGCTTCAACTACACCACAGTGAATGCTCAGAGCCCGAAATATACATTTTCCAATCCTAGCCTATTCATTGCGCCAAACGGTTCCGAAAAAAAAAATCCCTACAAATCCTAGGTTCGAATCCATGGAGTACCACATGTATTCATTAATTTAATTAATTAGGGTTATTTGTAAGTTAATTGGTGGGTTGGTGAGAATATGAATTTATTAAAGTTCAGGAGTAATTTACTAGTGAGGCATTCCCTTGGGTTAAGTGCCCCATCAATTGTATATACAGGTATATATATATATTGTGATCGATTGAGTTCTGGGTTAACTCTAAGATTAACCCTTAGAAAATATGATTGTGCATTTTTTGTTTTTGCTATTATTAGACGATTTTATTTAGGTTAGGGAGGGTATATGGATAGTATTTATGTTTGTAATTCCCACCTATCCTTCTTAAGTAGGCCTAGTATATAATCATTTAATAATAACCAAAATAAAATGTAAAATATGTCATAATCTTCAAGAAGTAAAGTAAGCATTAAATAAAATACTAAGTTAATACATACAGTAGGTCTAGTATAAGTAATCAAGCCCTTTTAAAATTATTGAGATTAGAGGTCTATATTTCTGGCCTACTTATATTGAATACACTATAGTTTTACTAGTTTTGAGTTATCCTTTATAGTAAGAGAGGGCTTGCCTGAGCTAAACGATTTATATAGTGTAAAAGCCCACTGAAAGCCTGATGCCCGAAGTACCGGTAGCTTTAATTTCCCATGACTACGAGACACACAGAGAGAGAGAGAGAGAGAGAGAGGGGGGGGGGGGGGGGTATGATTGTGTGTGGTAGAGGGGAGAGAATAAGTAGTTGGAGTCACAATGCCTGGACACAAAGTTTTAAGTAGTCTAAGTCATAGGATGAAGGACAGATTGATTGAAGGAGTTTAATTTCAGAGCATACAATGTGTTTGGTAGAAGAAAGACTGATAAAATATGTTAATTCTTGGGTTGGGAAGCTGGACAGAAAAGGGGTTGTGCTGAAAGGAGAGTTCCACCCATAGAAAAATGTCCCGGCCGAAGGCCGGTTTCTCTTAAAATTGTAGGCTCGCTATCGCTCGCCAGGAAATAATCGACACCTAAATGGCACAAAAGGTCTTAAAATTGACAACGAAATGGGGCAAAAGGTGTTAAAATCGCCAAACTAATGGGCCAAATGTCATAGAATCTCAAAACCAGTGGGGCTAAACTTTAGGGAGAACGGGGTCCAGAAAAACGGTCTGCCTCCCCTTAATAACTTAACAATCACAAGATATGAGCTGATCCCGAGGCTTCGAGGTACTACTTCTTCCGTCCGACCACCGTGCTTATCATTTCATTATTTAGCTTGTGTTTACTTTATGATATATGGTATAGGTTATTATTGTGTTGCATGTGATATTTAATAGCTCTTTAGATTCAGATAAGACTAAATTATTAAATAATCATTAAATTACTTAAACGTATATAGTTTAATTAATACAATAAGGAATAATATACTGTAGATAATAATAAATTTATTACCAGCTCTGCCACTCATTTTGGCCAGTGAGCCAGGGTACTGATAATATAGCCAATCATGAACCTCTATACAAACACCAGTTAGGAGCCAGATGCACGGGTCAACTGAATGGAGTAGCCTATAGTACAACCACCACTACCACTACCATCACCATTACTACTACTACTACTATTCGAGAAGAAAAAGCAGCAGCAACATAAATCATCCAACGCCAAGCAAAACACAGAGGCAACCGATGACCTCCAGCGATGAGGACCGAGGACAGCGAGGACAACCATGAACATAAATGTAGATCCGACCAGAACCAAAATTTTGATTAAGGAGCGTTCCTTGATTTCTATAATCACAAATTTAAAGGTCTTCTATGCAAACGCTCGTAGCATATCCAATAAATTCAGATTTAGAGGAACTATAGTGTTTACAGAAAATTACGATGTTATTGGCATAACAGAATATGGGCTCAATACAGAAGACAGACTTTTTAGCAGAGTATTCACTACCCGGTTATGTAATGTTTGAGAAAAGCCGAATAAATAAAAATGGAGGTGGCGTTTTACTTTTTATTAAAGAAAGTCTTAACACGACCCTCTTGTCAAAACCTCAAAATGATGCACGTCGACACATCCTTTGGCCTAATAAAGAATAATAAAGGTACAAAAATAATACTTGCACTAATATACAGACCTCCAGCTCAATCAGTGCAAACTGACAGAGACATTGATGAGCAAATTGCAGACTTAAATACCTCGCAAGATACCGTATTTTTTGTCGATTTCAATTTACCTGTGACCAAGTGGGGAGATAGTATTACTTCACACTCTGGACAAGACCTGTATGCAAACTTGCAAGAGAGTTCGCAATATCAATTTGTTCGATCTCCAACCCGTGGAAATAATGTCCTTGACCTTGTACTTTCAACAAAAGAAGAATTGATAGAGAATTTGAATGTCCGTGATGAATTCAGTAAACAGCGACCATCGTACGAGAACTTTCAATTTAAATTTTACTAGTAACGAACCAAATAGCAGCATCGAGAAAGTTCCTAATTTCAAGCAAGCAAACTTTTGTAAACTTAGAGCAATGTTTAAAGAAACTGACTGGAGCTTTCTAATTAACAATAACGACATAAATACATCTTGGGAATCATTCGCATACACTTACCTAAAAGCAGTGCAAGACTGCATACCATAAAAAATACGGCGTACACGCCATAATGATAAGCCCAGATGGTGGAATAAAGAAATTTCAAACGGTCTGCTTGCTAAAAAGTTTGCTAACGATATATTAAAATCCTCACAAAATGACGAAAAACGGGTGAAATTTGTAGAACTATGATGCAAAGCCAAAACGTTAATTAAGCAAAGTTAAAAGACCCTCGAGTTAAATGTTACGAATCAAAGTAAAACAAACCCAAAACAATTCTATAGTTATATCAGAAAGAAGAGTAGTTACTTCAACTGTTGGACTGTTAGTCGACGAAAATGGAGAATATACCAAAGACTAAGTACAAATGAGTAATGCTCTCAATACCTTCATTGCATCAGTTTTTACAACAGAAGACCTCGTTGATATCCCGACAGCATCGCCGATTCAGATAGATAATTCTGATGTTCTAAGCAATATCACCATTACAGAGAGAGAAGTATTGAAATGTTTAGATAAATTCAAGGTAAATAAAACGCCCGGACCTGATACAATCTCACCTAGAGTTCTAAAGGAAGCTAAGGATGAGCTCTCCAAACCACTGACATTGCTATTCAATAAATCCTTGCAGTTTGGAACTATGCCTGATCAGTGAAAGCTAGCTAACGTAACAGATTTATAAAAAAGGCAGCAAATCCCTACCCAGTATCTATTGTCCAATTAGCTTAACCTCAGCTGTATGGAAGATGCTAGAAACGCTCATAGGAGACGATATCCACGATATCCTCAACCTCTATGATGAGAGTAAAGCTGTAGATATTATATACCTTGATTTTCAAAAGGCCTTTGATAAAGTTCCTCACAAACATTTACTGCTAAAACTAAAAGTGCATGGGATAAAAGATAGTGTGTTGAAATGGATAGAAAATTGGCTCCGCGACATAAAGTAAAGAGTAGTCATAAACGGTAAGGCATCTAAATGGACCAATGTAGGTACCTGGGTACCCCAGGGATCGGTACTAGGACCAATTCTCTTTCTAATTTACATAAACGACATAGATGAGAGTCTCACCTGTACAATTTCAAAGTTTGCTGATTATACAAAAATTGCAAATAGCGTACTCTCAAAAGAACAAGTTGACGACATGCAACACAATCTAGATAAGTTGTCATGTTGGGCCCAAATTTGTCAAATGAGTTTCAATGCGGATAAATGTAAAGTACTACATATTGGATACCGTAATGAGAAAGCAAACTATTCGATGAATGGCATTCGGCTTAAGACTGTAGACAGAGAAACCGATCTGGGAATAACAATATCGAGTAACCTAAAACCGAGTCAACAATGATCAGAAGTCGTTAAGAAGGCAAACAAAATAATTGGCTTGATAGGAAGATCATGGGATGGACATAGAGTTCGGGCGTACGATAGTCATGTTTACATAGGGCGATCGCCGCACTTAACGTCGCGTCTATTTTGACGGCGATTTTTTTCAGTTATTTGCCCCCTGCTGGCAATGTATATAATGTTGACAATATGTCATGGGGGGGGGGGGTGGGGGGGGCAAAGCCCCCCCTCAACATATTACTGTATCCAATGGCATTCAAAACAGATGGGAACATGATTGCAAAGGGTCCGACGCCTCCCCCGCCGCCGTCATGTTAACATTTGTCGATCGCCGTGGTTAAGTTCGCGTCTATTTTGACGGCGATTTTTTTCGGTAATTTGCCCCCTGCAGGCATTATATATCTATCTATCTATCTATCTATCGCCTGACGCCGTGATAACCGAAAAGGTGGCTACGAACGAACCGCCCCCATGCACCTCTGTCCCCAGTCAGTCGACACCCCTCCTCCATCCAGCACCGCCTTCGTTCATGTACTTCCCTCCCTTTTCAGCGATACACCAACATCCACTGCCTTTGATAGTATTTCTTTCAGGACTCCAGCCATATATACAGTTAACAACCATGGGGACATCACACACCCCTGTTTCAAACCAACATTCAGGTCAAAGAACTCGCTCTGCTCACTCTCCACATGTACCGCCGCCTTTGCACCCTCATACATGCTCTTCACTGCTTTCAGCAACTTGCCCTCTACTCCGTATATTCTAAGTACTTTCCACAAACCTTCTCTATCCACTCTGTCATAGGCCTTCTCCAAGTCCATAAAGGCAACATACACCTTTTGCTTCTTCTCCAGATATTTCTCCACAACACAATTCAAGGTAAAAATCTGATCTATTCATCCTCTTCCCTTCCTAAAACCTCCCTGCTCGTCGCCTATCCATTTCTCCGTTCTCACTCTCACTCTCTCAATCACTACCCTACTGTATACATTCCCTATTACGCTTAGAAGACATATTCCTCGGTGGTTACCACACACTCCTCTTTCCCCTTTACACTTACTTAGGGGGACTATTTTGCCAGTCTTCCAGTCATCGGGTGCACTCCCTTTCTCCCATGCTAGTTTGCACATTTTCCATACCCATTCTATCACTATCTCACCACCATACCTCAACATTTCCCCACACACTCCATCTGTTCCTGGTGCCTTCCCCAACTTCACTCTTTTCATGGCTTCCCACACTTCTGACCTCCTGATCCCCACCTCCTCCTCCACTACTTTTCTTCTCCCTCCCATACCATATCCAGCTATGTTTGGTGGCATTATATATGATGATGACAAGATGTCATAGGGGAATGAGGGGGGGCAAAGCCCCTCTTCAATATATTATTGTATCCAAAGTCAGTCAAAATAGACGGGAACATGATGGCAAAGGTCCGACGCCACTATGTGTAGTGTAAACAAGAATGGCGGTACGCCCGCACTTAACATTCTTGCCCAGGTCATTTAAGCATAAATCAAAAGAAGTTATCCTATATATTTAAAATTCTTTAGTCCGCCCTCTTCTGGAATACTGAGTTCAATCCTGCTGCCCTTATTACCAGAAAGACATAGGCAAGCTAGAACGAGTTCAACGTAGATTTACCAAAATGATACCTAGCCTAAAGAACAAACCATACGAGGAGCGTCTTAGAGAATTAGAGACCAACATGGTGAAACACATACAATAGCACTGGATATATCAAAGGCATTTGATAGAGTCTGGCATCAATCCTTATTGTCGAAGATGTCACACTACGGCCTTGCATCATAAGTTCCACTAATTTTGTCTTATCTTCATAACAGAAAAATATGTGTAATGGTAGATGACCTTTATTCTCAATTTTACTCAATAAATGCTGGTGTTCCCCAGGGATAAGTTTTGGCCCCAACTCTGTTCCTCATTCATATCAATGATCTCATATATACCACTCATAATCCAATACATTCCTACGCAGATGACTCAACACTCCAGTTCCTTCACATTTACCAATTCTTTCACCCAACCCGATCTTATAAATTCAAAAATAAACACTGCAATTTCTCTGAACCAGGACCTTTCTAGAATTGAAGAATGGGGACAAAAGAATCTAGTTTCCTTTAATGCACAGAAAACCAAGTACATTCAATTTTCTAACCGACAGAATCTCACCGACTCTCCTATATTTTTTAATAATGTAAATATTCCCACTTCCCCTAGTATTGGCATTCTCGGTGTAACATTAACTACTAACTTGAGCTGGACACATTATGTTAGAGGCATTGCTAAGAATGCCTCTAAAAAACTGGGACTCCTGTACAGAGTTTGAGAATTCTTCACTGACGAGCAGTTGGCCGTAGTATATAAAATTCATGTGCGTTCTCAGATGGATTACTGTTCACCTCTGTGGAGTGGAAGTAGAGTGGTTGCATTGAGGCAGTTGGACAAAATTCAAAATAAAGCTATTAGATTAATCAATAACCCTGCAATCACACAGGACCTTCCTACATTATCCATACGAAGAAAAGTTGCATCCCTTGCATTATTCTACAGATATTTTCACAGCAATTGTTCTGAGGAACTTGCTTCAATTGTGCCGCCTCTCCACATCTTTCCCCATAGAACTAGGGCAGCTGAGAGCGCCCATAAATTTACACTTTCTCCTCCACAATGCAGAACTTCTGCTTATCAAAATTCATTTATCCCTAGAACTACTACTCTTTGGAATTCACTTCCCTCGAATTGCTTTCCACAAACTTACAATCTACAAATGTTTAAATCCAGTTGTTACAAACATTTTATGAATGAAGGATGCCTTTAGGCACATGGAAATTTTTGTTTTATCTGTGTTTTTCCTTCCTCCGTTCATAGTCTCTTTAAAACAAAGCAAAAAACTAAAATTAAATCCATTTCCTTTAACCCAGCGCAGATTAAGAGGCGACTTATTTTAAGTGTTCAAAATTAATGGCATCGACAGTATGAACTGTAGTAAGTACTCCACTATCGACCAATCCATTTACACGCTGGGAAACGGTTGCAAAATTATTGGTAAATCTTTTAACTTACACGAATCTAAGAATTTCTTCTTCAATAGAGTTGTCAACTTGTGGAAATGGGCTTCCCCGAGACGTTATTGACTGCAGCACCGTTGATTCTTTTAAACTTTGCATAGACAAATATCTTGCATCAACCCTGCGACTGACTGCATTTGTAAATTAATAACTTTATTTTATCCCCCCCCCCTTCAGTTACTAACCCATGTGTCCCCTACTAACTTCCTAATCCTGCCACGGACATTAGTTCCAGGGCAGTAGTTCCCTTTCCAATGTTTCCTTACCCACTCTAAACCACTGTTTGGACACTTGATCCTCAGTGTTTTGGAGGAAAAGCAGCCTAGAAGAGTCACTAGATATGTTGTTGCTAGATTTCCTTTGTACTCCTTTGTACTACAACCACTACTACCATCACCACGACAACTGTTACTGGTGGTGGTAGTAATAGTGATAAAGACAGATTAAATTGCGACAGACAGACAGCCTACTTACCATAATACAAACTGTTTGGTAAACCTCACATTCAGTATGTTTTGTTTTATATACCAGCATACTAATGTACTATCAATTGTCTTGGGCGAAATACTCTGTAGGCGAAAAGACAGACTAGGCTAATAATTTGCAGTCTATTATCCCCTTTCGATTACAATTATGGGTTTAATGTTATTTTAATACCACACATTTTGTAGATATATTTGAAGATTAATAATGAATCTATATGCTCTAAAGAGTATAAGAAAATTTGTTTTTACCCTCTGCGAAACCTAATAAAAAAGTATGGTACTAAAATGTCTTTTTCGTAACAAGGTTGTCAATACGGTACTTCCAGTTATCGATAGCTCTAAAGATAGGAAAATGTGTTAAACCCTCTGAAAACCCTAATATAAAAGTATGGTACTAAAATTTAAGGTAAGATTTTACGGTGTGACAGTTACAAGCCCCATCGATGTTTGTGTAGCCTATAGGTATGTTATATAATAGTCTTCAGTCCTATATATGTCCTTCCCGTCGCAAATGTATTATAAGGGAGATATAAGGTAAAACACGGAGTCTTGTCTGCATAATGAAAAGTCCGGTTTTATGGGATTTCTGCTTTATAGAGTTGTTGTCTCCCTCCTACCTTACTCGGGAGTCCTTACAGTTGCACGATCCAGTGCTGCTTTGCTAATTGCGTATAACATTTTCAGAGTCCCCACTGCACAAAGCCACTGTCACTTTGTTTATGTTCTCTCTGCCGGATTACACTTTTCCCGCTATCCACGTATTACTTTTAGGTTAGGTTAGGAACTTAGGTTAGGTTAGGTTTCTTAGTTAGGTTCATGACAAGGGATCAGCTGGTAGGTATGGGATAAACTAGAGACACATACTAGCTGGTAGGTAAGGGTTATTCTTGTATCCAACGTTCTAGGTTAGGTTACTGTGTTTTTTTTACTTCAAAAAATCGCTAAACCCGAGCCAAGTTTTGGCAAATGTTGGCTCGGGTTTTCAAATTTTGGGGTTTAATGAGTTTCATAAAAATGAAAACTCGAGCCAACTCAAAATTCAATTACTGGGTTTTTTTTCTTTGAAAAATGCCGAAAGCCGAGCCAACTTTTTTTCCCTATTTTGGAGTTTTTGTACTCTGAAAAATACCCAAATCCGAGCCAACTTTTGCCAAAACTTGGCTCGGATTTTCTCATTTTAAAGTTTTCTTACTTCTCTATATTTTATTTTCAGAGTTCTTCCCATATTACCCAAATTTTTCCCCTTTTACCCCGCAATTTCCCTGATCTTCATAGCCCTCCCCACTAGTGGGGACCGTGTTTTTAGATTATTGGATAATGGCTAAATACTCATTTGCGACAGTCCTTGGTATGAAACAACACTGTATATCAAAGAAAAAATGCAAACAAATAAAAAAAACATGCTAAAACTCGTGACTGTCACACCGTATCAATTTACCAAATTTAATTTTCGTAACAAGGTTGTCAATACGGTACTTTCCCATTATCAATGTACAAACAAAGTTGAAGATTGCAGAGTAAACACCATAGACTTCATCGCCTTTGACCGTATAATCGACAGCCAATTTTTTGTTTTTATTTACCAAGGGATTAGTACTCAACCAGCGGGGGTGTGGGGGCAGCAGCCCCTACCCATAATACTAGGTTGGGTAAGGTTGTTAGGTTAGGCTAATGTCTTTTCAAATCACTATCTGGGAAGTGTCTCAACATGGATCGATAGGCCTAATAGGGAAAATAGGTTTTCCCGAGATTTTTAATAAATTACAAACACTATATATACTGTAGATGTAAATTAAATTTTGTTTTTATAAAAAACACTGAAAATTCGTGGTATTAAAATAAAAAAAAAACCCAATTATGTAATAACAGATTATTATTATTATTATTATTATTATATGAGATGCCGAAGTCTCCAACCAGGGTGCAGAAACACCATCAAGATGAATCCACACAAAACACTCGGAGGCACTGAAGAGAAACTACGGCATCTTCAGGGAAAAAACCCAAAAATCAAACATATATACTGTACTGTATATATACATATATTAAACACAGATAAAATGAATAATAAAATATTATGCAGTGGAGGATATCAAATATAAATATAAAACAATAAAATAGAATAAAATAATTTTAAAAATTAGAATTAATGCTGCAAAAAAGCATTAACTCTTAGACTTAAAGATGGAGATATGAGCTGAATTGACGAAGTCATTTTTTTTTTTTTTTTTTTTATATTCCAACTACTCCCTCTCGGGCATAGGCTGATAGCCTTTACACTCTACCGCTGCACAATGTGAGGCCCGTGAGATCTTGCTCCAGTCTAGGGAGTGAGACATGCGAAGCTTCACGGCTCGAAGCAACTACATCTCTGAAGCCGCCTCGCCTCTGCGCTTCACAGTCTCATCCCCCACACTCTAACCCTCACTCTCAGAACGCCACCTATTGAGCAATTAACTCACTAGGCATTGCCCCCCTGTAGCATATTTTTGAACATGGGAATATTCATACAATGCTATTTTAATCAGGCAACTTATTCCACAAGTCAACCACGGCCGGCACAAAACACCGTGAAAACTGTAGTAGAAAAATTAACACGGCTCATGGCAAGATCATTAAGGTTGCTTGTAAATCTAGTTGCACGAGCCCGGACATAGGGCCCTGGCAGAACCCCATGTAAGGGATGCCGAGGGTTGTTAAAAACTTTAAATAAAAGACTAAGGGCACCAACTTTACGTCGATGACACAGATCAAGAGACAAATGAGGTAGAATAAAAATGATAGAATTTAATGACCTGTTAAGCAACTTGAGATGGCAGTCAGCTGCTGACAACCAGAGAGGTGAGCAGTACTCTAATTGTGGCAAAATAAAAGCATAAAAAGACTTGATAACTGTGGCGTCACAAGCAAACGTTTTAGAACACTTGCGAAGCAGACCAATTTTTTGGGAAATGGAAGAGGAGAAAGAACGAATATGCTTTTCAAAAGTAAGTTTGGGATCCAGAGTAACTCCTAACAAACGCAGAGTATCCACATTCTCAATTTGCTCGCCAGAAACTTGTAGATAAGGATGGGGAGGATCCAAGGTACGAGATCTGCTGATGATAATGGAATGTGTTTTACTAGCATTAAGTGTCATACCCCAAAGTTCACACCATGATGTAATTTTGGCCTAGTCCCTATTCAGAGCAGTAGCAGTAGCAATGCGTAGTAACAGTTTGGCTAAGCTAGTCTTGAAGTCTTTCTCAATTATAAATTAGTGATACTATAAGTATTTAAGGATTAATGTTTACCTATGGTCCCGTTAAAATATCCGCAAGTAACCTATTAAAAACTGTTCAGGGGACTGGTTAGAACTTGTAGGATGTTTAATTGAAGTGCGGAAATCAGTATTTACTGAGAAATAACAGTCTTAAAATGCGCTATGAGTCACCCAGGGTCCCTGCCCTCTCTTTCCCAGGTAAACAAGGACTAGTTCAGGCAAATTTTTTAAGTTAGGTTATGTTATATTATATTATATTAGGGTTAGGTTAAGTTAGACTAAGTTAGGTTAATCTAATATAATATTTGTACATTTTGGGCAGTAGGCAGAGCCGCGCATGTGCACTATGTGCAGTATATAAGGTATGTGGCGGTGTACATACCCTCCCGTAAAACATAGCGCATCTTAAGACTTTTATTTCTCAGTAAATACTGATTTCCGCAATTCAATTAAACATCCTAAAACTTCTAACCAGTCCCCTGACCAGTTCTTAATAGGTTACTTGAGGATATTCTAACGGGACCATAGGTAAACATTTACCCGTTATCAAATTTACAGTTTACCCCTTAAGCCCCACCTGAATCAAAATTGATTGACATCCGAGACCTAGCGATTTTTTGTCCTGAAAAGTAATTATATGGGTTAGACATGAACAAATGTATGCATAATACCACTCACCGAGTTCATTTGGGGGTCCTGAGGGGGGAAGGGGGTCACCACCATCGCTCTATACCGCGCGCCTTTTCAAAACTCACGGGCTGCTAGGTGGCAGCTGGCTGCGTGAGTGTGGCTGACGTACCTTCAATTTTTAAGGAAGAGTCATTTCGCGAGGGTAGGATCCGGTCTCCTTTATGGAAAACGCTAAGAATTATCATGGTTTCACAACAATAATTCACATATCACAGATGATACGCAAAACGTAAACAAGGCATTGATGGATTACGTTATATGATACTGTAGTTAAAAATATTAAGTATTCACTTTTCCAAGAGCACAGAATAGACACAACCAAAATAAGCACTTGAATTCTTACTGTCGTGTTTGGAGGATGAGATACTAGTGAGGGAAGGAATACAAGGAAAAATATTAGGAAGAGTAGCAACTAGTATGATATAGGATTCGAGAGCACCTCATTAATTCAAAATTAAAGTTCGAACCATAGCCTAAACCTATCAAATTTAAATCATAAATCAAACCCATCTGTATGAATCCGAAACTACGGAATGAAACTTTAGAATAAAGTAATATACACGAACACATTTGCTTTACTTTAACCATAGAGTACAGATTGGATAGAGTCAAAAGCGTGACGTCACATGGTTATATTTCCGCGCGTCCTAGGGATTTGGTGGCAGGACTGTTGTAGGGCATACAACCAAAACACCTCAGTCGTTTTTCCTTATTAGATACTCCTTGATATCTGTGCGCCTGGCTTGTTTGCAGTGTTACCATAGTTCAGGGAAATTCCGCAAAATGAGGGGGGCAATAGATTAAAGAGGGAACGTCTTTAGAGTGAGTTAATGTTGGCAAAAATACTTGTACATTATTTAGAATAAAATAGATATATAAATGCAAGAGGTGGTTATTAGGAATGCATATACAATATAAAGAAATATTTACATATGATGTAAACTGTATAACTACAAGCAACGCAACAAGAATTAAAATGTAATTTTGAATATATATCATTAGTTACATGTTATGTAGATGTTATTTTACAACGTTGCACTAAAACAGGACATTTCACGAAAGACGTTCATAGGTTATTCTTATGACACCTACGGATATTTTGTCCCAGCATGTTTGACGTTGGCAACTTCCCACTGTCACAACAACAATGGTGGGGGTAGAAGAGACGTGGCTGTAAACCTCCTCATAGTTACGACAATTTCACGATGATCCAGCCTTTACAGTAGCCTCTACTTATGTCTATTTATCTCTGTCATGTCTATAGAGTCTCTGGATAGCGTAGAATTGATTATTAATAGCGTTATTAGTACAAGGTAGCGATTATTACAAATTAATGGGGACCCTCCCGTTTTTCTTTGCGATCGTGCTGTCATCTCTCGAACGCGCGGCTCGCTATTTTCAGATTTGTAGCGTCTTGCTTTCCTCTCTATCCAATCTGTACTCTATGACTTTAACTTTTCCAGAGATTCATATGGTACTGAAGTCGAGCATACACAGCGCGAACTACATTTATCATCTTTATATAGTTAAATACAGAATTACAAAGTAACATACGGTTCGAACCTTTTCTTCTTTTACTTCAAAGAAAATTAATATAAATATAAATAATAGATATAACTAAATATGTATTATAGCCTATTGCTTCATATATATATATATATATATATTTATTTATTTATTTATTTATTTATAAATCGTGATTGTCAAATAGTCATCTATGATTGTTTAATACATGTTATTTTCCCAGAGGACAGCGTGTATCACCAGTGAAACCTTCAGCCAAATACTCAAATACTGTACCAGAGTATCATCAAGGATCTTCAATACAGTATATTACTTATGAACATTGTCGCTCATTATCTACCGTTATATCCATCATAATACTCTTGTGTTAAGGTGAACAGTGTGACTCATTGTCTACAGTTATATTCATCATAATTATGGGTTGTCACTCATTACAGAATAATATATGAATAGTCTTTTAAATAATTATTATCAATGTGAAGATTGTGACTATCTAAACTTATAGTTATACTGGAATACCACAGAAAAACATTGTGAACTATATTTGAAAATAAAATAATTATAATACATTAGTGTCTAGAAAAAAATTGTGAATTAGTAATACAAAATATCAACATGTGAAGCAAAATGTTAAAGTGAATATTGAGGTGTCTGTGAAGAGTTAAACATAATATACAAAGTTTCTCTGTGTTATGGACTAAAATACTGTACAGTAATAATGGCTACTTCAGGGAAGTATCTAATTAATGGTCTGCGTTACGTTACGCACTTATGCTAAAGAATGTAGCAAGACTAGTTGTAGTTACAATCTTAACGTGGGCAACCCCTACTAAAGGTGCTAATGTTACGTTTGAAGAGCACTTTAATAAAGATCTTAAACTTTTTCAAAATAAAATGTAAGTTTGATACAAACCAAAAGCCGAAAATCGAGAACCCCTGTGATTGTGCAGACTTTGATGAGACACTTTTTGCTAAATGCTTAACTTTAGTCTGTGCAGATGATCCAAATTGGACTGATTGTAGCAAAGTGTTAGACTACAATAAGCAAGTGAAAGACCTTTGGAATGACAATGCTCATGCTACAACTATAAGTCTGACTGATAAACAACTTGATACAAAAATTAAAGAACTTACAGTTGTCTTAACTGATTTTTTAGATGCAGCCAAAGCAACATTTAAGAGGGATGATTCAGAGTTGGACTCGAAAAAGTCTGAAATGATGAATGAGCTTCACGACATACGGCAGAGCATTTTTGGAAAGGATGACAGATTAGCAGCTTCACTAGACGACATCATAAAAGAAGGCAAGGAAGAACTGGCAAATATTTTGAAAAGTTGTAAAGTTTTTGTTCCGCTTGTGTCTCTTAGACCAGGCGGATGGAAACTAGATGTAGCAAATCTCTTTATTAAGGTCATGATAAAGAGAGCAGATGCCAGTGGTAATGAAGAGAAGCTGGAATATTGCAAACTATTAAGTGCAATCAAGTCTGGAGAATCAGAACCTCAAATATTAATGATTGACGGTCAAGCCGGTAAGGTAAAACAATGCTGTTACAACATGTGGCCCAGGACTGGTTGGATGACAGCCAAGCTCTTGAGGGCCTGGACCAATATCATTTGGTCTTAAGAGTATTGTACCGAGAAACACATATCCAATCCTTTTCAGAACTGTTAAAGAAAATGATGCTAAAGTTCGGTTCCAAGTATCAGGACCTAGCACTAGACATTATCAAGGATTGTCGCTTGATGGTGATGGTCGATGGATTAAGCCGTAGTCACACGAGCACTTTTTCCGTCAATTTTCCATGAGCAAGTTTTTTCTGGTGATATTTAGGGATATTTTTGCATTGGAATCGGAAACTAGATCGAAGGTAGATTATGTTAGCTAGTTTAATTATTATGGAACTTGTAGTTGAAGCTGCCAGACAACAATTGCCCGTAAAAATTGACGGACAAATCGCTCGTGTGACAACGGTTTAGATGAGCAAACTAATCGGTCAAAAAAGCTGCTTCAAAACCTGCTTGATGAACTACAGGACCGCCCAAGTTGCACAATACTCTGTACGTCCCGACCTGAGTCTATCCCAGATTTTAAGAGGAAAGCTGGCAGATATATTGTGAGGGATGCCGAACTGCTTGCAATTGCTGAGGAAGAGAGACCTCAGTTTTTGTTGAGGTACTTCAATGTTTGCCGTCCAAATGAAAGCACAGATGACTTATTGCAGGTATGTGGAAAGGTACTACACCAGGCGCACTATGGAAAGCCTATTAATCTGGTGTTTCTTGTGTGGAAATTTATCGACGACCCAATTAGTATTAAAGAAGACAACACTCCAACTGACTTCTACCACTGGGTCCATCAGCTTGGTCTACAGAAACTGAAGGGACAACTGACAGACTGATCTTTAGATATGTCAGCCTTGAAACAGCTGGTGTATGAAGACCTAGGTCTGGTAATGTTACAGGACCTCGCTCAAAACCAACTCGTTCTGTCTTCACAGGCAATAAAACAATGTAAGTCTGCATGTATAGCACGAGGACTGACACAGTATAAGGAAGTACTGTCTGCCTTTTTAGTATGGACTCGCAGCTCAAGCCATATGCAAGATGAGGACACCTTTTTCTGCTCCACATAAAGGAATGCAAGAGTATTATGCATCCTTGTATGTGGTTAGCAAATTCATATATAACAATGACCAATGTACAATTAAATCGCTACTGCAGAATGCTGCGCCAGAACTACCAAAAACAAAACAAAATTTGATACAGCACATTGCAGGTGCTTTGTATCAGCAACTGGATGCCAATGATCCTCGGCGGGACACGGCAGCAAGTGAGGTGGTGGAGCTACTCCACCAGGCTGGAGTCAAGGCAACCAGTGACTGGTTTGCCCTTCTTGAAGACACCGAAATGTCTTCCACTCTACTCCAGGCCATTGTTCCTCATATACTGTACATGATGATCACAGTAAGAAACGGCAGACTCAAATCCTGGTGTAAATTCCTGCCTCACTTGGAACAGAGGGAGGTGAAGGTTAATCTTAAGGGTGACCCCAGCCCACTGGCCAACCTCTCCCTGGACTGTCTCCATCATCGCTACAAGGAGGTATACCTGTACCAGTATTTATATCACCCGGACCTCACCACCGACATGGGAGTTTTGGACAACTTCCTTCACTACATATTACACAGGCAGGTCTTGTTACTTCACCAAATGTGAGGACCACATGTTACTGATCACATTTACCTTATGACTCATAATATATTATTAGGTCTTGTGTAGCACCTGCAGTATGGTGGCATCATTTTAATTTTATTATGGCTATAATATTAGTAGAGTATACACTATATATATATATATATATATATATATTAGGGTGGCCCTTATTTTCGACCGTTCCCCAAATACTCCTCCAGAGCAAAGTCTTTTTGATTCTCTGTCCTCACAACTCAGTGTCCTCAACTTAAATGTTTCTTCTGAAATCACTGTGTTGGGTGATTTTAATGTCCATAATGTTGAATGGCTCACTCATTCAGCCAGGACTGATGATGCTGGTCTTGAATGTGAGCTATTTGCAGACTCATTTAATCTCACTCAACTAGTCAACCAACCCACCCGTGTACCAGATAATCCTAATCATAATTCCCACCTACTGGACTTATGTTTAACAACCAATTCAGAAAATTATGATGTTACAGTGAGGTCCCCGCTTGGATCTTCTGATCACTGTCTGATACAGGCCACCTGTCTATCACCTACCACACCTTCCCACTCTGAACCTGTGTTGGTGACTAAATGGCATTACGATAGGGCAGACTGGGAGGGTCTTCAAGGTTTCTTTATTGATATTCCCTGGACCTCTTTCTTTTTCTAATGATGCACACTCCACCTTGAGCCACATACAAGATTTTGTAAAATTTGGAATGGAAACTTTTATTCCTCATCAAAAGTACAGTAAAAGATCTAATTCACCTAAATGGTTTGACCATAATTGTGCTAGAGTAACTGAACAAAAAGCAATAGCCTACAATGCATACACAAGATCAAAAACACATGAAGCCTTTAATTACTTTAGAAACATCAGAAATCATGCCAAAACTGTATTAAACCTAACTAAATCAAACTTTCTCCATAAGCAGGCAAATAAACTCCTAAATAATCCAAATGATAACACAATATTTTGGTCTACTCTTAACTAATTCAAATCCAACTTCACTACTGCTTCATCCATTCCACCATTAAAATCTCCGACTGGCAATCTTGTAAGTGACCCACGAGGTAAACCTAACCTTCTTGCGGATATTTTCTCCACCAACTCAACCTTAGATGAAATAAATCAAGATGTCCCTGTACTTAATTTTAATTCGCCTGAAATTCCCTCACTTACGATCCACACCAGACATGTCAAAACTATTTGGAAGAATCTCTCAGTAGATAAGGCTCCTGGTCCAGATGAAATTCCTCCAATAGTACTTAAGAATTGCTCCTTGGTGCTCGCTCCTGTATTGGCAAAATTTTTCCGTCTGTGTACTCATACCTCATGCTTCCCAGTACCCTGGAAAGAAGCAAACATCCATCCAGTTCCTAAAAAAGGTGCCTCTTCAGATCCATCAAACTACAGACCAATAGCTATAACTTCCACTCTTGGCAAAGTCTTTGAAATTATATTAAATAATCACATAATTAAGCATCTGGAGAATAATAAATTAATCAGTGATAGGCAATATGGTTTTAGACGATGTCGATCAACTGCAGACATTCTTTGCCTTCTTACACATCAAATCAACCAAGCTACAGACCAACATGGTGAAACACATACAATAGCACTGGATATATCAAAGGCATTTGATAGAGTCTGGCATCAATCCTTATTGTCGAAGATGTCACACTACGGCCTTGCATCATTAGTTCCACTAATTTCTTCTTCTCTTCATAACAGAAAAATATGTGTAATGGTAGATGGCCTTTATTCTCAATTTCACTCAATAAATGCTGGTGTTCCCCAGTGATCAGTTATGGCCCCAACTCTGTTCCTCATTCATATCAATGATCTCATATCTACCACTCATAATCCAATACATTCCTACGCAGATGACTTAACACTCCACAGTTCCTTCACATTTACCAATTCTATCACCCAACCCGATCTTATAAATTCAAAAATAAACACTGCAATTTCTCTGAACCAGGACCTTTCTAGAATTAATGAATGGGGACAAAAGAATCTAGTTTCCTTTAATGCACAGAAAACTAAGTACATTCAATTTTCTAACAGACAGAATCTCACTGACTCCCATATATGTTTTTATGATGTAAATATTCCCACTTCCCCTAGTATTGACATTCTCGGTGTAACATTAACTACTAACTTGAGCTGGACACATTATGTTAGAGGCATTGCTAAGAATGCCTCTAAAAAACTGGGACTCCTGTACAGAGTTCGAGAATTCTTCACTGACGAGCAGTTGGCCGTGATATATAAAATTAAAAAAAAAAAAAAAAGTAAGAAATCCTAACCTCTCACCCCCTTTGTTCCATTCCTAATGAGACATATTGTGATCAAATTTCGTGACGATTGGAGCATATTTATAGGTAGTCCAGCAAAGTCTGTTTGGCTGTTTTTGTGCTGGTTGGCGGAACTTACCTGGCACGTACCAAAACCCAGACACAGCAACAAGACTCCTTCAAGACTATCTCAACACATTACATGAATGGTGCACTACAAACATACTCAATTTAGCCCCAGCTAAATCCACTGCAACCCTCCTCACAAGCTGGACAGGAGATCACGATTTCGTCCCGGGACTCAACATAAACAACACACCCCTAACACACACACACACACAAAATCCTAGGAGTAACATACGACACCCAAATGACATTCAAACAGCACACCACAAACACGAAAAAGAAACTGACACCCAGACTTAACGCCCTCAGATCACTTGCCCACACAAAATTTGGACACAACAAAGAAACCACCACCACAGTCTACAAACAATATATAAAATCAGTTATGGAATACGCAAGCCCGGCCTGGGCTTCTAACCTAGCTGAAACACATCATAAGACCTTACAGACTATTCAAAATAAAGCCCTGAAAATCATCACAGGATGCACAGCTACTACACCCACAGATCACCTACATCAAGAAACCAAAGTCCTCAAAGTCAAAGATTATCTAGATATGAGAGGCACTCAATTCCTGGCAGCAGCCTCCACGAATCAACACCACCCACTACACTACATGGCAACACAACCACAGACCCCAAGAAATATCAAAACAACACCCAGCACACGCTATCACACACAAATACTGTCTTCTCTCCCTCCCTGCCCACCCCAAACAAACTTCCGGAAGCACATCCATACTCATATCACTCGCTGTTCCATCCACTCACTCATAGACAACACGCAGCTGCAAGCACGACCTCCCGAAATCCATCCTTCTGAATCATCCCTTCCTCGCGAGGACAGAGTCCACCTGGCCAGGCTGAGATGCGGACACCATCCAGCTCTTCTGAGCTATCAGAAGAGACTGGATGAATCCGTCGTCGACACCTGCCCAGGCTGTAACACAGCACCTCATACCATTAAACACATCATAGAAGACTGCATTTTACACAACCACTTACGCCAACAACACAATTTACACTCTGTGGGAAAGCCCAACCGTGGCCATGACCCCCATATGGGTCGGAAAGGCCAGGATCCCCGTTAGGGGGGAGCAACATATCATCAAAAAGCAGGAAGGTCTATTCCAAACCTGGAAAGACCTAAAACGCTTGAAGGACCGAAGGACACCAGGGCAGGTGAAGAAGGAGGAAGCTTTCCGGGACTCAATGGACGACCTCTTTGATATCGCTCACGCGGACGCCCTGTCTCTCATTGTCCTTCAAGAGGACAAGGATTTTTTCCTTGCTCAGCGAGAGAAGGGCCGTAGAGCCTTCATGGGGCCCGCAGACAATTCCCTGCCCTCCAAAGAACGGAGAGCTGCGGAGAAGAAAGAGGCTGAGGAAAGGCGTCGGGAGAAGGCCCGTGAAGAAATGAAGGCATCCACCTCAGCGGCCGTCTTTGCTTCTTCAAGCAGCAGTGCTGAAGGAGAGGACTGCAGCAGTGCTGAGGGAGAGGACAGCAGCAGTGCTCAGGAGGCAAAATCCTGCTCTCCACCCAAGCGGCCACGAAGAGCTACAAAAAACATAGTTCCACCATCTCTCGCAGCTGCACTGGATTGTACTCAGCTTTCCGACCAAAAAGCCACCATCGTGCTGACAGAAGCTGCAAAAAGTCTCGGCCATGACACTACGGACCTGGCCATCAACCGCACAACCATTGCCCGGTCTCGACGTCAAGCCAGGAGACGTTTCGCGGAAAATCTCAAAAATGACATCCAAGCGGATGTCCCCTTGACTGTCCATTGGGATGGAAAACTCCTTCAAGCACAAGCTCAAGCTGTTTTCCATGCTTTGGAGGAGTGGGGAGTGACCGAGAAAGTGGTCGCCATGTCTTTTGACACGGCCGCTGCAAACACGGGACATCGGACCGGCGCATGCGTCCTTCTGGAACAGAAGATCAGAAGGGATCTTCTTTACTTGGCCTGCCGCCACCATATCATGGAAGTCATCTTGGCTGCTGCTTTCTGAGCTGTGATGGGAGGTGGGACTTCCGGGCCCGAAGCGCTCCTATTCAAGAGGTTTCAAAGCCAGTGGGATTTAATCGACAAGGAAGCATTTCAACCTGGGACTACGGATGATGCGGTGAACGCGGCGATAACTCCAACTCATCGAGATGAAGCAGTCGCCTTTGCGATGGAGCAACTGACAATCCACCACCCCCGAGACGACTACAGGGAGCTGTTGGAGCTCCTGATCTTGTTCCTCGGGCATATACCTCTCCTCGTGGAGTTTGATTCCGAGCTCCTGGTCCCATGCACCATGCACGATGGATGAGCAAGATCATTTACGCTTTCAAGGTTTGGATGTTCAAGAACCAATTCCGACTGACAAACCGTGAGGAGAAGGCTTTGAGGGATCTCTGCATCTTCGGAGCTCTTCTCTGCGTCGAGGCATTGATCACCTCTCCTTCTTCAGTCCAAGCTCCTAGGAGGGACTTGCACCTCATCAAGGCTCTCGTCGACTTCCCTAACCAAGAGATCAGCAAGGCTACATCAGAGAAGATTAAAAGGCACCTCTGGTACCTTGGAGAAGAAACTACAGTCCTGGCCCTTTTTGATGATGACGTATCCGTTCGAACGAAGAAGGATATGGTCAAGGCAATGTCGGGAGAAATGGACGATGAGGAAGAGCCTCCCAAGCGAGCTCAGCACGATCTCGGATTCTTGAAAGATGCCAACCTCGAAGACTTCGTGTCAGCAAGAAGTCGGGGTTTCTTCGAGAAGGTGCGACTTCCAACGGATTTTCTCCACTATGATCCTGAGGAGTGGCCAAATCGCGGTGACTATCAGGAGGCCTGCCGTCTCGTTAATGGTTTGGAGGTTGTGAATGATCATGCTGAACGAGGGGTCTCTCTCGTCAAAACATACAATCGGATCCTCACGAAGGATGAAGAACTGCTGCAGTTTCTCCTCCAAGTTGTGAGCGAGCACCGGAAGCTATATCTGGACACCCGGAAGAAAACCCTGGCACAAACCAGGCAACAATGAATGGAGTGGTGCCCGTGATATCCCTGTCCTTGAGCAGCTAATACCCACTAAGTTTACTGTTTTAGAGTGGGGGGGAACTGGATGACCAGAGCCAAAGTATACTTCCATACGTAGAGGCCACCCAAAGAGTGACCTTCAAACGCCGTGGACTACCAGTAAATATTAAACAATCTTCGCGATAATTTTACTGAATAATTTTTGGACCAAACAGACCCTGAGAGCGGTAAAAAGAGCAATTTTGAAATTTTGCCTATAGCATAAGGGCCACCCTAATATATATATATATATATATATATATACACACACAGTATATTAAGATGAAAACCAACTAAGAATAATCAAGGTGGTATAAACTATATCAATTAACCCTTTCACTCCCACAGGTCCTTCCTAAACTGAATACTACTTGTCTTAAGTTTAGGCAGAATATAATGAACATTAGTGTACAAAGGAGTACAAAGGAAATCAAGCAACAACAGGTCTAGTGACCCTTTTAGGCTGCTTGTCCTCCAAAACACTGAGGATCAAGTATCCAAACAGTGGTTTAGAGTGGGTAAGGGAACATTTGAAAGAGAGAGGGTAACAGTTTCAGTACGATGACGCCATTTTCACTCTTTTCAGGCTATTGCTAGCCATTAACCCTTAATTGGCGGTGCGCAACTTATGTCGTGTGAAATAAATATGGACTAAGTGGCGGTTCAAAACTTAGGTCGTGTGCCATTTTCACCACGTAATGTTGCTGAGAGAGAGAGATGAGTGGTGGGAGGAGCATAGCAAGCGTATGACTGCTCCAGACCACCGCGGCGGACCTACTGACATGAATCCCACCCTCCCCCACCCTCTCACACTCGCTACACAGGGAATTATGTAGGGAAAGTACCTAATTTCATGGTTTTTGCACTCGTGTTGCGCGATCGTTGCAAGAGAACCAGTGGTCGTACAAGGATGGTTGGGGTGTCATTGGAAAGCTCTGTTTATGCCCTTTCAGGGATAGATACTTGTTTTACGCTCTGGGTCTTATTTAGGCATGAAAATTATCACGTAAACAACCCTATTTAGGGTAAAAACACCCCGCTGGGCGCTACGGTCAAATAGACCACCTAGCCCGCTAAATAAGGGTTAAAGTTAAAACCTATATTAAGGGAGGGTATAAGGTCTTTTTGGACCCCCTTCTCCTTCATATTAAGCCCCATTAGTTATGAATTTAAGACTTTTCAACCCATGTCTTTGTCAATATGTTGACCTTTAGTGGCGTTTAGGTGTCAATTTGTTTTTCCTGGCGAGCGATAGCAAGCCTATAATTTAGGACGGACCAGGTCGGTACATTTTTCTTCCAACAAATGTAAAAATGCATCTCTAAGGTGGATCTTGGGGATTTTTGTTTAGACTTGATGGAGATCTGGCAAGGACACTAAACAAATATATACCGGTATATATATAATTATATATATATATATATATATATATATATATATATATATATATATATATATATAAATATACCAAATGTGACAGGTGTGTGGCAGATATGTAAGTGTGTGATGACATATATATGGCAGGTGTAGAGTGAAACAGTTAGGTGAATGTGACAGGTGTGGGGAAGATGTGTAAGTGTATGCTGACATACAGTATATATGGAAGGTGTATGAGTGAAACAGGTGTGTGAATGTGGCAGATGTGTAACTGTATGATGACTAGGCCTATATATGACAGGTGTATGAGTGCAACAGTTGTGTGAATGTGATAGTTGTGTGGCAGATGTGTAACTGTATGATGACATATATA
The DNA here is from genome assembly GCA_032716605.1 of Paralithodes platypus. Lineage (NCBI taxonomy): Eukaryota > Metazoa > Arthropoda > Malacostraca > Decapoda > Lithodidae > Paralithodes > Paralithodes platypus. The sequence continues at coordinate 27,730,254 of CM064534.1, read as the reverse complement.
TGACAGGTGTATGAGTGCAACAGTTGTGTGAATGTGACAGTTGTGTGGTTGTTGTGTAAGTGTATGATGACATATATATGCCAGATGTATGATAGGTGTGAATATAACATGTGTATGACATTGTGTGTGACAGATGTGTATATATGACAGGTGTGTATTTAACATTTATATGACATTGTGTGTGACAGATGTGTATATATGACAGGTGTGTATTTAACATTTGTATGACATTGTGTGTGACAGATGTGTATATATGACAGGTGTGTATTAAACATTTGTATGAAATTGTGTGTGACAGATGTGTATATATGGCAGGTGTGTATTTAACATGTTTTTGCCGTTGTGTGTGACAGATGTGTATGTTTTTTGTTTTTGTTTTTTCTATGAGAATGAGGGAGACAAAAGGCATAACTGCCTGCAGCGAGTGCCTGCCCCATATGTCAAAGAGTGACAGGGCCGAAATCAAGGGACGTTCGAGCTTAAATGCCTGGACACACAGAGTTTGAAGCAATTTAAGTCATAGGAAGAGGGAAAGGCTGATTCTGGGAGAGAGTTCCAGAGCTCAGCAGTTGAATAGAAGAATGTCTGAGAATAGCGTTTCACTCTTGGGTTGGAGAGTTTCACAGAGTAGGGGTGGGATTGTGTTGCAAGGCGGGTACTACGTACCCTACGTAGAGGAGGTGGTATACACTGGGAAAGCTCCGAGGAACACTGATTATTGTAGCAGCGATAGAATTGCGAGAGAGATGCAACATTGCAGCGAAGAGAGAGAGAGAGAGAGAGTGCAGAGAGTTGGTGAGTGGACGGGAGTTAATGATACGAAAAGCTTTCCTTTCTACTTTCTCTAGGAGTGCGGTGTGAGAGGATCCTCCCCACAGATGTGAACAATACTCAATACAAGGACGCACTGTGCCCCTGTACAGAGCAAGAAGCTGCGCAGGGGTAAAGAACCCCTTGAGGCGGTTGATGAAGGGTTGATTTTTGTATTATTGAAGAATAAGGGATAGTCCTCTGGAGGTTCCTGATGGGTAGTAAGATGGATAAATTGAGTTTTGGAAGCATTAAATGCAACAAGGTTTTCTCTACCCTAATTGGAAATAGTAGCTAGATCAGAAGATAAGTATTTTATGGCTTCATTACGTTTACTTTTGAGGGACTGCTGGCTGGGGCGTTCTGGAAAACTAATTGAGTGCAGGTATATGACATTGTGTGTGACAGATGTGTATATATGACAGGTGTGTATTTAACATGTTTATGACATTGTGTGTGACAGATGTGTATATGTGCCAGGTGTGTTCAGTACATGATATTATGTATACGACATCATGGGTGACAGATGTGTAGGCTATGTATGGCGTTGTGTGTGACATATTTGTATATGTGACATTGACTGTGACTGATTTATATGTATGATATTGTTTGTATGTATATTTGTGTGTGTGTTAGTGTCACTCATGTGTGTATGTATTCCATTGTGAGGTATGTGTATGTATGGAATTGTGTGTATGAAATGTGTGTATGACAGTATATGTGCGTGAAGGGTGTATGTATAATGCATGTAATTGAGTGCGTGACAAGTGTATGTATAGATGTTAGGTGTGTGTGTAAGTGTGTGACAACTATGAAAGTGTAACAGGTATAGCGGTGTGATAGTTGTGGAAGTATGACACACGGATAAAGTATAATTTGTGTACGGATATCATAAGTGTGCAGTATGCTGAGCGTGTAAATATTGTATAATTATGTATGTAGGGAGTCATGAACAAATAACTAATATAATGTGTTGGTGGTGTAATGGTTTAGGTGCTTATGTTCTGGGTGTGGTGTCCCGAGTTCGAATCCTGGGAGGACCATATGCTTTCATTAGTGTATTCAAGTATATTGGGGTTTGTAATTGATGATTAAGAACGGGATGTTACTTATATTACCTAAACAGGAATGACCTGGAGTGGTTTGCTGGGCCGTTGACTGCTGTGGTGTTATCATCACTGTCCACCAGCACCACACACCTGTATGTGTCTGTGAACTCTAACAGTCAGGCCGCACTTCTGCCAAACCTCAACGATCTACAAACCATACATACCTACGTAACTATCATTTTATTACACTAGCTGTAGTCAATTCGCTGTAAGTAGGCGATAAATCATGATCTCTATCCTCTGTAGCTCAAAAAGGGCTAGATAAAATTGGCTGTAAATATCCACATCTATTCCTTGACCGACTTTTCCCAAATGGTAGTAATATTAGCTTGATTACTCTAGTCGTGTTTTACTTACAGAGGTTAAGAGGTCATGATCTATCGCCTACTTAGATCGAATAGACTATACCTATGTATGTATGTATATAATTATGTATTATTATTATTATTATTATTATTATTATTATTATTATTTGTTACTTTAAAAACTGTTTATAATTCATTGTTTCAAAATCATTAATAATAATAATGCTAATAATAATAATATTATTATTTGATATTTTAAAACTTACTCTAATTACAGAAACACTAATTAAAATACTTATTATCACGATAATTATTTGTGTTACCATATTTAAACATTTGCATATTTACAGGTACTTCTTTTCAGTTTTCTTAGTTTAGAAAGGTGTTTATAGTAGATTTATATGAATATATATTCCAACAATATTGTTACAAACAGCCTCGCAAGGATCAATCCATAAGGAGCTCTCAATCTGCAAAGTTCCCAAATGTTACGAGATGTGCCAATTACTGTAAGAATATTAACAAGATTAGGAAGGATGTCAATTTCTATTTTTTGTTTTTTTATGTTTCCTGAAGTTATCAGAGTCTTACAACAAACCATTTAAGGGGTAGGTAGTTGATTTTTATCCTTCATGTTAATGCCATTAGTTTTGAAATTATAAGACGTTCGTTCCATTAGTTTGTGATAATAAGATTGTTCGCCTCATTTGTCCTTTCGTGCTATTTAGGTGTAAATTTTTCTCTTGCGAGCGTTAGCGAGTCTGTAATTTTAGGAGGAATCGGCCTTTAGCCAGGAAATTTTCTACCAAAAAATGTACTAGCATATCTTGAAAGCGGGTCTAGGAGGTGGTTATTAAAGTTTGATGGAGTTCTAGCGAGGTTGCTATGGAATAAATACATTAATCACTAGACCAAAAAAACAACCCCCTTAACCCTTAACTGGCGGCGCCCGGCTATAGCCGGGCAAGAGAACCAAGGACTATGTGGCGGGGCCCGGCTATAGTAGCATGCAATTTTGAGCACGTAATGTGCTCTAAGAGAGAGCGGAGCGGTGGGAGGAGCGTAGGTTACCTCATGACCGCTCGCCACGGTGGCCGTGGAGCTACTGAGATGTACTGCACCCTACTCCACCCTCCCTCACTCATTTCACACGTAATAATGTAAGGAAATGACCGTATTTTACCGATTTTGCCCTTCGGTTGCACGATCGTTGCAAGACAACCAGTGATCGTAGAAGCATGGTTCTGGTGTCATTGGAAAGCTGAATTAACGCCCTTTCAGGGATACATACTTGTATTACGCTCTGGCTCTTGTTTATGCATGAAAACGAGCACGGAAACAAGCTCGTTTACGGTAAAACCCACCGCTGGGCGGCACAGTCAAATATACACCACCACCCGCTCTTTGAGTGTTAATTCTTAAAAAAATCTTCACTTATATTATACTAATCTGATATATCTATGAACTCACTCCTTAACCCGTACAGCCCCAGCGACGCGTCTGACGCGTCGGCGATGTATGTAACGCACAGCCCCAGAGACGCGCCTGACGCGTCACCCTAATTGCGCCGACCGTAACCTCAGGTGTAGCCACTCAAGAGGGCTCAGATATGTAAGGGAACTGTGTACGTATCCCACGCAACCGTGCCGATGGTTGAAAACTCTCAAAGTCCACGTGCGTGCGCGCGAGCTGGAGATAAAAAGACTATATTTGATAGTAATGTGACCACCACCACCACCACCAGGTACTATACAATCAGCTTCACCCGGAGCACTACGACTTATGAGGAGCTGAAGACCCTGGTAATGAGGCTGTGGTGTGGCAGTGTTAGGGTGGGGGAGAGTCTGGTCATACCCAAAACCATCACCTTTACCGAGGACCAGCGCCGGGAGCTTGACATACTCATCAAAACCAAGCTGGGGGCGAGGGAGTGGGGTTGCTTGTGAAGGTAAGTGCTCCATTATATCTTCCTCCTCCACCTTCTTAACCTTCTACACCCAGTACACCCACCACCAAAAGTCATGTTCTACCTCATTAATGATAACTTGAGTTATCTCTCTTAAGGGGGTAGTGCTTAGTTTTGGGTCTAGATATTTATTTATTCATATATTTTAAAGATTCCTCGCTAGACCTCCATTAAGCTTAGAAAACACCTCCTAGACCTCCTTTCAAGATAAATTTGTATATCTTTCGGTAGAATAATGTTCCGGCCGAAGGTCGGTTCCTTCTAAAATTAGAGGCTCGCTATCGCTCGACAGGAGAGGGTATGAAAGATCTTAATATTGACAACAAAAATGAGGCGAAAGGTCTCAAATTCGACAAACTAATGTAACCAACGTCTTAATACCTCAAAACTAATATGCTAAACATGAGGGAGAAGGGGTCCAGAAAAAGCGAGTACTACCCCCTTAACACCTTCACTATTATCCGACCTTTTTCTGGTTAACACAACATTTTATTCAGCTAAGGAAAGAAATCTGCCAATAATTTAATAAATGGGGTATCTATCTATCTATTGTTGGACACCGTGATTCCCGAAGGGGTGGGCAAGAACGAAGCGCCCCCATGCACCTCTGACCCAGTCAGTCGACGTCCATCCACCCATCCAGCACCGCTAAACACGCATATACTTCTTAACACTATCTGGTGCAACGTCTTGGAGGTTATTATAGTATTTTGATTAATTATTACTGAGGGTTTTAATTGTTTTCGCCATTTTCTAACAATGTGTTTTTAGTTTACCCCGAGCCTTGGAAAAACGCCTCTCCAAACCCCCTTCAAACTAAAAAAAACGTCCCCCAGACCCCCTTCAAGCTAAATGTGTAAATTTTTCGGTAGAAAACTTTCCCGGCCAAAGGCCGGTTTCTCCCAAATTGCAGGCTCGCTATCGCTCGCCTAGAAAAAATCGACACCTTATTGGGTTGAAGCATTATATAATCGCCAAACTAATGAGATGAAACGTCTTAAAATTTCCAAGCTAATGGAGTAAAACTGGGAGGCTCTAAATTGGCCCGCCCTGCACCTAATAGGGTTAACTCCACCTTTCCACCTGTCACACGGTCTACCTCTCCCTCTTTGCCATTCCACTCTCTATGTCCACCTTAACCCCTTCTGTACTGGCGACGTATTTTGTATTTTATTCAGCTATTATTAGACAATTGTATTCAGCTATTATTAGACAATTGTATTCAGCTTAGGAAGGACGTATGTCACTTAAAAGTCTGCAGACTATCTCAGCTACTCCTTTTAGCTACCATATATCCTTCCTAAGCTGAATATAATCGTCTAAATGTAGCTGAAATCAAATATAAAATACGTGTACGGTACAGAAGGGGTTAATCAGTCCGTTTATTCCCCTTTAAACTAAATATATATTTATTGTGTAAAAAAATGTCCTGGCTGAAAGATGTCCTGGCTGAAAGATGTCCTGGCTGAAAGATGTCCTGGCTGAAAGACGAAAACTCTCACTATTACTTAGTTAGCCCACTTTAATAATAATACAAATAATATTAATAATAATAATAATAATAATAATAATAATAATAATAATAATACTTAGCTTAGGAAGGATAGAGAGAGCTCATGGATCTCTCTATCTCTCCGTTCAAGTTAAGAGACACCCTCCTAACCCCATCAAACTAAAATATATATTTGTTTGTTAACCTCTTCTTTACCGGAGGGCGTCTTTTGTTTTCACTCTAACTTTATTTAAACGACTTTTGTGCAGCTTAGGAAGGATCTGTGGTAGTAAAAATGGTTAATTAAGGTAGTTCTAAGCCTGTTAATTGCTGGACGCCTTTTTTAAACTGAATAAAATCGTCTAAATATAGCTAGAATACATTATGAAAGACGCTGCCGGTACAGAAGGGGTTAAAATATGTCCACGCCGAAGGATGGTTTCTTCTTAAATGACAGGATTTGTTCTATATTGAATGGGGCAATAGTCTTGAACATATTCATTTAATGGGACAGAACGGCCTAACATAGCCCCCTTTAACGTAATAATTAATATTAGAAAGAAAGAAAGCAAAACTTCTCCCCAGAATTCCTTTCATAGTATAGACTGCTTCCACAAATCCTTCTTCAAGCTCTAACATATTTCCCCAACCCTTTTCATGCTAAGAAAGCTTAATCAGCTGAGGAAGAACCTTTAGGAATCAAAGGGGTTTAATCCATCTCAATTAACTCACTAAGCCCCTTCAAGCTACAGATGAAAATTGGAAACTGAATGGGAGATAGGACAGAGCCCTGAGGAACACCGGAGTTGATAGGATGAGGAAGTGAGCGATGGGCGTCCACAACTGTAGCTATGGGACGGCCGAAAATAAAATTAGAGACAAAGGCACAGATGGAGTGATAGAAACCGAAGGGGGTTAGTCTTAAAATTAAAGATTTGTGCCAGACTCTATCGAAGGCCTTCGATATGTCTAGTGCAATAGAAAAGGACTCACCGAAGTCCCGAAAGGGAATGATCAAGAGTTAGTAAGATATGAAAGAAGATCACCAGTAGAGCGACCCTCTAAAGAAGACATACTGGCGATCTAACAGTTGATTATGAGTACAGCAATGCTTAAGAAATTTGGAAGCAAGAACAGTTTAAAAAGCTTTAGAGATAGAAGAGATGAGAGCATTTGGACAATAGTTGGAGGGTTGAAAGCGGTCACCCTTCTTTGGGACAGGTTGAACGAGAGCAAACTTCCAGCAAGAAGGGAAGACGTTAGAGGAGAGACAGAGACGAAAGAGTTTGCCTTGGCAGGGAGTTAGCACGGAAGCACAGTTTTTTATTACAACTGGAGGAACACTGTCCTTCTTAGAATTAAGCCCAGAGAAGTTTTTGGCTAGATGCCAGAAAGCTTGGGAAGAGCTAGAGTTGGATAGTGCCGTGCATTAATTATTGAAGAAATAGTGCTTGGCAAGTCGAAGAACAGATTTGGCTTGATTCCGGGCAGAAATATTTTGAGTCACTTTCACATTGGAATCGGAAAACTAGACTGAAGGTACATCATGTTAGGTAGTATAATTCTTATGAAAATTACAATTTGAAACTGCCTAACATTAATTGTCCGTAGCAATTGACAAAAATCGGCCGTATAACATTGGTTTAAATTTGGACTATTTGTCATTGTTATCATTATATTTATATAGTTTAAGGTTAAACACATGTTACTTCATATTTACTTAACACGATAATAGAAGGATAATACTTGTAAATATTACAAACAACTCTAAGCTAATTACAAACAAATAAAGGTATTGATGACCAAAGTAGTGCATACGTACCACCAGAGAACTTTGACATTCATTATATTTGGTAAACAATTTAATTTACAATAACTTTAAACCTTTACTTATTTAATAAAATATTTTCAGCAAACATTAATGGAATGATATTGTATAATTATATAATATAACTATTATTACTATACAGGGTATCCGAGGGCTCTAACGATGATGGCTTCAGCACTCCACAACAACAACAATGATGACGAGGACGATGAATCCATAGATGACCCAGATGATGACGATGATTATGTGCACCTCAAGTTTTCCTCCACAAACACCTCCCATATGACGCTGCTGACCTTATACACTTCATAAGCATCTCAAAGACCCCCCCCCCCCTCACACACACAACCCTTGCCCTCCTTTCCCAACCCCTCTTATTTGGATGTTGTGTCTCGCAGACACATGAACATTGATCGGTCACCTTTGCTCTGATCTGCTCGCTAGTGTCACATTCGTTTTCCATGGGGGCTTCTTCTGCCTTGCCACACAGTGAGCCCTGCTGGGTTCTCCTCTCAGGCTGTGTTTGTCCTCTCCCGTAGCATCTGCCCTAGGCTGTACCCCCCTGTGACCCTCCATGGCCCGCCCCACCCTCGCTCCACAACGAAGGGGTACTGGTAATGCCCTTGTGAGGCCAATGATGGTGACGATGGTGATGGCAGTGACGATGGTGATGTTGGTGACGATAATGATGGTGGTGACGTTGGTGACAATAATGATGGCAGTAACGATGGTGATGTTGGTGACGATGATGATGGTGGTGACGATAATGATGGTGGTGATGATGATAATGGTGGTGACAATGTTGATGGTGGTAATGATGATGATGGCATCTTTTCACAAGATGCCACAAATTTGTGTGGAAACCTCAACTTCTACGATATCATCCTCAACAATCTTAGTGACCTCCTCGTGATAAAAAAGTATATACATACATAATTATAAGTATGAAATGTATAAGTGGTCAAAAATACATACGTGATAATTCATATTTGTTCACCAGCCAACTTTATTTCTAAACTCAATTAATCTATTTCTATTGCCTGACGCCGCAATCCCCGAAGGGGTGGACACGAACGAATCGCCCCCATGCACCTCTGTCCCCAGTCAGTCGACGCCCCTCCTCCCAACCAGCACCGTCTTCATTCATATACTTCCTCACTCCATCCATCCACCTCTCCTTCGGTGCACCTCTCCCTCTCTGTCCTTCCACCTCGCTCTCGTACACCCTCTTAGTCAATTTCTCGCTTTCCATACGTTCCATATGACCGAACTTCTCAAGTTGTTCCTTTTCACACTTTCCAGCACAACTACTTTCACACCACACCTCCTTCTTACTTCCTCATTCGTCTGTCTATCCCTCCATGTAACTCCGCACGCACTTCTCAAGTAACTCATTTCCACCGCTCTCACTCTTGGTCTAAGTCTCTTCCCGAACGTCCATGCTTCGCTTCCGTAAGTTAGTGTCGGGATTACCACACTGTCATGCAAGGACTTCTTCACTTCCATACTGACCACCCTATTTCTTGTTACTGCTTTCAACGTTTCTACAACCCTCTTCCCCTGTTGCACTCAATTAATGAAATCAACAAATACATGTGGCACTTGTTACGATCGGGTCTCTCGTATAAATCAGTGGCTCTTATACATTGGACTAGACTGTCATAAATGCAACAACGGAAACGCTAGATCCAACCCCTGATATATAATCCCGTCGAACAAAGAACACATATACCCTCCAGTTATATCTGCGATAGCGGGGTATCTTAACTCTCAGTATCTATGTGCTTCTACTATAGGCTGATGTTCTCTGAAACAGCCTATTACCTATAACATATGGTTGCTTAGTTATGGTACACAAGGAAAAGATAGTTAACTTAATTAAATCACAAGAGTGATCTAATGCAAACAAGAAGAAGGTTTACTTAACGTTACTTTAATCAATAATATCTGTCACTCCTTTATGAAAGAAAGTGTTGTAAAGTTATCAAGCACCAAACAAGGAATCTTCTGAATAATGTCGGATGCTACTAAGAAGAACGTATCTGAAATGGAACCACAAAATAGCAGGAGGCAGGACAATGCACGTGTAGGCTAAATACACAAAAAGGCTGGACATATAATGTTATTGGACACAAGAATATTATAAGCGGTGCAACTGTAATATGCTCGCCACGAAAAAGTAGTACTCCTATTAACAAAACCGGTCTATGCTGGTTGTGTCTCTACAGCAACCTAGACCTCAAAATGCTTGTGTAAAAATAATGGGTATGCATAAAAGAGTATATGATCTAATCCAGCTAATGTCTACCCGGGTTAATAAAGTCTAGCTGGGATGCGCAAAGGTACAGAATTCTGGTGGAGCAAGGCAGCTCCTAGCCTAGTGTGGACCTTGGGTCTGTGCGTCCTGATTTCGTTAATATGAAGGGGTGCTCTCTTGAGGATTCTCGATCACAAGTATCGAGTATCCTCCTGGCGACCCTCAAAAGTAAAAGCAAATAGAGTTAGAACAGTGTTGGGTGGATTAGGCAAGCAGCCCTCACGCACTACACAGTCTAAACTCCAAGGTACACAGACAAAAGATCCACCCAGGTAACCCACAGAATCCGTAGTGTTGTGTAGCTCAAAAGTAGCCTACACACAGTGAAAACTCCAACAGCAAGGTACCTGATCCCTTGTTATTATTATACCCTGTAGAAACATTAGTGATTGATGGAGACAGTCCGAGCAATACAATCTCCCAAAAAGACAATGACTATCTTCAACCTTAATCTAGTACATAAGAAATGTGAGATCCGGCATATAATACAGTCTGGCCACCAATTCAAGGTGTGGATGCAGAGAACCAGAGGGGAATTGATATTAATAAAAAGGTGAGGAAGTAGTGGAAATGATAGAGGCAGTAGGAGAGAAAGATTCTAAGACAAGAGTGTGGGACAGTTCATGGGAGATGCTTAGAGTATGCTGTCTGGGAAGGATCTGACAAGGATATTCCCATGGACCTCCTGGCTGGAGCCCCAGTTCGCAAGAATGGCATGAGGGCGCGCGACAGTCACCCAGTAAGCAGCCCGTAGTAGGCAGTGTTAGGCAGGAGGCAACGAATCCCGCGAGGCCTATGTAAGGGGGCCAGCCACGCGCCGCCCTCCCTACCAAGTCACACCACCTGGACTCTCTCTCTCTCTCCCGCTCGCCTTCCCATCATTCAACTACTTAACACAATACTTTCAATTGACTAAATCAAATAGAAAGGATTGTGACAGACGAAAATAAAGAACAGTTCTGAACTGTCTGCAACACAAGCTTTCTAGAGAAGGAAAGTACACAATGATAGGTAGACTGTAGCTATATTATCTGCCCTGGCGAGTCCTAGCGAGTAAGCCATGCGGTTCTGGGGGAAGTGGTGAGCATCACACACTCCAAGGACTCGAACCTAGGATACTCACACCGAAATTCCGCGCAATTATACATTACACTATCAAGAACGAGTATGAAAGACAAAATCTTGTTCACTCTCACTAATACTTTCCGTCTAAGTGACATTATTGTGTGCAACTGTACATTGCCATGGCACTATGAAAAGACCTATCCTCCTCCTCAAAGACAATATACTGTATAGTGCTCCCTGTTAGCCAAAATAGTGATAACTGACGTTCACCGCCACACTCTCAGCCAACTATGGGCACTCCTGAGGGAGAATCAAGATGGGTTCTGTGTAGTAGAGAAGTAAACTAGTCAAGCTCTTTCCTGTGTTACCCACCCACACAATTTATGCATTGGGAATTAGGAAAAATGTATACTGGATATTTTATTTTCTCTAGCAAATACTTATGCAATTATATATCGTATTCTATTCACACAAAAATGCTAATTTGTTTATAATAAAAACACTAAAAACCATGAAAGCGTGTTTTCTTACAATACCTGGGTGGGGAGAGGGGGGAGGAGGGGTTGTGGCAGGCCAGGCAAAAGCATGGAAATGGATAAATCATTATTTGAAAAACAAAATTATAATATTTGCTATGAATAGATAATTAAATTAAAGTAAAATATGTGAGCACCTACACTGTAAAACTGAACACTTCCTTGTAACGTTAATGGTTCTAATAAGCAATGTTTTAATAATTGATGTGTTCTAAATTGAATATATCAATCAAAGAACACTGTTTATGTGGATGTTCAAATGGATAAGTAGTAGCAACACAGGGGATATAAAGGATTTACTTAAGCTTGCTGAAAACAAAAGAACTTCAATAGATATATTCAAATTGAAACAATTTCGCTGCAGAAACGATATAAGCAAATACTGGCTTGATACCACAGTTGTAGGTGTGTGGAATAAGTTACCAATTGCTATCATAGGATCAAGAACGTACAGAGCTCCAAAATAATATGAAATAAGCACATATATTATTAATGAATATGAAGGGAGGAAGGAGGAAGTGTGTTTTACTGTAATTACTCATGTTTAGATACTGACGATTTGCAACACCTCACCCAAACCTAACCTACCATAGTGTACATCCCACCCCCCACAGTGGCAGACTAAGGGAGGCTGGAGACCCTACCCCTCTGCCTTGTCAATACCATAGTGCCCCCCTCATAAAGTATTAGTATTGCCATTTCACCCTTGCAAGATCTGATGACGCCTTTCTTTCCTGTTTTCTGGCTATTATTATACAATTTTTGTTTTCAGATTGGGATGGGTATATGGAAATCAGGGTTGTTGTTGTTGTAGTTCCCCAGACTGTCTGGCCGAACAGTCCCGAGTCTGGAGATAGAAGTCATCCAGATGCTCAGGTCCCCGAAGGGGCCAGGGTGAGATGAGATATGTCTTTGAGAAGGCAGCGGGGGAGGGGATCATCAGGCCACGGGATTGCACCCCAGACCAATGCCCCCACCGTCCGCAGCCCCTCTTACAGTGCCACCCAATCAGGCGATCTCGCCAGCACCTAGAAGGAAAAGTAGTATGATAAAAAAGACAGATAGAAACGGCTCAGGTTGGGCAAAGGATGCCAAACCTCACTCTGGATAGGACCAGCCCTCACCCAAGTTAGAGAGTTGATCGAGATAGTCATTACCCTCACAATTCCCACAGATTCTTCCTAATCTGTATAAAAGCGTCTAATTATAGCCAGCGTAAAGTTTCCAAATGCTTCATAATCTTCACCAGGTTAATCAATCATCAATAACGAACCATAACCTTTAGACGGTTTCACACAAACGATTTGTCCAGCTACTATTTCGGGCAATTGTAGAATTACTATACCCTATTCCAAGTAGGTAGGTCAGAAATCGTGAACCCTAACCTCTAAAACTAGAAAAGGGCTAGAGCAAGTGGGCTGTAAATTATCACACCTATTCCCTGGCAGACCCTTCCCAAATGGTAGAAATATTTGCTGGATTACTCTAGTCTTTTGTGAGTTTTAAGGTTAATGTTCAACAGTTGTGGACTACTTACCGGTATTCTATTTGTCTATGTGAGTAAGGGAGTCAAAAGGTAGAACTGACGGTAACGAGTGCCTCCCCCAGAATTGAAAGAGTGACAGGGCCAAGAGCAAGGGACATTTGAAATGCCTGGACACACGGAGTTTGAAGCAATTTAAGTCATAGAATGAGGGAAAGACTGATTCTGTGAGAGAGTTCCAGAGCTCAGCTGTTGAAAAGAAGAAAACTTAAGAATAACGTTTCACTCCTGGGTTGGAGAGTTGCACAGAGTAGGGATGATATTTTTGTTGCAATATGGGTGCTACGTGCTTTACGAAGAGGGGGTGTTATACACTGAGAGAGCTCTGAGGAACACTGATGATTGTAATAGCAGTAGAATAGTGAGAGAGATGCAACATTGCGGCAAAGAGAGAGCAACTGCAGACAATTGGTGAGTGGAGGTAAGTTTATGAGACGAAAGGCTTTCGTTTCTACTTTGTCTAGGAGTGCTGTGTGAAAGAATCCTCCCCACACGTGTGAACAATACTCAATACATGGACACACTGTTCCCCTGTACAGAGCAAGAAGGTAACGCAGGGGTAAAGAACCCCCGGAGGCGATTGAGCACACCCAGCACCAAGAACATTAATTTGAAGGTAAAAGAGGCTAACGACACCAATAGTACCATAGTTCAAACTATATTTGCTGTACAAGTATTGGAGAATGTCTGTTATGGGTATGGTCAAATCTAAATAGTCAAGAGAGACTAATGTTTCCAGTGGCACGACAGGCCTAACTATATCATGTGTAGCAGATTGACGAATGTGTAATACGAGTATGGACAAATTTATGGGAAGGTTTATGGTTTGCTCCCTATACTTCCAACAAGGTTGAGAAACACACCCCCAAGATCCCCCTTCGAGATAAATGTGTACATTTTTCGGTAGACAAATTTCTAAACCGAAAGCTGTTTTTTCTTAAATTACAGGCTCGCTATCGCGCGCCAGGAAAAAAATCGACACCCAAATGGCACAAAAGGTCTTCAAATGGACATAAACGGGGCGAGAGGTTTAAATATCGCCAAACTAATGGGACAAACGTCTTTAAATATCAAAACTAATGGGGCTAAACATGAGGAAGAGAAAAAAGATGAAAAAACCCCTAAAGAGGAGATGTGTCGTTTCTCTGGTTCCCTTCTTCCTCATGTTTAGTCCGACTAGTTTTCAAATTTGAAGATCTTTGCCCCATTAGTTGGTCGATTTTAAGACCTTTCGCCCCATTTTGTTGTCTATATTAAGACCTTTCGTGCTATTTAGGTGTCGATTTTTTCCCTGGCTAACGATAATGAATCTGAAATTTTGGAAGAACATTTTTCTACTGAAAAATGTACAAATTAATCTAAAAGAGGGATCTAACGTTTTTTTTTTTTTTTTAAGTTTGATGGAGGTTCAGGGAGGAAACTAACAAAACCACCAATATATGAAATAATCGACCAAAAACTAAACCATCCCCCCTCAATTGAAAATCTCCCCTACTACTCGCTTTTCTGGACCCCCTTCTCTCTCATGTTTGGCATTTTAGTGTTGAGGTTTTAAGACGTTCGTTATGTTAGTTTGGTGATTTTGAGATCTTTCCCCTTATGTTTGTGTTAATATGAAAAACTTTCGTGCCCTTCAGGTGTTGATTAATTTCTGGCGAGCGATAGCGTGCCGAAAAATGTACAAATGTATCTTGAAAGGGTGTCTAGGGGGTGTTTTTCTAAGCTTGATGGAGGTCTAGCGAGGAAACTAAAAAATAAATAAATATATATATATACAGTATATATATATATATATATATATATATATATATATATATATATATATATACAGTATATATATCTATATATATATATATAGACCAAAAACCAAGCACTATCACCTTAAATATCAAGAGAGGCTAATGACAACAGTGGCATCGATATGGTGGAGTTTGGCCGATCTCTCTTCAATCAGACCTTTTGCATAATTATTCATGAGAACATTCCCACTCCCTCAGCCAAGACGCCTCAAACAACCGGAGGCCTCACAACTCAATGTTAATTTATCACCTCCATCCCCCCTCCACCACACACACACACATTCACTATATATATATATATATATATATATATATATATATATATATATATATATATATATATATATATATATATATAATATATATATATATATAATAGCCCACAAACTGAAAGCAAAAGGTATAACTGGGAAAATCGGACGGTGGATATACAATTTCCTCGTAAACCGAAAACAATCGGTAGCAGTAAACCAAGTCACTTCTGAGCCTTCGGATGTCAAAAGCTCAGTGCCCCAAGGAACAGTGCTAGCGCCCCTTCTGTTCCTCATACTAATTTGCGACATAGATACCAACACCAGACACAGTACGGTGTCGTCTTTTGCTGATGACACAAAATTAAGCAAGATAGTAAACACACAAGAGGACACGGGCCGACTGCAGGAAGACATGAATGTAGTGTTCCAGTGGACCAGGGAAAACAACATGCAATTCAATGAGGAAAAATTCCAATTAATACGGTACGGAAATAATAATGGTGTTAAAGAAATTACAAATTACTTAACAGAATCTAACCACATAATAGAACGGAAAGACAGTGTGAAAGACCTTGGGGTATTAATGTCTGAAAATATGGGTTTCAAAGTACATAACCAGGTCAAAGTGGCGGCTGTGAAACGTCTAACGGGTTGGATTCTGCGTACTTTTAAAACACGCGGTGAATTGCCTATGATAACGCTCTTCAAATCTCTAGTGCTACCGCGGCTTGAATACTGTAGCGTATTAACATCCCCATACAAAGCAGGTGAAATAAATGACGTAGAGAGTGTACAAAGAAATTTCACTTCGCATATAAGTTCGATAAAACATCTACACTATTGGGAGCGTTTAAGAGCACTGAATCTGTACTCACTGGAACGTAGAAGAGAACGTTACCTAATAATATACACGTGGAAAATCGCAGAGGGTTTAGTACCAAACCTACATACTCCGATAGTCATGAAATTCAGTGATAGGAGAGGCTGGGAATGCGAAATCCCCCGGATGAATAACAGGGGTGCTATGGGCTCTCTGCGAGAGGGCTGGTTATCACACAGAGGCCCACGTCTCTTCAACAAACTCCCACGGCGAGTAAGAGACATGAGGGACATCTCGTTAGACAACTTCAAGAGAGCCCTAGATGTCGAACTGCAAAAAGTGCCAGACGAGCCCATCCTCGCAAGGGAGCGAGCTGTCGCTTCAAACAGTCTACTGCACCAAATCACCACCCATAACGAGGGGCATCGCGCTCCTTGGTGCCGCTAGAGGAGCGGCGAACACATCCAAAGGTATCCAAAGGTAATATATATATATATATATATATATATATATATATATATATATATATATATATATATATATATATAAAGTATATATATATATACATATATACACTACAGTATATATATATATATAATATACCGGTATATATAATTATTAGAGATGGAACGAATATAAATTTTCACTATTTGCGAATGCGAATACGAATGCAAATTTTTGTTGGTAAAATTCGCGAATTCGAATACGAATTGCGAATATTTCGATCTTTCTTTTTATATCACCAACAAACGTTAATTAAATTACTATGAAATTAATTACCGGAAGCTAATAACGATGTGAATGTGTAATTTCTTCAATATCATAAATGAACTGTATGAATTAATTTTGAATATATTGTAAGAGTTCTGGGTGCTTGTTGCTAAGATGGTTTCTCAACCCCGATGTGAATTTTCCTTTCCGAGAAAATTTATTATTGCAAAGCTTACACTTCATTCCACTTTAGCGACCCCAACGCACATCTACACTATTATTTATTCGTTTGTGTTAACTTTAAAATTTAATATTTTACATTTTTGTATATCTTCTATTGGTTTCGTGAAAATATTCGCATGTTTGCAAATAGCTATGGATGGAAATCGAATACGAATACGAATATTGAAAAACATACGAATACGAAACGAATATTCGGTCCATCTCTAATATAATATATATATTATTATTATGTTTCCTCCACCAACCGACTTTACTCCTAAACTCAATTAATGAAATCAACAAATACATGTGGCAGTCCAGAGATTCGAACCTAGGATGAAACTCTCCAGCACTCTGTTGCCCAGCTTGTGAGTACTCAAGCGGCTGGTAATTCATCCAATTCATCCACTCCCAACACTGTACATAATCTGGAAAATATGAGACTGACAATACGTGAAAAAGTGAGAGAGATGAGAGAGCGGGAGAAGAGAGCCAAGTCAGTGATTCTGCGGGGCTTCCCTAATAAGAGTCCCCAGCAGATAAGTCAGTCTGTGAGGGAAATTGCTAAGCATTTGATTGGGAGGGAGATCTGTGTGGATGGCATTACATGTATTAGTAGGGAAAATGGTCTCTTTCGCAGTACCATTCCTGATTTTGAGGACAGGAAGGCCATTCTCTCCAAGGCCAAAAACCTGAAAGAATCTCCACATCACTCCTCCATTTATATTCACAGAGATCTCACTTATGTCCAGAGGCAGGCTCTTCACACCAGACGCTCAACGCAGGGTGCTACTGGAGGGTCTACCGCCGATATTCGTGCCCCCTCTGTGAGGGGGGGGGGGGGAAACCAGAGCTGGGGGCGTGCCTGCTGCTGGTGCGGATGTGAAACCATCCCGCTCGCGGGGTGGGACAGCTGGCGACGAGGGTTGTCTTAACAGTCCTGGTGTCGAGGCGGGTAACGATGGGGGGCCCTCGGCTCATGGTGGCCCTCTTAACAAACACGAGCGCTGTTGCCACAGTTGGAGCCGGGGCTGTTTTGGCTTCAGATTAACCCCTTGCTGATGATTTAAACAAATTATGTTGACCTCAGGTGCACATAGTACCTTTGTTCACATGTACATAGCACACATTAATACTAATTCTATAACAAACAAAATTAATTATATTTTTACGTTTTTATATGATTATAATGTATCAGTTTTGGGTGTAAGTGAAACATGGTTGCTTCCTTCTGTATCTAGCTCTGTCATTGATATCCCTGGTTTTAATATACTGAGGAAGGACGTTACGGGTACTATTCCTAAACACGGGGTATGTATGTATATTTGTTCAAATATCAAATTTATTGAGGTTCCCACTAATGTTCATAATGTGGTGGTTGCTCATCTTTCGGATTATGATTTGTATATTGTTTCAGTTTATCGCCCTCCATCATATAGCGACCTTGAAAATAATTATCTGTTGGATTTCATTTTCAGCTTTTGTTTGGGAAAAGAGGTCCTTTTAATGGGGGACTTTAACCTGCCTCAAGTTAAATGGAATGAGGATTTGCCTACTCGGGGACTTACTAGTTTTCAATTGCTCTTTTACAATTATTGCTTTGCAGCATTAGGATTAAATCAGTGGGTAAAAGAACCCACTTTTACTCTATCGGGCAATATTTTAGATATAATATTAGCTTCTGATGATCAAGAATTGGCGAGGTCCAAGTAATGCCTCCTCTACCGAACTGTGGGCATTCTGCTGTTCTATGTTCATATATATTCCAGGATATGCAACGTGAGTCTGAACCCTCTTCTACCAGACTGTGGCACAAGGGAAATTATGTTATGATAAACAGATACCTGACCTATATTGACTGGGACTATGAATTTGCTAGTTTGGATGCCAGTAACATGTTTACCAGACTGTGTGATATTTTATCCCCGCTGATAGGCAGATATGTTCCTTTGAAGAATCACAACTGTTCAATTACACCACCCTGGCCTGTCAAACCTCCCCAAACACTGGAGAAGAAGTTACTTGTGGAATCAATATAAATTACTTCAGAGAACACATGGTAGAAGGTCAGAGGAGGCTATGGCTGCACTTAGTCTGTTTTTAGATATTAATTCTCAATTTATAAATGTTGCAATAAGAAGTCAATCTCAATATGAATTCTCTCTTGCACACAATCTGGCTGGTAACTCTAATTTTTCCATGCATACATCAGACGTAAGAAGGTTGGGAGACCTAGTGTGGGGCATCTGAGGGACAGTGCAGGCCAGATTATTCATGATCCCAAATTAATGTCTGAATTATTTGCCAGTTCTTTCTCTTCGGTTTTTACAGCTCGCTCCCCTGACAATCCTGCCCCCAACCAGATGGCTGCTGCATGTATTGAAGAGGTTGATATAACTTTAAATGATGTGACCTGTGTTCTTTCCCAACTCAAATCTTCTTCGGCATCTGGACCTGATAATATTCACCCAACCTTATTAATATCATGTTCTCCTATTTTAGCTTATCCTCTGTTGCTGATTTTTCGTTCTTCTTTTAATTCTGGACTTCTGCCCCAAATCTGGAAATAATCTACAGTTATTCCCATTTTTAAAAAGGGCTCACGTTATGATCCTCTTAATTACAGACCAGTTTCTTTTACTTCCGTTTGTGTTAAAATCCTGGAACATATTCTAGCTAAGTATATTTTTGAGTATGTTGAGTCCAACGGATTGTTTGATCCTGATCAGTATGGCTTTAGACCAGGTAGATCTACTGAGGACCAACTTATTTTAACATAAATTATAATGATATCACATCATGGTTGGAAAATGGTTCTAATGTAGATCTTATTCTGTTTGATTTTTCAAAGGCATTCGACGTGGTCTGCCATGATATTTTGATTGATAAGTTATACTGTTTAGGTATTCGAGGTAAGTTGTTGAACTGGATTAGGGAATTTCTTTCGAATAGATCTATGCAAGTTGTTGTAAATCATCATTCAAGCTCTACAAAAGATGTACTCAGTGGGGTCCCACAGGGGTCAGTGCTTGGACCATTGCTCTTTATATTATAAATTATTTTCCTGACATATAACATTGCCTCTTTAACAACAAAAATTGCTGACGACCTAAAATGATATATAAAATGTTCAACCACTTCTGATGAGGATATTTCCAACATGACTACTTGTTAAAATGATATAAACACACTTCTCAGGGTGTTTCCTGGGGTTTAAAAATTAATATTAACAAATGTGTTCACCTTAGGTTTACCAGGAGACCAGTAAATTGGGAGAGGATTGGTCACACTGGTTTTTACTGCTTAGAGAATTCTCCCATTCCTCTGAGGGATTCTGCTATTGACCTAGGCATCACAATGAACTCAGGAATGAAGTTTCATCAGCATATAGCCAATATAGTAAACAAACCTAGTGGAGTCATGCATAATATCCTTAAGGCCACAGTTAACATGGAACCCTCTTTTATGATGCCATTATATATTGTACGGCCTCTTCTTAAGTACTCCTCCTCTTTGTGGCACCTCGACTACATAGGTGATTCCAAACTTATAGAAGCAGTTCAGAGGCGCTGGACGAAGTGAATCAGGGGGCTGTAGAGTCTGTGCTATGCAGAGCGACTTAAAGCTCTTAATCTTTTCTCTATGCGGAGGGCCTCAAAACCAGAAGGCCGCAAACACCACCCCGGCCAAAATCGATTTAGGGCCAGGTTCATCATTGGCAACCCTTCATGTAAAATTTGCCACAGCATTGGTAACACTGTTTTTGAAGGTCTAATTCCCATTCAAAGATAGGTAACTTTGATCCTTATAGCTCAGAAATCCACCCGAGCTACTTTCTCACGCGTAACAAAAGGAAAGGCGGTTGGAACCAGAAGGCCGTATTGCTGCGCCAGTAGAGCAGCCAATGGGAGCGCGGGACCCATAGCGTCTAGAGGGAGCGCAGCCAATGGGGAGTGTTTCTCCCTTGAGCCCGGCTTGTGAGTAGCCAATCACAGCGCAGATACCTTGCCTGGCCCAATGTTTACATTCAGTCCGCGCCAAAACGAATGTATCCGCGTCTTGCTTGCCTTGAGAGTCTAGTGTTTATACACATTTATACCACTTTAAAGACGATATTACAATGAGTGCAACTGACAGCGATACGCCCAATGAACCAGGACCGTCGCGAGGTAGGAAAAGAGTTTGTAACGAAATTCAGTGGAAGAAAAACAGTGTGAAACTATACCGCGATGCTGGGCAAGCTTACACCAGCCGAGCAACAGGGGCTCCAGTCAGTGCTCGCCGTATTGGGAATCCCTGCCCTGATGGCTGTTTTACTAAACTCACAATGCCAGTAATCCAAGAATTGTTTAGTAATTACTATGGCCTGGCTGATTATGACATGCAGACAGCCTATCTCCAGTCCCTCATCATCTCTAAGCCGGTTAAACGGCGGCGAAAGCCACTTGGTGACGGCCCCCCTGCCCGCTCTCAAAGTTGTGATTACACAGTATCATACAATAACATAGCTCATAAGGTGTGTAAGGCTGGCTTTCAATCCATTTTTGCTGTAGGTGAAAAGCATATTCGTGTGGCTATGCAAAACAAAAGTCTGGCAGGTACTGCGGAAGCCGATCGTAGAGGTAAGCATCCACCAGTAAACAAAAAAAGTTATCGTCTTCGGGATCAAATTCATGAGCACGTTTCTCTTATCCCTAAAGTATCTTCTCATTACACTCGTGCTAAATCTCCAGTCCGCAAATACCTCTCAAGTGAATTGAACATGGTTAAGTTGTATGATTTATATCAAGAGTGGATGGATGAAAAGTACCCTAATGAGGAAAAAGCAAGTGAGTGTTTTCACAGATTAGCGGTGAATGTTAAATTTAATATTGGGTTTGCACCTGTGCGTACAGATACATGCTCTGACTGTGATTTAATGAAAAATCAGATTACAGTAAAGGAGCGTGAGGGGGGTCAGGAGGCTGCAGTGGCTGAGATTCGTACGGCATTGGAGGAGCACCTGGCGCTGGCTAAGGAGGGGCAATAGGTTATCAGCCAGTTTAAAGAGGGCAAGTATGACTCTCCTGAAGTTTTGGCACTCTGTTTTGACCTGCAACAAACCCTGCCAACTCCCAAGCTCTCCCATAGATCGGCTTATTACAAACGAAAGATGTGGACATACAATTTCTGCATTACTAACCTAAGAACCAATACCCCTACTATGTTTGTGTGGGATGAAGTGTCTGGAAAGCGTGGGAGTGTCGAGATAGCCAGTTGCCTTAGGAAATACATCGACATGTATCGCAAGGTGGAAATGGATGACCTGTTTTTCTTGTCTGACAACTGCTCCGGTCAAAACAAGAATATAAATTTAAGTCTAATGCTACTACGCCTCATTCACAGCAAACTATTCATGAACATTGAACACTTCTACCTAGTGCCTGGCCACTCGTACATGCCTTGCGATAGGCACTTCGGTAACATTGAGACCAAGCTACGCAGAAAAGACACCATTGAAACTAAGCAGGACTACATGGGGCTCATCCATAATGCCATTCAGAAGGAGTTTGAAGTGGTGGAGATGAAGACCCCTGACTTCCTCAATTTCGATGTGCTTCAGAAACATATCACCAAGAGGACAAGCCCCAGGCTCAACTTTTCAGTGGCCAAAGTAATAAGCTACACCTTCAGGTACCAGGAGGGTTATGGACTCTGCGAGGGATACAAGACAAACCTGCCTGTTCACCGTGTGAGGTTGATGAAGGGGCGCAAGGCTTTCACCCGCAAGGACTTCAACCTTAGTTTGGTGGCCCTCCCTCCTAAATACAGTGGCCCCATTAAGTTAAAGCCGGAGAAGGTCGACCACCTCAGGCAACTATTGCCCTACATTTCTGTCATAAACCAGCAGTACTTCAAAGACATCCTTGACCAGCAGGTGGCTCTACAGCGTCGTGGTGCACAGCGTGAATATGGTAGTGACCATGAAGATGACATAGATGACCACCTGCATCAATATGTTGAGGATAG
Organism: Paralithodes platypus; assembly: GCA_032716605.1. Classification (NCBI taxonomy): domain Eukaryota; kingdom Metazoa; phylum Arthropoda; class Malacostraca; order Decapoda; family Lithodidae; genus Paralithodes; species Paralithodes platypus. The sequence continues at coordinate 27,707,468 of CM064534.1, read as the reverse complement.
TGACGATGCATAGACCTTTCTCGCCTAGGTCTCCAAGCTTCAACTTCTTGTGCGGATGTACAGTACATAAATTGGTGAGTATTGGTCTCTATTATATTATTATTATTATTATTATTATTATTATTATTACTACCATTATGTTGTTTATGATGTTTTTATAATTGATGGGGTCACCTCGAATGGAGTAATCCCTAGGTTGGAGTCGGAGGGTGAGTGCAGTTACTACATTCTGTCACAGTGATACTGTTAGGTCTCTAGTTTAATGTTTTTTGCATAATACTTTATTATTATTATTATTTATTTGTTTTCTATATTCCAACTTACTTCCTCTCGGGCATAGGCTGAGAGCCTTAACATTCACCGCTTTACAATGAGCAGTGAAGCCTGTGAGGTCTTGTTCCAGTCTAGGGAGTGAGACATGTGAAGCACGTAGAGTACAACGAGCACCTGTCATCTTGCCTTCACATGAGGCAAGGTGCTCACTCATGGCCCAAAACGACCCCATCTCTGAAGCCACCTCGTTCCCATGCTTCACCGTCTCACCCCCTACACTCGGACTCTCACACTTACACACACACAACGCCACCTGTTGAGCAGATAACTCACCAGGCATTGCACCCCTATAGCATATTTTGAATATGGGAATATTCATACAGTGCTATTTAATCAGGGAACAATGAGGGTATTTTATTGACGTTTCGGTGGGCTTGTGGTAATGCACTGATACCAGGTACAGCACAAATTCCATCCCAATAATATCTTCCCATTGATACATCAGGATTTGAACCCGGGACCTTTGGATTACCAGGCCAGTGGCAAGACCACTCCACCACTCCACCATAACCATCTTTATAAGATGGTTACCTGTGCATTTATTACCTTTTCTACCTACCTGTTGAAATTATTAGACAGCAACTAACCTGGGGATGTATACAATTTTCTGAATAGCTCGCGATTGCACCATACGATTTTGTTTATTTTCGTTGTACATAATGGCATTGACCATACCTTTCACATGAAAGAAGTTTGAAAATGATATCTTTATTAGAAGCAGAGTTATGACTTCAAATCCATTTTAAAACTTTAAGAGCGATTATCTGAGTTTTAAAAAAGTGACCTTTACGGCCTTCTGGTTTTATAGGCCTTCTGAATTTATATTTATTGGAGGGTAGGCTTCTGAGGGACGACATCATTAAGTATTGGCAGATTTTTCATGATCAATGCAGCATTAATCCCAATGATATATTCACTTTTCCATTGTGTACAACAACTAGAGGTCACAGGTTTAAAGTGTCACACGTGAGAACTGAGCTTGAATGTAGAAGGAGGTCATAATTATGCAGTGAGGCGCATCTTTCTGTGGAACTCTTTACCGGACACATTGGTATCTATTTCCAACCTTGATACTTTTAAGGGAGCCCTGGCACATCACCTTGGCGATATGCTTTACAGGTACCACTAGCACTGCTGTTATCACTATTTGTATCATGTCCTTCTTCCTGCCACATAACCTTTCTTATACCACACAACTTTTCTTGTATGCTGCATATGATGCACTTTCCAGCCCTTTTTTACATTTTAATATTAAATGCCATTGTAACTAGTGGGCTGGCGCATCAGCAGAGTGAGGCTTCCCACCCTTCCCTCGGCTGAGCCTACAGTCAAGGTTTGGGAAGCCCATCAGGTAAGATCAGGTAAGAACACCGAAATTCAGTGCATTTATCCATTGCGCTACGAAGACAGTTATCGGCATATGTTCACCGTACCTATTATATAGTAATTACATATATACCTTCACTTGATACAAGCAACTGGATTTTCTTTAAAATACACAAAGTGTTTCGTATAAATTCATAACGAATATATTACTCGGAATTATTGTATTAACTAAACTTGAAATCAACAAAAATATTGGCATTAAATCGAATGCAAACAAATGTACTGCCTTGCCATTTATCTAAATACAATATTTCCCTTATCCATTTATTATTTGTTTGTTTTTTTCCGTTAAGCTTACAATTACGATTTTCCTGAACCCCATCAAACTAAAAAGATTCTTCCAAGCCCTCTTTCTAGCTAAATTTGTACCATTCGTTTTTTGGTAGAAGAAAGTCTGCGCCGAAGGAGTGGACTTATAAGGGTATATTGCCAGTAACATACTCTTAACTCCGGAACAGCGAGGAGATTCTTAACACTCAAGCCGCGGGGCCCGACATATGTCGAGTGAGAGAATCATGGCCAACCCTGCGGGGCCCGACATATGTCGCAAGGGATGTTGAGCACATTATCGGCTCTGAGAGAGAGTCCACGCGTTGGGAGGACGATAGGAGGGCTCTGACCACTCGGCACGGACCGAGTACCGCGACTGAGGTCCCCACCACAACATTACACATCCACTGCCTCGCCAGACAAGGAAAACACTAAGGAAATTACCGTATTTTAAGGTTTTTGCAAGATAACCCGTGGTCGTACATGGGTGATTCAGGTGTCATTGGAAAGCTCTATTATTACCCTTTCACAGATACATAATTGTATTACGCTCTGGCTCTTGTTTATGCATGAAAAAGAGCATGGAATGAAGCTCATTTAGGGTAAATATGCCCGCCAGCCAGGTAGTAGAAGTTACAAACATCCCCGTTTGACAGGGGTTAAGATTGAAGGCCTAAAAAAAGCCTTTTAAAAGACCCAAGTAGCACTCAAACAAAGTAATATGTGATTAAGTGAGATAATTCCCCTCCATACCTGCTATCACTCCTCCACATGTGTCAAAATCCCTCCCCCCCCTTCAATTATCACCTATTTTTCCTCTTATTCCCTTGTTTGTCGGCTTATTTATTGCGCCAATATCTCCAACCCGGTTCCAAAGTCGTCTACTGCGCATATAGAGAGCGTGGGAAGAGAAACAAAGTGAGAGAGAGACTTAAGTCTGCCTTCAGGCCTCGAAGAGAGAGGATATACGTCTCGTTTGTCTCTCACCTCATGGCTGGAGGGTCGGCAATAATTTGACTTTTTCACCCACCAAATACTATTCCCACTTGTTATTATCTTATTAAACATAAAATAGGCGCATATGAATAAGTAATGACGATATTTTTGGTAAAATGACGATTTTAGGCGGGAATGAACCAAAATATCCTCGCTTGACGGGAGGGTTTGAACTACCAATAACAGGCCGCTCTCGGGTTAATGTTTACATAAAGAGAAAAATAACTATCAGAATACATTATGTTTTATACCTTTTTTCATGTCGTTTTTATAAGTGACTGAATCAAATTGCCTGGAGGTACAATACACTATAAAATGTCAAGGGTATACAAATATGTAAACAAATGCATTTTTTTTTTTTTTTTTTTTTTTTTTTTTTTTAAGAGACAATGAACGGAGGAAGGAAAAACACAGATAAAACAAAAAGGTCCATGTGCCTAAAGGCATCCTCCATTCATAAAATGTTTGTAACAACTGGATTTAAACATTTGTTGATTGTAAGTTTGTGGAAAGCAATTCGAGGGAAGTGAATTCCAAAGAGTAGTAGCTCTGGGGATAAATGAATTCTGATAAGCAGAAGTTCTGCATTGTGGAGGAGAAAGTGTAAATTCATGGGCGCTCTCAGCTGCCCTAGTTCTACGGGGAAAGATGTGGAGAGGCGGCACAATTGAAGCAAGTTCCTCGGAACAATTGCTGTGAAAATATCTGTAGAATAATGCAAGGGATGCAACGTTTCTTCGTATGGCTAATGTAGGAAGGTCCTGTGTGATTGCAGGGTTATTGATTAATCTAATAGCTTTATTTTGAATTTTGTCCAACTGCCTCAATGCAACCACTCCACTTCCACCCCACAGAGGTGAACAGTAATCCATCTGAGAGCGCACATGACTTTTATATATTACGGCCAACTGCTCGTCAGTGAAGAATTCTCGAACTCTGTACAGGAGTCCCAGTTTTTTAGAGGCATTCTTAGCAATGCTTCTAACATAATGTGTCCAGCTCAAGTTAGTAGTTAATGTTACACCGAGAATGTCAATACTAGGGGAAGTGGGAATATTTACATCATTAAAAAATATATGGGAGTCAGTGAGATTCTGTCGGTTAGAAAATTGAATGTACTTGGTTTTCTGTGCATTAAAGGAAACTAGATTCTCTTGTCCCCATTCATTAATTCTAGAAAGGTCCTGGTTCAGAGAAATTGCAGTGTTTATTTTTGAATTTATAAGATCGGGTTGGGTGAAAGAATTGGTAAATGTGAAGGAACTGTGGAGTGTTGAGTCATCTGCGTAGGAATGTATTGGATTATGAGTGGTAGATATGAGATCATTGATATGAATGAGGAACAGAGTTGGGGCCAAAACTGATCCCTGGGGAACACCAGCATTTATTGAGTGAAATTGAGAATAAAGGCCATCTACCATTACACGTATTTTTCTGTTATGAAGATAAGAAGAAATTAGTGGAACTAATGATGCAAGGCCGTAGTGTGACATCTTCGACAATAAGGATTGATGCCAGACTCTATCAAATGCCTTTGATATATCCAGTGCTATTGTATGTGTTTCACCATGTTGGTCTGTAGCTTGGTTGATTTGATGCGTAAGAAGGCAAAGAATGTCTGCAGTTGATCGACATCGTCTAAAACCATATTGCCTATCACTGATTAATTTATTATTCTCCAGATGCTTAATTATGTGATTATTTTAAATAATTTCAAAAACTTTGCCAAGAGTGGAAGTTATAGCTATTGGTCTGTAGTTTGATGGATCTGAAGAGGCACCTTTTTTAGGAACTGGATGGATGTTTGCTTCTTTCCAGGGTACTGGGAAGCATGAGGTATGAGTACACAGACGGAAAAATGTTGCCAATACAGGAGCGAGCACCAAGGAGCAATTCTTAAGTAATATTGGAGGAATTTCATCTGGACCAGGAGCCTTATCTACTGAGAGATTCTGCAAAATAGTTTTGACATGTCTGGTGTGGATCTTAAGTGAGGGAATTTCAGGTGAATTAAAATTAAGTACAGGGACATCTTGATTTATTTCATCTAAGGTTGAGTTGGTGGAGAAAATATCTGCAAGAAGGTTAGCTTTACCTCGTGGGTCACTTACAAGATTGCCAGTCGGAGATTTTAATGGTGGAATGGATGAAGCAGTAGTGAAGTTGGATTTGAATGAGTTAAGAGTAGACCAAAATATTTTGTTATCATATGGATTATTTAGAAGTTTATTTGCCTGCTTATGGAGAAAGTTTGATTTAGTTAGGTTTAATACAGTTTTGGCATGATTTCTGATGTTTCTAAAGTAATTAAAGGCTTCATGTGTTTTTGATCTTGTGTATGCATTGTAGGCTATAACACATTTAGTAAATTGATAGTGCAGGAGAGAATGATGAGAAACACCTTGAGGTGTTTTCGTCATGTGGAACATATGGAGAGCGAATAGTGACTTAAAGGGAAGATGAGAGTTAGGTGAAAGAGCAGAGAGAGAGAGAGAGAGGTAGACCAAGATGAGATGGAATCATGGATTTGAGAGGCATTAACAAATATCGTTCTTATCATCACCCGATTAATATTACCAAATTAAATTAATGAAAACCTATGATCCGCCGGGGATTCGAACCCAGGATACCACATATATAACTTACGCTCTTTAACCATTATGCCTCCAAGATATGTCAAAGATTGAGTACATGACTACGATTAATATCCAATTATCGAATACTGGATTTCAATCTGATCATCTACTCAGACCCAACTACACTATGAATAGCGTAATGTTAATGCGAGAAAGGGAAGAACAAAGAATGGGGTACAAATCACTAAGGATCCGATCTCACAATAAATATTTTCCTTTTCCTATAGATAATAACTATATCATTCTCAACACCAATAATATCCTTTGAAATTGATGAAAGCGTATGATCCTCCGGGGATTCAATCCTAGGATACCACATGCAGAACTTTTATGCTTTAACCATTATACCACCAAAACAATGATTGACTACATGACCATGATTGATATCCATATATAGAATATTGAATACCATTCTAATAATTTACTTAGACCCAACTGCACTATGAATAGCGTAATGTGTATGCAAGAAAGGGAAGAACAAGGAAAAGGGCACATGTCACTGAGGATCCGATCTCGCAAATTTAGTTATCATTTACCTATAGACATTAACTGATATCGTTCTTAACACCAATAACAATCAAAGTAGTGAGTGCCTTAGGGAGTTTGAGCGTCGACCAATGGATGACAAAGGAGCATGGAAGCGATTTGTTTGTGGACACTCCTTTGGTCATTGGGGTGTCTGGTGATATTGTAGTTACAAAATTTGATTGAGTTTAATGTTTCTATGTTTTTACTAGATATACATATTAACACCAATATACTTTGATAGCTGCAGGTAATTTTACCTATACACCATCAACTGTGTCGGAAATATAAATTAACACAATTGTGCATCAAGTATCAGCTCTGTAGTATATGCACGGTATAATTCACATTCAGTTTTGTACAATTTGGTGATCAACATGGGCTGCAAGGATGGTGTGGTAGGTCCTGCCACATGCATAGATGATACCCTCAGCGTGTCTAGAGTAGACAATAGGTCTACAGGCCTGTGGCATCACTGTGATCCCAGACCATGGGTCTGTAGCCAGTTGGATAGGCCGTGGTTTGGTGGTGGTCTAGGGAGGCCAGGGATAGTTAGGTAGAAGTTGTCACAAGGCTAGATGATTGCCCACACTCGCTACTAGTAAGCAATAGTTATAGTTATATAATGTGACACCACCGCATCCGTGCTAGCAAGAACATGCAGGAATACTACAAAGCGATGTTCAGTAAGCCCATAGCCATCAGAGTGTGAACTTGTTGCTTGTGTCGACGAGATTCTCGACCTCTTTAGTGACTCTGTGATTGGAAGACGTCTTCCGAATACTGATAGTGACGCAACATTATCTGACAGTGACATTGAGGATGATAGTAGTGAGAGTTGAACTATTTCCTGAGTCGGGAGCTGACGTTGGGCAAAGACTTTAGAGACGATTGGCCACCCTTGGCACTAGTTAGTGGCAGTGCACCCCACAGGACATCCAAGGGCTCCTAGGATTCTGACAATGTTGCTCCTGAGCGTTCTGGAGTTTCATCAAATGCATCATGGCTGTACTCGTCATCCATGACGAGAATGAGAAAAGCTGAGTTGAGTCGGAGTGATGCTAGTGGGAGACGAACGCGGTTAGGGTCATGGGAAGGAAGTGTGGGTAGGGTGTAACCCTTAACTCCAGGTAGCTCAGCCCCTCCCCTCCCCTCCCTCCACACCCTCACCACCATCTTTCCCAAGAATTGCTGGAGCTCAGCTGCACTCGGCAATGCCAAGGACAAGGACAAGGACAATAAAAAGCACTTCCTGTGGGCTGAACTAGTGATAAGTCGCGTTAACCACCACACTCTCGGGCAGTTAGGGGTGAATCCAGCATTATGCTCAAATTAAGGGTGGCCATATATCCGCTTTCTATGGTCTGATGAATAAAATCGCCAGGTGTCAGCATAATCTCAGCTTGTAATAATCACTAATGCTTTACGAGTTAATTACATTGCTGTAGCTATTTATAGGTATACACTGTAAACGATTAAGGACATTGTAAGGGTATGCACAATATAAAGAATCATGAATGAGTGAGAGCACAGTGAGAGCACACGGGTTGGTTGAGCTCCTCAAAAGAGGGGATTTTCGGAGGGGTATCGTGGGGCTAAGTGACCCATATACGTATCAGAAGATCGGCGATGATACGGTGTTTCGGCACACAGTAAACAGAACGTGGTTTCTTGTTTAAACATCGCCCACAAAGCATATTTAGTTTAATCTTGAGAGTGTTATTACCAGTATCAGTTAGGGGACAAGGAGCCGTCAGGCACTAGCCCAGCCCTGCCCAGGCACCATAAACCTCCAGCAGTAACCACAAGGTGAGTGAAGTAACCGTTTATAGGGCAGGCAGTTTCACCCTTATGGTTCCCCACCATAGGCCTTATCTTCCATCTACCCCAAGGACCTGACCCTCGGTCTTTCAACTTCTCAAACAATTCTAACCATTATGAAGTACTTGCTATAAGGTCCATGTTTATTTCCCTCTCTCTAACCATTTAGGAAATACTTGCTTCAAGGTCCATTTTCATTTATCTCTCTCTCTCTCTCTCTCTCTCTCTCTCTCTCTCTCTCTCTCTCTCTCTCTCTCTCTCTCTCTCTCTCTCTCTTCAAAAACGCAAAACGCAAAAACGCAAATTATGACGGACTTAAGGAATCGCTATCAAACATACACTCAAACCTCATAAATATAAACGAAGTAAATGAACTATGGGGACATTTTAAGTCTACAATTACAGAGGCGCATAAACAATTTGTACCCGTGAAACCAAAACGTAATACGAAATCAAGTATGCCCCCTTGGTACAGTAGAGACATTGGCAAGGCAATAAGGAAAAGGAATGAACTCCACAAACTTGTACAAAATAACACAAACACTGAAGTAATTAAAAACTTGTACAAAAATAGTAGAAGGGAAGTGAAAAAAATAATTAGGGCGAACAAACAAAATTACGAAATGACTATTGCCAGAGAAAGTGCCACAAACCCCAAAAAATTCTACAGTTACGTAAATAAAAATAAACAGATCAAAAGCGGAATCGGACCGCTAATAGGAGATGGCCAGACAATAACAGGTGACACAAACACGGCAAATCTGCTCAACAAATATTTTGGCTCAGTTTTCACAGAAGAAATTATCGATCATACCCTTGAAAATAACACCTCAACTCATGTGATAGAAGATTTCACCATCAGTGTTAGCGAAGTACAAAGCAAATTGAGTAATTTAAATGTAAATAAGACCCCGGGACCCGACATGCTCCACCCGAAAATAATTAAGAATGTTAAGGACGAAATAGCAAAACCCCTGACACAACTATTTAACTTATCATTACTACAGGGGATTGTACCGAGTGATTGGAAAGATGCGAACATTACGCCGATATACAAGAAGGGTAGCAAGGCCAAAGCGAGTAATTACAGACCAATTAGTCTAACTTCAATTGTAGGAAAAATCATGGAAAAAATCCTTAGAGATAAGATAGTAGATTACCTCGAATCAAACAACCTAATCAAAAATAGTCAACACGGCTTTAGATCAAATAAGTCATGCCTGACAAATTTGATTGAATTTTATAACAAACTATTCACATATAACGACATGACGAAATCACTAGATATAATCTTCTTGGACTTTCAAAAAGCTTTCGACAAGGTGCCTCACCGAAAACTATTGGCTAAACTTTGCTCACATTCAACCTGTCCCAAAGAAGGGTGACCGCTCTCAACCCTCCAACTATCGTCCAATTGCTCTTATCTCTTGTCTTTCTAAAGTTTTTGAAACTATTCTTGCTTCCAAATTTCTTAAGCATTTCTCTTCTCATAATCTGCTCTCAGATCGCCAGTATGGCTTCCTTAAGGGTCGCTCTACTGGTGATCTTCTTTCATATCTTACTAACTCTTGGTCATCCTCCTTCCGGGACTTCGGTGAGACTTTTTCTATTGCACTAGACATATCGAAAGCCTTCGATAGAGTCTGGCATAAATCTTTAATTTCTAAACTACCCTCCTTCGGTTTCTATCCCTCATCTGTGCCTTTGTCTCTAATTTCCTTTCCGGCCGTTCCATAGCCGCGGTTGTGGACGGCCATTGTTCACTTCCTCACCCTATAAACTCCGGTGTTCCTCAGGGCTCTGTCCTATCTCCTACTCTCTTTCTAATTTTTATAAATGATCTCCTTAACTGTACCTTAATTCCCATCCATTCATACGCAGACGACTCAACCTTACACTACTCCATTAGTTTTTCAGAACGCCCCAGCCAGCAATCCCTCAACGACAAACGTAATGAAGCCATAGAACTTAATTCTGATCTAAATACTATTTCCAATTGGGGAGAGAAAACCTTGTAACTTTAATGCTTCCAAAACCCAATTTCTCCATCTATCTACCCGTCAGGATCTCCCAGCGGACTATCCCTTATTCTTCAACAATACAAAATCAACCCTTCATCTTCTCTCAATATTCTTGGTCTGCCTTTTTCTTCTGCTCATTTGGAAGGACCATATTGCCAGTCTTGCTAAGGCAGCCTCCCAGAAGCTGGGGGGGCTCAACCGTCTTAAGGTTTTATTTTTCCCTGCACTGCTTCTTGCTCTGTTCAGGAGCATCGTGCGCCCTTGTATTGAGTATTGTTCACATGTGTGGGGAGTTCCTCTCATACCGCTCTCCTAGACAAAGTTGAAAGGAAGGCCTTTCGTATCATTAACTCCCGTCCACTCACCAACTCTCTGCAATCTCTCTCTCTCCGCCGCAATGTTGCATCTCTCTCGCTATTCTATCGCTACTATAATAATCAGTGTTCCTAGAGCTATCCCAGTGCATACCACCTCCTTTACGTAGGGCACGTGGTACCCGTCTTGCAACTCAATCCCACCCCTACTCTGTGCAACTCTCCAACCCAAGAGGAAACGTTACTCTCAAACTTCTTCTACTCAACAGCTGAGCTCTGGAACTCTCTCCCAGAATCAGTCTTTCCCTCTTTCTATGACTTAAATTGCTTCAAACTCGTGTGTCCAGGCATTTTGGCTCGAACGTCCCTTGATTTTGGCCCTGTCACTCTTTCAACTATGGGGGAGGCACTCGCTATAGGCAGTTATGCCTTTTGCCTCCCTCAATCACATAGAAAAAAAAAAAAAAAAAAAAAAAAAAAATGGAGAGGATAGGTATCAAAGGTGAAATTCATTCTTGGATAAAAAATTGGCTTACAGGCAGAAGACAGAGAGTGGTGATAAATGGAGTGGAATCGGAGTGGGAGCCTGTCACTAGTGGAGTTCCACAGGGTTCAGTCCTTGGACCGGTCCTGTTTCTCATTTACATTAACGATATTGATGTAGGGGTAAACAACACCATTTCCAAATTCGCCGACGATACAAAAATAGGAAATACAGTCCTGAACGAAGATGATAGAAATGCGTTGCAATCTGATTTAAACAAGATATCAGAGTGGTCGAAAAAATGGCAGATGCCCTTCAATGTCGATAAATGTCAGGTGCTGCAGGTTGGTAGCAGAAATATGAAATACAAATACGAAATGAATGGCAAACAAATAAAAACGGCAACGGTAGTAAAAGACCTAGGAGTACTAATATCTGAAAACCTAAAAACTTCCGACCAATGTATAGCAGCTGCAAATAAGGCAAACATAGCATTGGGCTTTATTAAACGAAAATTTACATATAAACATGAAAACGTAATAGTGCCACTGTTCAAAAGTATGGTGAGGCCCCACCTTGAATATGGTGTGCAGTTCTGGTCACCTTATCTGATCAAGGACATTGTAAGACTCGAGTCAGTACAGTGTAGAGCGACGAAGATGATACCCTCATTAAGAAATAAACCATATGAAGAAAGACTTAAACGATTGAACCTGTTCTCATTAAAAAAGAGGAGGTTGAGGGGTCAGCTTATTGAGTGCTTTAAGATACTAAAAGGTTTCGACAAAGTCGATGTAAATGCACTATTCACATTAAACAATACTAATCAAACTCGCGGAAATGGAATGAAATTAAAAACCAAAAAGGCAAACCTAGATGTCACAAAGAGTTTCTTCACCTACAGTGTGGCGAAAGAGTGGAATAAACTACCAGCGAGAGCGACACAATAAACGCTTTCAAGGGAAGGCTTGACCTCTATCTGCAGAGGGCTGGGGTGATATGAAAAAAAAAAAAAAAAATGTATGTAAGTGTATGTGTGTGCACTGTACAGTATGTATATATATACTGTATATATATATATGTGTATATGTGTGTGTGTGTGTGTATGTGTGTATATGTATGCATATATATATATATATATATATACAGTGTATATATATATATATATATATGCATATATACATATATAGTTTGTAAGGCCAGACTGCCTAGTAAGGACCTTGAGGTCTGTGTGGTCTGTGTATCTATGTAGCTCTATGTAGCTCTCTCTCTCTCTCTCTCTCTCTCTCTCTCTCTCTCTCTCTCTCCTTTTTATCCTTAACATCTTTCCATCCACTTTCAATCACCGCACTTAACCGTCTCATTGTTATTATTTTTTGGTTTTCTATAACTTCAGATCGCTTTTTATCATTTTAGTTATTTGTTTTTCCCTAACATCTTTCAATACCCAACCAGGCCAGCCCCCTCTCCAGCTCGCTTTCTTTCTCCCTCGCCCCCGCCCCTGCTCTCTCTCCCTCTCTCTTAACATTTTGTACAATTTAAGCATTTTTCCATAACTGCTGTCCTAGATTCGGTTACCCACTCAGATCCTGGCTCTCGCTCACTCTCTGGCTCTCTCCCTATCTTGATGTTGACAGCATTATTAATATCCTAAGCATTTATTAATACTCAACATCAGGGTGGCGTCGCCAGTGTAAGTAATCATAGGATATAATTGGCGTGCTTCCCTTCAATCAGTTAGATCTTTTAGTTGTACCGGTGCCCAATGCCGAGGATTTATACATTTAACCACTTAGCTTTAGGAGAAGCAGGCCAATTGCCCATCAGAAAGGTTGACTATGATATGTGAATTTTTATGCATCCAGCCAATTATACATTAATAACAACAGCAATAATCTAGATATGTGCCAGGAGAGATTTCCTGGGGTTTCTGAAACAAGGGAGACATGGTAGAGATGGAAGCACCACGGGAAGATCAGGAGGACGGCTTGGTAGAGGCAGAGGAACGGATAATCTTGGAAGACTATGACCTAGCAGATACTAAGTGTTTTAAGTGCGGAAAAACCAATGCAAGAAAGAATTCGCGAAAATGTTCCGGCTGTCTTAGATCTATTCATTTATCTTGTGCTAAGCTGACAAAGAAAACATCAGGAGAACAACCAAACTGGAAATGTCTCGCATGCCCAAGGCCCACTGGAGAGCCAACCGGGGCAACACCGGCAACACCGGTCGCCGACTTGACCCAACTTGTGACCAAATGGAAAGCGCGGATCCAGGTCCTTGCCCGGGTACCTAAAGGAGCCAGAATCCAAGTAGCGGAGGCCCTTACAACCATCATAAAGCAGGCCCTACAGCTCAAGACACCCCTCGCATGGGCACGGCTCCTGGGTTTCTCCTATGGGACCCTCCGAAAACCACCCAGAACCAACATACAAGACCATCTTCAGGTTTCACTAGCCACCAGAGTGAAATGTCAAGTAGCACAGTATATGGATGGAAACAAACTGGTGGAACCCCCCGAACAGCAACCAAACAGGGCCCAGAAGCAACAGGACAAGGAAGAGGAAGAGGCTGAACAGCTACGTAAGAGGGTCGCGGCGAAGCTGGCGGATGGTGACATCAAAGGGGCCGTCAGACTGTTGTCCTCTTCAAAAGGTTTTGCTGGTCAAGGCACCGAAGTTGTTGAAGCCCTACAAGAAAAGCACCCCCCTACACCTAGGGACCTAAACCTCCCCCCTGCCCCAAATGACCAGATGCGCCAACCTTTAGTTGTCACGAAGGAGCAGGTGGTTGCCGCAGTGACTTCATTCCCAGCAGGCTCAGCCGCGGGCCCAGATGGTATCCGACCCGCCCACCTCAAAGGCCTCTTGGGTCAGGGATCAGGAGCTGCTGGGGAGGCACTCTTGGAAACCCTCACCAAATTCATCAACATGGTTTTAAGAGGGGAAGTACCCGACTGTGCCACACCCCTATTTTTTGGGGCATCACTCTGTGCACTGGCAAAAAAAGATGGCGGTGTGCGCCCAATAGCAGTAGGGAACACCTTCCGCCGTCTTGCCACAAAGGTGGGTTTGAAACCACTCTCGAATGGCCTAGGTCAACACTTAAGACCAGTTCAACTAGGTTTCGGAACTCCAGGGGGGTGTGAAGCTGCTGTACACGCAACCCGCACCTACCTCAGCCAAGCCCAAGAAAAACGAGTGCTTCTAAAGATTGACATGCGGAACGCATTTAACAGCATTCGCAGGGATGTCTTCCTCCGTGCAGCTCAAGAACACATCCCCACTCTGTACCCCTTACTTTGGCAGGCTTATTCCCAACCTTCAATCCTGATGTTTGGCGAGACGGTAATCCCATCAGCGACCGGGTTACAGCAGGGAGATCCAGGTGGTCCTGCTCTTTTCTCAATAGGGGTGGATGCAGCAGCTAACAAAGTAAGGTCAGAACTGAATGTATGGTACCTGGACGATGCAACCTTGGGTGGGTCAGTAGAGAACGTTCTAACCGACCTAAATAACATCGTAACTGACCTCGGTCAGGCTGGGCTAGTGATAAATGACACCAAATGTGAACTTGTCCTCCTCAACCACACACGTGAACAAGGAGAAGAGACTCAGGCCCTGTTTCGAGACATATTGCCAGATGTAAAGATCCTTCAGGAGCACCAGCAAACCCTATTAGGTTCCCCACTAACTCTGGCAGCAATCCCACCAGCACTTCAAGTTAAAAAGGAGGAGCTTCAACATCTCGTGAGTCGCCTGATACACATCGATGCCCACTCAGCTCTGGCCCTGCTCAAGAACTGTTTCTCCATCCCAAAACTCCAATACCTCCTGCGCACATCGATGACTTACACGAACAATGGTGGCCTCCAAGAATTAGACAGCATAATCCGAGAAGCAGTGACCAGCATCACCAACGTGGAATTTAAAGAACGGGCCTGGACACAAGCCACCCTTCCTGTCCGCCTCGGGGGCTTGGGCATACGGAGAGCCTCGGATAATGCCTCCCCAGCCTTTATCTCTTCCCTCATCGCGACCAACGACCTTGTAGTGTCCATCCTTTCTTCTCAACCCGGAATGACACTTAATGGGGACGTAACAGCAGCGATTAACACCTGGAAGGGAAGTACAGGAGTAGAGGAGGAGCCTCAGGGTACCTCCAGGAGCAATCAGAAAGCGTGGGATACCATCTCGGCGAAGAAAACTCAAGAAAATCTCCTAACCAATGCAGACCAGGTTGCAAAAGCACGCCTCCAGGCAGCCGCCCATTCGGAGAGTGGCTTGTGGTTACACGCCATCCCCATCCCACCTCTTGGAACTCACTTGGATGCTGAAGCGCTCCGGGTTGCCATCGCACTCAGAGTGGGCACTTGCAAGTGTGGTGGGGGGATGGATGCTCAAGGTCACCATGCCTTGTCATGTAATTACAACGCAGGCCGCCTGCCAAGACACTCTGCAATAAATGATGTCATAAAACGGGCCCTGCAGAGTGCTAACCGTGCATCAATCCTCGAACCACATGGACTTCACAGAGAAGACGGCAAACGGACAGATGGGATGACCACTTTCCCTTACATGAATGGCCGGTGCCTCGTGTGGGATGCCACATGTGTTGACACTTTCTCCACAACCAACATCGCCAGAAACGCCGACGAAGCAGGTGAAGCCGCCCAGATAGCAGAAAATAAAAAGCGAGAAAAATATCAAGCCATCGCCAGAAATCATCAGTTCGAGCCCCTGGCATTCGAAACTTCAGGAGTCTTCGGCCCTACCACCCTTAAGATGGTGAATGAAATAGGCCGTAAAATCAGAGAAGTTTCAGGAGAACCCCGGGAAACCCTCTGGCTCAAGCAAAGACTAGGGATGGCTATCCTCCGGGGCAATGCCACCAGCGTCATGAGCTCAGTTCGACAGGACTGGGTCATGCCACTGTGTGAGGCCCGGGCAGGAGTGGTGTATCCGTAGTCTTTCCACAGTAGGGTAAAACAAAACATAAACTTTATTTGTATGTAACATGTGTGATGCACATAAATAAAAGGGGATGTGTCGGATGGTTGAAAGCCACAGTTGCTCGCGCGTTTGGGGCTAGCAACACGTATTATGAAAAACATGTATCCTCCTTCATTCACTGTCCCCCCCCTTCACTCACTCAACCCCACAATTTGCCGGAGGATAACAGGTTTTTCACAATACGTAGACGGAGGTCTTTAAAAAAAAAAAAAAAAAAAAAAAATCATTCAGTATAGTGATAGTGGTTTACCTGTCTAGTTTTTGTCATATAAGTTAATTAACACCAATATACCTTGTTAAGGTTATGTTGTTATGAACACTTTCATATCTTTATTAATCCCATTATTTGTTTGATGTTTAACATGTGATTTTTGTTTTGTTTGCCCTATTCAATTCCATCTGAGGAAAAAATGGGTCAAACATTACGAGAAAATAAAGCTGGCCGGTTTCAAGGGGCAAGCAAAAATGCATAATGAATGCTGATGTTTAAAGAACATTTTGTTTACTCAGAATAGCATACTTTTTATGTCTGTAATTATTTATACAAAACACTTAAATGATACCCTGTACATATAAAAAAAGATGGGTGTGAGAAGGTTAATTAAAGGGTTCATAATAAACTATCTTATTCAAATATATATATTGGTAGTAATCTATTCACTAAAAGGATACACACGTAAACCACTATCAATACACAACAATAAAGGTACCTACATTGACAAACAAAGATCTGTCCAACTCTCCAACCCAAGAATTGGCAAATTTTCGCAGTGTTTCTTCTACTCAACAAGTGATCTCTGAAACTCTCTCCCTCAATCAATCTGTCCTTCATCCTATGACTTAGAGTGCTTTAAATTCGTGTGTCCAGGCACTTTGACCCCAACGTCCCTTGAATTTGGCTCTCTGTCCCTCACTTTTTTGGCTTTGGGGGAGACACTCTTTACAGGCAGCCTGCCTTCTGTCTCCTTCTTACACATAGAAAACATATCATCAAACTAATGGAGCTAACGTCCTAATATCTTAAAACAGATGGAACTAAAAATTAGGGAGAAAGGGGTCCACGACAAAAATTCCCTATAAGTTTTACACAGGGTATCTAAGAGGTATATAAACTTACTGAATATACTGCGAGCGGTATACTTTTCTCTCCTGGTAGTAAGCCGGGGGTCACACGAGCGAGCGAGTATTCCGTCAATTTTCGATGAGCAAAATTATTCTCGTACTACTTTTCTGTATTATTGGATTGGCATCGATAACTAGACTGACTATATGTGATTTTACAAGATTGAAATAATACATAAATTAAATTCAGTAGATATTTTCCTTGCGATCGGAATCAATCCTGCAATTTACGAGAAACTGGCCTTCGGCCAAGCCAATTTTCTGCCAACAAATGTTCATATCTATCTCGAAGGGGGATTATGAGGGTATTTTGTGTTTTAAGCTTGAAGGTGGTCTAGGGAGCAAACTAAAGAAGAAAGACGGAAAGAAAGAGAGAAAGACAGAAGTAAAAATACAAACTCCCCTGAAGTGAGCCGGAAAAATTAATGACTTTTGGATTGGACCTAGATTGGTCATTAGTAACCCTTTGAGGATTATGACGCATTTTATCAGTGTATATATTTATATATTTTTTCCTATGTGGATGAGGGAGACAAAAGTCAAAACTGCCTGTGACGAGTGACTCCCCCAGAGTTGAAAGTGACTGGGCCAAAATCAAGGAATGTTCGAGCCAAAATGTCTGGACACACGGAGTTTGAAGCAATTTAAGTCATAGGATGAAGGAAAGATGGGCTCGGGGAGAGATTTCCAGAGCTTAGCTGTTGAATAGAAGAGAGATTGGGAGTATCGTATCACTCTTGGGTTGGAGAGTTGCGCAGAGCAGGAGTACAAAGGAGTACACAGGAAATCAAGCAACAACAGGTCTAATGACCCTTGTAGGCTGCTTGTCCTGCAAAACACTGAGGATCAAGTGTCCAAACAGTGGTTTAGAGTGGGTAAGGGAACATTGGAAAGGGAACTACTGCCCTGGAACTAATGTCCGTGGCAGGATTAGGAAGTTAGTAGGGGATAGATGGGATGGTAACTGAGGGGGGGATAAAATAAAGTTATTCATTTACAAACTCAGTCAGTCACGGGTTTGATGCAAGATATTTGTTTATGCGAAGTTTAAAAGAATCAACAGTGCTGTAGTCTATAACGTCTCGGGGAAGCCCATTCCACAAGTTGACAACTCGATTGGAGAAGAAATTCTTAGATTCGTGTGAGTTAAAAAATTTACCAATAATTTTGCAACCGTTTCCCCGGGTGTAATTAGATTGGTCGATAGTGAAGTACCGTACTTACTACAGCTCATATTTTCGATGCCTTTGATGATTTTGAACACTTGAATTAAGCCGCCTCTTAATTTGCACTGTGTTAAAGGAAATAGATTTAATTCTCTATGACGCTCCTCGTATGGTTTGTTCTTTAGGGTAGGTATCATTTTGGTAACTCTACGTTGAACTCGTTTTACCTTGTCTATATTTTTTTGGTAATAAGGGCACCAGGACTGAACGCAGTATTCCAGAAGAGGGCGGAATAAGGAATTGTAAAGGGTTAGGATAATTTCTTTGGATTTATGCTCAAATGACCTGCCTATAAAGCCAATTATTTTGTTTGCTTTCTTAACAACTTCTGAACATTGTTGACTTGGTTCTAGGTTACTCAATATTGTTACACCCAGATCGGTTTCTCTGTTCACATTCTTCAGCTGAGTGCCACTCATCGAATAGTTTGCTTTCTCATTTCGGTATCGGATATGTAGTAATTTACATTTACCCGCATTGAAACTCTTTTGCCAAATTTGGGCCCAACATTCCAACATACCTAGATTGTGTTGCATATCGTCAACTTGTTCTTTTGAGAGTACGCTATTTGCAATTTTTGTATCGTCAGCAAAATTTTGAGATTGTACAGGTGAGACCCTCATCTATGTCGTTGATGTAAATTAGAAAGAGAATTGGTCCTGGTACTAATCCCTGGGGTACCCGGCTACTTACATTGGTCTAATTAGATTCCTTACCGTTTATGACTACCCATTGCTTTTTGTCGGTGAGCCATTTTTCTATCCATTTCAACACACCGTCTTGTATTCCATGCACTTTTAGTTTTAGCAGTAAACGTTTGTAGGGTACTTTGTGTAAGGCCTTTTGAAAATCAAGGTATACAATATCTACAGCTTTACTCTCATCATAGAGGTTGAGGATATCGTGGAAGAAGTCTAAGAAGTTTGTTAAGCAGGAACGTTTTTTACGAAAGCTGTGTTGAGTATCTTTAAGAATGTTATTTTCCTCAAAGTGATTTACGAGTCTGTCTCTTATGAGTGTTTCTAGCATTTTACATACACCTAAGGTTAAGCTAATTGGACGATAGTTACTGGGTAGGGATTTGCTACCTTTTTTTAATATTGGTGATACGTTGGCTAGCTTCCACTGATCAGGCATAGTTCCAGACTGCAAGGATTTATTGAATAGCAATGTCAGTGGTTTGGAGAGCTCATCCTTAGCTTCCTTTAGAACTCTAGGTGAGATTGTATCAGGTCCAGGCATTTTATTTACCTTGAGTTTATCTAAACATGTCAATACTTCTCTCTCTGTAATGGTGAAATTGCTTAGAACATCAGAATTATCAATTTGAATTGGCGATGCTGTAGGGATATCACTGAGTTGTAAAAACTGATGCAAAAAAGGTATTGATGGCATTATCTCATTTGTGCTTCGTCTATGGTGTATTCTCCATTTTCATCGACTAACGGTCCAACAGTTAAAGTAACTACGTTTTTCTTTCTGATATAACTATAGAATTCTTTCTGGTTTGTTTCACTTTGATTCACAACATGTACAGTAACTCCAGGGTCTTTTTACTTTGTTTAATTAACGTTTTGGTCTTGCGTCGTAGTTCTGCAAATTCCACCTGTTCTTAGTCATTTTGTGAGGATTTTAATCTAATATTAGCAATCTTTTTAGCAAGCAAGCTGTCTGAAATTTCTTTATTCCACCATTTGGGCTTATCTTTATGGCCTGTACGCCGTATTTTCAATGGTATGCAGTCTTGCACTGCTTTTAGGTAAGTGGTTGCAAATAATTCCCAAGATGTATTTATGACGTTATTGTTATTTAGAAAGCTCCAGTCAGTTTCATTAAACATAGCTTTAAGTTTACGGAATTTTACTTTCTTGAAATTAGGGACTTTCTCGATGCTGCTATTTGGTTCGTTACTAGTAAACTTTAAAGTGAAAGTTATTGTACGATGATCGCCGTTACTGAATTCATCACCAACATTCAAATTCTCTATTAATTCTTCCTTTGTTGCAAGTATAAGGTCAAGAATGTTATTACCACGGGTCAGCGATTGAACAAATTGATAGCGCGAACTCTCTTGCAAGTTCGCATACAAGTCATGTCCAGAGTGTGAAGTAAGAGTATCGGCCCACTTGGTCACAGGTAAATTAAAATCGCCAACAATTACGGTATCTTGTGAGTTACTTACATCTGCGATTTGTTCGCAAATTTCTCGGTCAGTTTGCACTGATTGAGTTGGAGGTCTGTATATTATTGCAAGCATTATTTTTGTACCTTTATTATTCTTTATTAGCACAAAGGATGTGTCGACGTTAACAATTTGATGTTTTGATAGGAGGGTCGGGTTAAGACTTTCTTTGATCAAAAGTAAAACACCACTTCCATTTTTATTTATTTGGCTTTTCTCAAACATTACATAACCGGGAAGTGAATACTCTCCTAAAAAAGGAGTGGGATTATGTTGCAAGACGGGTACTACATACTCGTTACTACTGGCTATCTTTGGACGATATTATTCAGGTTCGGAAGGCCCTCCAGGAATTTTAGGGGTAAAAGCGGTCTCGCTCCACACTCCTGCACTTACTGATATTCGATATGAGACTATATTTTATATTGTGTGTTGGAGGGAGGGG
Source organism: Paralithodes platypus (assembly GCA_032716605.1). Taxonomy (NCBI): domain Eukaryota; kingdom Metazoa; phylum Arthropoda; class Malacostraca; order Decapoda; family Lithodidae; genus Paralithodes; species Paralithodes platypus. The sequence continues at coordinate 27,686,695 of CM064534.1, read as the reverse complement.
GGGGGGGGGGGGTTATTCTGCCCCTTATACCTCTAGCAAGCTTTAAATAATACCACCTACATGACCCCTTCGAGATGAATGTGTACATATTTTGGTAGAAAAAACAACCCTGCAGGAGAAAATGGTCACCCAAGTGGCACGGAAGCTCCTAATATTGAGAAACAAAGGGGCAAAAGGATTTAAAATCCCCAAACTATTTGGGCGAACATCATAACATTTCATAATGAAAGGTGCTAAACATGCGAGAGAAGGAGGTCCACAAGAAACCATAGCCTCCCCTTAAATAATATATTCCCTTTGTAGCGCCATTAAGGGGGTAGTGCTTGGTTTTTGGTCTATATATTCATATATCAATATATTTTTTAGTTTCCTCCCTAGACCTCCATCAAGCTTAGAAAGACACCCCTTAGACCATCTTTGTACATTTTTCGGTAGAAAAATGTCCCGGCCGAAGGCTGGTTCCCTTAAAGATTAGAGGCTCATTCTTGCTCGCCAGGAAACAATGGACATCTAAAGGGCACAAAAGGTCTTAATATTGACAACAACATGAGGCGAAAGGTCTCAAAATCGCCAAACTACCAGAACGAACGTTTTTAAACCTCAAAACTAATATATATATTTTTTTCTATGTGAATGAGAAAGACAAAAGTCATAACTGCCTGCAGCGAGTGCCTCCCCCAGATTCCAAAGTGTGACAGGGCCGAAATCAAGGGACGTTCGAGCTAAAATGCCTGGACACACGGAGTTTGAAGCAATTTAAGTCATAGGAAGAGGGAAAGACTGATTCTGGGAGAGAGTTTCAGAGCTCAACAGTTGAATAGAAGAAAGTCTGACAATAGTGTTTCACTCTTGGGTTGGAGAGTTGCACAGAGTAGGGGTGGGATTGTGTTGCAAGGCGGGTACTACGTACCCAACGTAGAGGAGGTGGTATACACTGGGAAAGCTCCGAGGAACACTGATTATTGTAGTAGCGATAGAATAGTGAGAGAGATGCAGCATTGCGGCGAAGAGAGAGAGAGATTGCAGAGAATTGGTGAGTGGACGGGAGTTAATGATTCGAAAAGCTATCCTTTCTACTTTATCTAGGAGTGCGGTGTGAGAGGATCCTCCCCACACATGTGCACAATACTCCATAGAAGGACGCACTGTGCCCCAGTACAGAGCAAGTAGCTGCGCAGTGGTAAAGAACTCCTTGAGGCGGTTGAGCACACCCAGCTTCTGGGAGGCTGCCTTAGCGAGACTGGTAATATGGTCTTTCCAAGTGAGAGCAGAAGAAAAAGAGACACCGAGAACATTGAGGGAAGATGAAGGGTTGATTTTTGTATTATTGAAGAATAAGGGATAGTCCTCTGGAGGTTCCTGATGGGTAGTAAGATGGATAAATTGAGTTTTGGAAGCATTAAATGTAAGAAGGTTTTCTCTACCCCAATTGGAATTAGTAGATCAGAAGATAAGCATTTTATGGCTTCATTAAGTTTAATTTTGAGGGACTGCTAGCTGGGGCGTTCTGGAAAACTAATTGAGTGGTGTAAAGTAGAGTCCTCTGCATATGAATGGATGGGACTAGATGTACAGTTGAGAAGATCATTTCTGAAAATTAGAAAGAGAATAGGATATAGGACAGAACCCTGAGGAACACCGGAGTTAATAGGATGAGGAATTTAGCGATGGCCATCCACATCCGCAGCTATGGAACGGCCGGAAAGTAAATTAGAGACAAAGGCACAGATGGAGGGACAGAAACCGAAGGACGGCAGTTTGGAAATTAAAGATTTGTGCCAGACTCTATCGCAGGCCTTCGAAATGTCTAGTGCAACAGAAAACGTCTCACCGAAGTCCTGCAAGTTGGATGACCAAGAGTTAGTAAGATATGAAAGAAGATCACCAGTAGAGCGACCCTTAACCCACTGAACCCCAGCGACGGCAACGTGTCGTCACCAATGTATGTAACGCTAAACCCCAGCGACGACAATGTGTTGTCACAGGTACTCCGGTCCCAATTACTCCGGTCCTATGGCACCTAGAGGGCTCAGATTTGTATGGGAACTGTGTAAGTATCCCACGCAACCTTGGCGATGGTTGAAAACTCTCAAAGTCCAACCGCGTGCGTGTGAACGTGCAAAAACATGTTTTTTGGGTGTTTTTGCCTTCAATTTTTTACTCTTCTCAAATCGATTTTTGGGGGCTCCGTAGGACCAATTTTTGACCTTTTTGATCAGTTTTTTGTGGTTTTCCTTCATTCCTAACCCATTCGCTATTGTTTCTGGAAAAAACAAAATTTTCAAATCCTGCCGGTCCCTGGTGGTACATTTATTTATAACTAGCTGGGGCTCAGTGGGTTAAGGAAGCCATACTGGCGATCTGAGAGCAGATTATGAGAAGAGACATGCTTAAGAAATTTGGAAGCAATAATAGTTTCAAAAACTTTACAGATACAAGCAATTGAACGATAGTTAGAGGGTTGAGAGTGGTCACCCTTCTTTGGGACAGGTTGAATGAGAGCAAACTTCCAGCAAGAAGGAAAGACGTTAGAGGAGAGACAGAGACGAAAGAGTTTGCCTAGGCAGGAGGTCAGCACGGAAGCACAGTTTTTAAGTACAACAGGAGGAACACCGTCCAGACCGTACGCTTTCTTAGTATTAAGCCCAGAGAGGGTAGAAAGTACATCTTCAGAAGAGATTAGGATATTAGGCATAAGTAGGAGAGAGGGGGTGGAGGGGGAGGAATAGCACCAGAATCATCCAAGGTAGAGTTTCTGGCAAAAGTTTGAGCAAAGAGTTCAGCTTTGTCAGAGGAAGAAGTGATGGTTGTGCCATCAGAGTGGAAAAGGGGAGGGAAAGACGAGGAAGAAAAGTTGTTGGAGAGGGTTTTGGCTAGATGCCAGAAAGCTTGGGAAGTGCTAGAGTTGGATAATTCAGTGCATTTATTAATTATTTATGAAAGAGTGCTTGGCAAGTCGAAGAACAGATTTGGCTTGATTCCGGGCAGAAACATAGGAAGAATGAGATTCTTGAGTTTTAAGGCGTCGGTACTGTTTGAATGCTTCCTCCTTGTTGTGGACCGCAGTAGAACAAGCGTGAATAAACCAAGATATTTTTGCATGAGACTGAGAGAAAGAAAATGGAATGTACACTTCCATGCCTGATAGGATTACCTCGGTAATGCGTTCAGCACTCTCCTCGGGTCCTCGGCCACGGAAGCAGAAGTCATTCCATGGGAAATCAAAGAAGTACTGCCGGAGAGACTCCCAGTCGGCAGCGCCAAAGTGCCACAAGGGCCACCGGCTGGGAGGATCGGATGGCCGTACTGAAGAGATAGGACAGGTGACGGAGATAAGTTTATGGCCGGAGGAGACCAAAGGAGAGAAAAAATTGACAGTATAAGAAGAAGGGTTAGAAGTCAGAAATAAGTCAAGAATATTGGGCCGATCTCCGAAGTGATCCGGGATACTGGTGGGTTGCTGGACCAGCTGCTCTAGGTCATTTATGATAGAAAAGACGTAGGCTTGTTCACCAGGTTGGTCAGTAGAGTGAGAGGAGAGCCATTGGCGGTGGTGAACGTTGAATCCTAAGATGGAGATTTCAGAGAAAGGAGAGATAGATAGAATGTGTTCCACTTTAGAGTTTAGATAGTCAAAGAAGTTGGGAAAGTCGGTAGAGTTAGGGGAAAGATCGACAGCACAGAAATATTTAGTATGAGAATGACAGGATAGTTTGAGCCATAAAGTTGAGAATTCAGAGGAGTCGAAATCGGGAACACGAGAGCAAGTGAATTTGTTGTGCACATATGCACAACATCCGCCATTGGTTTTGAAACTAGGATAACCTGAGTTTCGGTGAGAAAAAGAAGATCAGATTTGGAGGAGGAGAGATGGTGTTCGATCGAGTGAAAATTAGAGGAAAGGCCACGAATATTGCAAATGTTGATAGTAAGAGTGACAGGCCGTGGTCCAGAGGTTTTAAATGGGTCGTCAGGGGAAGGTCGGGCATGTGCGGGGGCATTTATGGTCCCCCCTGGGGACTCCGAGGCTGCGCCTTTGTACATATTTTGTTTTTGTTTAATAATTATGAAGGAGGAAGTGTGGTGTTCATGTTAAGTGTAGTAGTAGTAGTTCATGCTAAGTAGATAGGAGGAGGAGGGGTTTGTGAGAGCATGCTGGACTACTCTCAGTGTAAGTGAGGCACAAAGGGAATCAGTAAGAGAGGCCAAGCAAATGAAACAGGAGTTCCAGCGTTCCTTATCAAATGCCCACAGCCTCTCCTGGGTATAACCCTGTTCAATTGGTGCCTACAATCTACCCCCATTCCCCCTATTAGTCGCCTTGTCCGACACACGCAGTAGGACGCGTGGGGCATATTCTTTTTTCCTCCACCATAAGATGGAGGCCCCCTTAGCCCCAGGGGGTATGAGCGAGAAGGGGGTCCAGAAAAAAGCAATTTACCCCCTTAATGGACGAAATAAGGCTCCTTCCGTATTCGTTCGGTGTCAGAACCTGCTGAACGAAAGAGTTGTTTAGAGACATCCTTCATGGTAGCCCCATTATTATATAGATTTAATGATGTTCGCCCTATTAGTATGGCGATTTTAAGACCTGACCAAGCGAGAGGTGGAAGGATGGAGTTAAGATGTATATACGTGAAAACTGTGCTTGGAGGGAGGAGGGACGTCGACTGTCTGGGTACAGAGGTGCATTGGGGTGTTTCGTTCGTGGCTACCCCTTCGGGGATCACAGCGTCCGGCAATAGATAGATATTTTATATATTATAAATCAATGTGGTAAATAAGAGAGAGCAAATAATAATAAGATCTTATATACATAATAGGCTACTTTATGTGAACCCGCGTGTGAAACATCCTTAAAGTGCCAATCCTTGAATCACATTCAACAATACGGTACAAGATATCTTATATTATAGTATGGTATATGGACATACATTGTACATAGCCATGCATAAAATATCACCCCGTTTATTGATAATTGAGGGACCAAAATGGCGTCCAAAGACAAAGATGCCCACTCTCTCTTACCACAGTACCTATACACTCTATACCCATCACACTCTTCAACATGTGCTGCCCACACTGAATAGTCATGCTCACAGAACACACTTATGAACAATTTTGTACAATAGGTTTGTTTTATGGTTAGATATATACCATAATTACTACTTGGAATCTTATCACGGCCCGTAGGTTTCATTTAAAAGCTTTACCGTTTGCACCTGATTATCTTGAATGCCCTCACTCAGCATATAAATACTTTAGATGGCTTCGATATGCACCTATGCCTTTTGTCCAATATAATTGATCATGTGACTTGAAGACAATAACCACATAGGGTAGGTGTGGTGGCTTGGACATACTGCTGAGCCGGTAACACAAGGTTGCCAGGTTCTAATTACGATGTGTCAATGAAAAGATAATTATTGGGATTGAATGTGTACTGTACAGTTCTCAGCAAATAAAATGTTACATCACTTCGAACCTTTGAACCTTAAAAGACAAATTCTGAAGCATCTGGGCCATAAGAAAGTATGGTATTGTCTCGTTTACGTTCGATACTGATTCAAATGGCTGTGTCGCTATTTATGCTCTTTACTGTACAATTTCATGGTTTCAGTACGGTCGAGGTTAATAAGTGTTGTCAGATATTTCACAAAGTTTCGGACACTGACTAATACTCTGAGGGATAAGCAATTTTCCCAGTAACTATAAAGATACCAATAACACTTCTTGAGCGAAAACCACTGAAATCTATGACAACACCTAATACACCCGATTGTACACTGCCACAAAATGCACGCAGTAGAAATAATACTTTCTATAATAAAACAAAAACATGTGTTAAAGTGACAAACAAAGCCACTCCCGTCCCACTTTTCACACCGACACTGAATTGCAACATGCATGCAGTTTTTGACATGCATATTGGAGAGCCGACAGAGGCATGACGGGGATCAGCTAATGGGACAGCTCCAGCCACACGGATTTGATGGTGTTGGCGGGGATAGACAGAGAGAGAGAGAGAGAGTACAAAGGAGTACACAGGAAATCAAGCAACAACAGATCTAGTGACCCTTCTAGGCTGCTTGTCCTCCAAAACACTGAGGATCAAGTGTCCAAACAGTGGTTTACAGTGGGTAAGGGAACATTGGAAAGGGAATTAATGTCCTGGCAGGATTAGGAAGTTAGTAGGGGACAGAAGGGTTAGTAACTGAGGGGGGGATAAAATAAAGTTATTCATTTACAAACGCAGTCAGTCGCGGATTTGATGCGAGATATTTATCTAGGCGGAGTTTAAATGAATCAACGGTGCTGCAGTCTATAACGTCTCGGGGAAGCCCATTCCACAAGTTGACAACTCGATTGAAGAAGAAATTCTTAGATTCGTGAGGTAAAAGATTTACCAATAATTTTGCAACCGTTTCCCCGCATGTAATTAGATTGGTCGATAGTGAAATACTTACTACAGTTCATATTGTCGATGCCTTTGATGATTTTGAACACTTGAATTAAGTCACCTCTTAATCTGTGTTGGGTTAAAGGAAATAGATTTAATTCTCTAAGACGCTCCTAGTATGGGTTGTTCTTTAGGCTAGGTATCATTTTGGTAACTCTACGTTGAACTCGTTCTAGCTTGTTTATATCTTTTTGGTAATAAGGGCACTAGGATTGAACGCAGTATTGCAGAAGAGGGCGGACTAAGGAATTGTAAAGGGTTAGGATAACTTCTTTGGATTTATGCTCAAATGACCTATAAAGCCAATTATTTTGTTTGCCTTCTTAACAACTTCTGAACATTGTTGACTCGATATTGTTACTCCCAGATCGGTTTCTCTGTTTACATTCTTAAGCTGAGTACCATTCATCGAATAGTTTGCTTTCTCATTTAGGTATCCGATAAGTAGTACTTTACATTTATCCACATTGAAACTCATTTGCCAAATTTGGGCCCAGCATGACAATTTATCTAGATTGTGTTGCATATCGTCAACTTCTTCTTTTGAGAGTACACTATTTGCAATTTTTGTATCGTCAGAAAATTTTGAGATTGTACAGGTGAGACCCTCATCTATGTCATTGATGTAAATTAGAAAGAGAATTGGTCCTAGTACCGATTCCTGCGGTACCCCGTGTGACGTTAACCACTCCGTTAGAACCGCATGGCTTGTCCTACGGTGACTCGCTAGGATCGCCAGGGCAGTGGATATGGCTACGGTTGATGTATTATTGTGTGCTTTATTTCATATGAAAGCTCGTGTCATGGGCAGTCCAGAACGGCTCTTTGTTTTCGCCCATGTCAAGGCTTTATATATTTAATTGCAAAGTATAAGTTTTATCATTAGTAGGAATGATATGATTTGAGAGAGAGAGAGAGAGCGTAGAACAGAGTGAGAGGAGGCGCGCAGTGTTTTTTACCATGCTCGATGACGTCATGGCTGGCTGGCCTCCTGTGGATTGGCTGGAGGACTTGATACAGCCCTGCCCACGCGGTCCAAGCTAGTGCCAGTATATATACAGCTCCCTTGCCTCTCTCTCCCTCAGATCTGGTCTCTAGGACGCATCCTTCTTATCCCTTTGATATCTGTCCTCCTCTCTGCACCTGAGAACCTTTTCCTCTGTCTATCTCTCTCATTTCCCATATCTTTCACCACCTTTTATTAATATCATACCCCCTCTGGTTAACTCTGCATATTCAGCTTCATGCTGGCCAGTTGTATTGTGCGTTAAGGTCTCACATAACCCATGTATTTTAGTTGTTAAGATAAGTTGATCACAAAGCATTGGTTGGCATCCATATTGTTCAGTACCGCTTCCTATAATTATTAGTGTTCTGCTGGATTAGATAATGCTAGACTAGGAGTCTGATATTATAAGGTATTGTTTCCGATGGGTGCTGGCTTTAGTTAAAAGCTGCACGACATACCTGAGAACTGGAGTTGATTGGGTAAATTCTAGTCTGTGTGCCATTGAGAGTAGAGCATGCACGAATGAGGGCTTTTTGCCTACACCATTCTGCACTGTTCTAAGCTCGGTGGTTTGTCTTTGAGGTACGCCAGGAGAACGCTTAATACTTCGGTATTAAGGTTTCTCAAGAGAGCTACCCTTCACTATAACGTAATACTTGACGCACAGACTTGAGATTTGCACTAGGCTATGCGGCATGCCATGCGCACCAGTATCTCGTATCATTGACTCTAGCTAGACTATCAGTCATAGTAGACATTAAGTATATTAAACCAATTACTCATATTATGCATACCCGTTTATGATTACACAAGCATTTCGCAGCCTAGTTTGATGTATTGAGACACAAACGACTTAGGCTCTTTTTGTTGATAGGAATACTGCATTGTCGTGGCGATTATTATTATTGTTGTAGCGTTTAGGATATTCTTGGCTCCGACTGCATTATATATCCTGCCTTTTTGTAGGCATAGCCTGCACGAGGATTGTTCCGCTGCCTGCCTTTTTGGGTTCCATTTCCGATTCGAGCATCTTGATAGCATCTAACATTTAAAGAAGATTCCTTGTTGGTGTTGAAGGACTTTAGTGCACTTTCTTTCATGCAGGAGTGCCTGACATTTATTGATTAAAGTAACGTAAGCTGTAACTTCTCTTATCACCTTACTTTGCATACCATAACCAAGCACCTTCGGTTATAGGTAGTAATAGGCTGTTTTCACGTAACATTAAGCCTAGAGTAGACGCACATTTATTGAGAGTTTGATAACCTATTATTGCATATAGAACTCTGGAGAGTATTTGTGTTCTTTGTTCACTGGGAATATACATCAGAGGTTGGATCTAGCGCTTTCCGTTGTAGCCTTTTATGCCATTACTAGTCCAATGAATAAGAGCCCTGATATATTTAAACCTCAGTCGTAACACCCGCTACTTACATTGGTCCATTTATGCCTTACCGTTTATGAGAACTCTTTGCTTTCTGTCGCGGAGCCAATTTTCTATCCATTTCAACACACTGTCTTGTGTTCCATGCGCTTTTAGTTTTAGCAGTAAACGTTTGTGGGGAACTTTGTCAAAGGCCTTTTGAAAATCAAGGTATATAATATCTACAGCTTTACTCTCATCGTAGAGGTTGAGGATATCGTGGAAGAAGTCTAAGAGGTTTGTTAAACAGGAACGTTTTTTTACAAAAGCCATGTTGAGTATCTTTAAGTATGTTATTTTCCTCTAAGTGATTTACGAGTCTGTCTCTGATGACCGTTTCTAGCATTTTACATACAACTGAGGTGAAGCTAATTTGACGATAGTTACTGGGTAGGGATTTGCTGCCTTTTTTTAATATCGGTGTTACGTTGGCTAGCTTCCACTGATCAGGCATAGTTCCAGACTGCAAGGATGTATTGAATAGTAATGTCAGTGGTTTGGAGAGCTCATCCTTAGCTTCCTTTAGAACTCTAGGCGAGATTGTATCAGGTCCAGGCGTTTTATTTACCTTGAGTTTATCTAAACAATTCAATACTTCTCTCTCTGTAACGGTGATATTGCTTAGAACATCTGAATTATCAATCTGAATCGGCGATGGTGTAGGGATATCACTGAGGTCTTCTGTTGTAAAAACTGATGCAAAGAAGGTATTGAGGGCATTACTCATTTGTACTTCGTCTTTGGTGTATTCTCCTGTTACGACCGGCACAACGAAATAAACAAGGGCATTTAATATTGGACTACAAGATAGGCTAGATCTGCAACAATGGTACGCTAATTCCAAACCCTCGAACTATTAAGCCGGTGAACACAACACTTAAAACCTTCCAGAGTTAATCTACTGGATAACGGGGTATCAATTAACTGGGTTAAGTGTACTTCTACAATGGCTTTCCGGTGACGGCAAAGCCTACTCACAACAAGAGTAATTACGTTAATAAAAAGCTCTCAAGTAATAACAATGCTTAAATAAACTATGACAAGATTTAATAAAAGGTTATATGCTTAAGCTATCTTTAGTGTGAGTCTGGACTCAACACTAAAACTCTTCAATGCTCTATGAAAACACTTGAAGTCTAGTCCTACTGCAAACAGATATGGAATCTTCTGAAAACGTCTGATGCTCTAAGATGCTCGTCGAATATAGAACAGGAGTAATGCAGGGGCAGGACACCAAAGCGTGTATCTTAAATACACCAAACAGTAGGATACATATACAGTATATGGAAACAAGAGAGTGCAACAACTCTGTGACATCACTAACAACAGCAACTCAAAAACAGTACTTCCTTAGCCAAAGTAACAGCCATACTGGGTTGTGCACTATGCATCAACCTAGGCTTAAGCAATATGTGAATAATTGCTAAAACATACGCGGTTAAAGTTAATAAACAAAATGCTGTCTTTCTTACTAATAAAGTCTAGCAGCAGCATAAAGGTACAGGGAGCCTAGGCAGAGCTCAAGCATGCTCGCAGCCTACTGTCTCCCCTGAACAGATTTCCCTTATCTTACGTTAAGTGACTAGGAGGCTCTCTTGGTATGTCCAGATCTCAAGTATCTGGTCTTACCATGGCGCTCCTCAAAGGTCAACAAAATGAGTTAGCAAGTATCCAAGCAAGAGTAGGCAAAAGCCCTTCGCTTGTATACTGCTAAGCTCGCAAAGGAAAATATGCACAAGGGTGTACTACAGGCTACCTAGCTTCGTCGAAGTCGTACAGGCTCTGACTTGCCATATACATAACACGGACAACGACCAAAGATACCCTCCACTGTCTAGCATTAAATAGTAATAAAGAACAACCAAATAATTAGAAACACCCAACAATATGAATCCATGTGACTATGATTCTAATAACCTCTAAAGCTAGTGCAAAACATATGTGCGAGAACAGGTGCTGGTAATACGACTGGCCGACTATGGAAGTCGTATGCGAGAACCAGAAGGGATGGGTAATTGAATAAAGATAAGAAGTATTGGAAAGAAGGAGTTCAGAGAGAGGCAAAGCAGTAAAGGGGGTTAGATGTGAGACAGGATGCGAGGGACGTGTAGGACCAAGCGCTCAATGCCATGCTCTGAGGAGAGAGGAGGGTAGGAGCCCGACCACTGGGCAAGGAGGGCGGCGACCAACCACAGGCCACTACGTCACAGGAAAAGCAGACGTCATAGACCACGCTAGGCACGCCGACCAATAGCGAGCGGGTGGGCCCACCGAGCGAGGAATGCACACGTACATACGCACACACACTGCCTCTTCGCTCTCCAACTCTCTCTCTCACGCGCTGCATGTTATAATCACTACTATGGATATAAAATACTTCTAAGTGTCACAGACAAGAATAAAGGCAAACACTGATCTGTCTGTGACAACACGAATACTAAGAAAGAAAGAATATCGTTCTACGATTATTATAGCCCATTTCACTGCCGTGGCGAGTGCTAGCGAGTCATGAGTACATTGTGGCAAGCTGGCCAGCGTAACACTCCATTTTCATCGACTAACGGTCCAACAGTTGAAGTAACTACTTTTTTCTTTCTGATATAACTATAGAATTCTTTCGGGTTTGTTTTACTTTGATTCGCAATATGTAACTCTAGGGTCTTTTTACTTTGCTTAATTAACTTTTTGGCTTTGCGTCGTAGCTCTACAAATTTCACACGTTCTTCATCATTTTGTGAGGATTTTAATCTATCATTAGCAATTTTTTTAGCAAGCAGACAGTTTGAAATATCTTTAATCCACCATTTGGGATTATTATTATGGCCTGGACGCCGTATTTTCGATGGTATGCAGTCTTGCACTGCTTTTAGGTAAGTGAATCCAAAATAAGTGCTCACACCTGGAAGAAATTGTTCATATAACAAAATAAAAAATAAAATACAAATAAAACTGTCAAACTAGGCAAAACAGACTCATGGACCAACAAGGAATAGCTAGATTATAGTGCAGATAATTCTATAAAATGATACTTTACTCTTTGAGAACAAACTAACAATGTATATGAAGGAAAGAAACGTGTCATTATATGTTAAGGAATATCTCCAGCCAGTATTGGACACAAATCAAATTATACCTGCTACAATACAATACTGTTAACCCACTGAGCCTCAGCGACGCAGCGTTTGCGTCAGCAATGTATGTAACGCTAAACCCCAGCGATGCAACAGTTGCGTCAGTGTTACTCCGGTCCCAATTACTTCGGTCCTATGGCACCTAGAGGGCTCAGATTTGTATGGGAACTGTGTAAGTATCCCACGCAATCATGCCGATGTTTGAAAACTCTCAAAGTCCAACCGCGTGCGCGTGAGCGCGCAAAAACATGTTTTTGGGGGGAAATTGCCTTCAATTTTATACTCTTGTAAAATCCGTTTTCGGGGGCTCCGTAGGACCATTTTTTGAGCTTTTTGATCGGTTTTTCGTGGTTTTCCTTTCATTCCTAACCCATTCGCTATTGTTTCTGGAAAAAAAAAATCAGAATCAGCCGGTCCTGGGTGGTACATTTATAAATATTTAGCTGGTACTCAGCGGGTTAAAATACAATACAATACTGATACAAAAGTTGTTTAAGAAGTCATTAGTTTTGGAGATCTCAATTTGGCAGTGCAAAGATTGGGGCGAACCAGTCACCTTTCCCCAGGGACAAGATTTATACACCCTTTTTTTAAAGAATGTTTTTGTATGAGTTTGTCAATTCTGCCACACGAGACAAAACTATTTTTCTCTCATACTTGCGACGAAAAGCATTTTAATAGACCAAATTGTGGTAGACCAAGGGTAGGTGTGGTGGAGTGGACTGGTCATAATATAGTCTTGGTTTCAAAGCCTAATATGTCAATGAGCCATAGACTCCTTTAAAGAAGGACTGGAACCTCCCATGCTCGGGGTTTGTAACTTGAGTCTGAAGGATTAACTTGAGTCCTGGGATAAAATTACTTCTAGAAGGGCTAGAGACACGATCTCGGGGTCCAAATAGGGTTTTTTGAGGACGGCGAGTTCACTAGTGACATTTTCAACACCACCTGGGGTCATCTTCAAGGTCAAAAGGTCATATTTCAAGGTCAAATTAGTGAATTTTGGTAATTTTTGCCCGTTATTTTGTGTCTAACTCATAAACGGTGAGAGATGGTTGAATGTAATAAGAGGCAAGATTGTAGAGCTGTCCAAATTTGATATTTATTATCCATAGACTCCTTTAAAGAAGGACTGAAACCTCCCATGCTCGGGGTTTGTAACTTGAGTATGAAGGATTAACTTGAGTCCTGGGCTAAAATGACTTCTAGAAGGGCTAGAGACACGATCTCGGGGTCCAAATAGGGGTTTTTGAGGACAGCGAGTTCACTAGCGGCATTTTCAACACCACCTGGAGTAATCTTCAAGGTCAAAAGGTCATATTTCAAGGTCAAATTAGTGAATTTTGGTAATTTTTGCCCGTTTTTTGTGTCTAACTCATAAACGGTGAGAGATTGCTGATTGTAATAAGAGGCAAGTTTGTAGGGCTGTAAAAATTTGATACTTATTATCAAATATCGTATTACATAAACATTATATGCATATCACAACACTATGTCTATTACAACTATGTCTATGTCTATCACTAGTTGGAGAGCTATCGCTAGTTGGAGAGCTTTTCCTGCCTCCTGAGGCATCCCACAGCCTTTTCTTTGTCACTTACATTGAGGACATGAGCTTTCAATAGAATGTTAGCTAAAGTAGTACATGCAGCATTACTACTAGATACAGTTGCATCTACAAAGGATAACAGCTCAGCAAAATGAAAGCGGCAATGCATTTTAGTATGCATTTTAGTCTTGTCATGCAAATTATAGGCATTATGTACAAACAAGACGGTTGACATAGTTGGCACACTCAGTCCACCTCTATTCAAATTATCTAGGAACTCAGATGACACCTCGTTGCCATCATCATCAATGATCTCCTCCATACTATTGCTATCACCATATTTATGAACAAGGTGTCCGGCCAAATAAACAACTTTATGCTTAACCCTCCGGGCCCGGGCTGTCTCTCCAAAGGACAGTGTGGGCTACCCGGGCGATCTGGCCGAAAAACGTCTAGGCCTAGGCTACCGTATTTTTGTTTAGTTTAACTGCTAGAAATTTCCCACGCATCTATAAACGTAGTGCGGTTTCCAATCTGTCGACTGGCGTTGAGTAGAGCTCTCTAAGTCAACTGGTTCAGTTGTGATGACGATTTCCGTGGAGCGAATTTTTCCACGATGTTGACAATATCGGAGCTTTTCACACACTAATTTCTTCTGACGTCACAACAATAACATTGATCCGACGTCTCCTTATTGTTTTCGGAGGTGCGGTGACGCAACGATCGGCTTTGTTTACATGCGTCGGATGCACAGCGTTCAGACCAAGCTGAATAGGCTTGAAAGCTTACTGCCTAGCAACAGGACACCCGGGCTCCTGCCCTTATTTCGTGGTGTCCTTTCACACGGACACCCGGGCAGGAAGGGTTAACACCCTACGAGCGGCTAGTTTTGTAACGCTACTACCTGCCCAGCGGGCAGATTTACCCTAAACGAGCTTCATTCCATGCTCTTTTTCATGCATAAAGAAGAGCCAGAGCGTAATACAATTGTGTATCAGTGAAAGTGCGATAATTGAGCTTTCCAATGACACCTGAACCATCCTTATACGACCACGGGTTCTCTTGTAACGATCGGGCAACACGAAGGGAAAATCCCTAAAATACAGTAATTTCGTCAGTTTTTACCCTGTATTGTGGGACCAGGGATGTGGTGGGATGTGATGAAACTGTCAGTGGCGGGACAACGTCCATACCGAACGGTCAGAGCCCGCCCGTGCTCCTCCCACCGCTCGCTCGGACTCTCTCTCAGAGCCGATTATGTGCTCAACATCGCATGCGACTAAAGCCGGGACCCACTTTTTAGGCCTTGGTTCTCTATCCGACTATAGCCGGGACCCGCCAAAGAAGGGTTAAGGGCATCATCAGACCTCAAGAGTTCCTGAGTGCCTTGATGAGTGATCTCGTCAATGAGTTCACTTCGCTCATCTGGATTTATGGAAGTAGTACAATTTTTGTTGTAATCAAGCACACGAGAACTAGATTCTGCCATAATGTCATGCTTAATGAGTGTCTGTAAATTTGCAATTTTAGCTGCAGCCATAATGTCAACTACGTCAATGTAGAAGTTTCCACCGCTTCTTTGCCTGGCTTGGCCGAAAAACTTTTCCAAGGCTTCATCCGCGAATATAGCAGGAAGAACGTAGTCAAAGTCTTTCTCTGCCAGAAGCAATTTGGCAGCATCCACATTATTACGTGTGGACACAGTGAAGGCTTCAGCAGTTTGCTGAGTTAGCTTCAGCTTATGACCACCACCTCCTTGCCATGCGCAGGTAGATATAATTTGGCAGGCCTCCTCCAGCCTAGTGAAACTTGTACAGTCTGACCTTTAAGATGACCCCAGGTGGCATTGAAAATGTCGCTAGTGAACTCGCCGTTCTCAAAAACCCCTATTTGGACCCCGAGATTGTGTCTCTAGCCCTTCTAGAAGTCATTTTAGCCCAGGACTCAAGTTAATCCTTCATACTCAAGCTACAAACCCCGAGCATGGGAGGTTTCAGTCCTTTAAAGGAGTCTATGGATAATAAATATCAAATTTGGACAGCTCTACAAACTTGCCTCCTATTACAATCAGCCATCTCTCACCGTTTATAAGTTAGACACAAAAAACGGGCAAAAATTACCAAAATTCACTAATTTGACCTTGAAATATGACCTTTTGACCTTGAAGATGACCCCAAGTAGTGTTGAAAATGTCGCTAGTGAACTCGCCGTCCTCAAATACCCCTATTTGGACCCGATATTGTGTCTCTAGCCCTCCTAGAAGTCATTTTAGCCCAGGACTCAAGTTAATCCTTCAGACTCAAGTTACAAACCCCGAGCATGGGAGGTTTCAGTCCTTCTTTAACCCCTTATTGGCGGCGCGCATCATAAGTCGAGTGAAATAAATTTGGACTATGTGGCGGCGCGCGACATGGGTCGTGTGGCAATTTCAGCACGTAATGTTGCTGAGAGAGAGAGACAAGTGGTGGCAGGAGAGTAGCGAGCGTATGACTGCTCCAGACCACCGCGGCGGACCAACTGACATGAATCCCACCCTCCTCCACCCTCTCACACTCGCTACATAGTGAAATGTATGGGGAAAGTACCGAATTACATGTTTTTTGCACTCGTGTTGCGCGGTTGTTGCAAGAAAACTAGCCGTCATACAAGGACCGTTGTGGTGTCATTGGAAAGCTCTGTTTATGCCCTTTCAGGGATAGATACTTGTTTTACGCTCAGGGTCTTATTTAGGCATGAAAATGATCACGTAAACAGCCCTATTTTGGGTAAAAACACCCCGCTGGTGGCTACATATTATATACCGCCTAGGCCGCTCTTAAGGTGTTAAAGGCGTCTATGCAATGAGCAGACATTATTGAAATATAATCTGTGCTCTACTAATTTTCAGAACTTTTCCACAAGTCCATCGACATGCCGTAATTATGCCCTCGTTGTTTTCAAAACATCAACAATTTATGAGCTACATGAGGCAGCCTAATAAGTGAGAAACTCATTATGGGGTTTGAGAGAGAGAGAGAGAGTCGTCCAAGATTGCGAAAAAGTGGCAACGCAGCTTCGAGACGTCGAAGATGCATTAGGTCAAGAGAAAACCAAGCGCCATATTCTGTATAGGTCTATGATACTAAGGCTACAAACGAGCCAGTTTCAATACTGGTTTGTCGTGTCTTCGCCGCCATCTTGAATATGACCTCTTGACTTTCTTGTGTTGACCGGTCGACTCTACAGGCTATAAGTGTATGTGCAGAGGTATTGTTTGAACATGTGAAACAAATATGCATTTAGTTCAAGCAGCCATCGTTCATTAACTTTCAACTTTAACATTGACAATGACAAACAAAATGAGAAATATGAGAAAGCATTAACTACCAAAAAGATTGTTTTTTTCGCACTCTTGGTAATATTTGTATTCAAACCAATTGGAAATGAATAAGTTACAGATAAGATATTGAGACCATTTGGGAATGTTTCACACATGTATACTGTAATAGTGTAGACTTCTCAATACCAATGAAAAACCGATATGCATGTAGCAAATTGTGAAGGGGTTCTTGGAGTGTTTGTCTTAAGGTTGATGGAGGTCTAATGAGGAAACTAAAAGAGATTATAAAAATATAATTAAAAAAACAAATAAATACGCCCATCCTCCCCTACAATATGGTTGTAGTGCACTTACAAATACATATAAACCAATTCATCATACGTTCTACCCATCAGAAATCTACATTATTAGTGCATTTCTGTTTGATATCGATGATTACGGCTCCAATTTCCTTGTAGCCTGAGACTCGCAAATGGCCAATTAGCTTAAGTCAACTGTATCCAATAATCTGTATCATATGCGGTTGACATATTATTGAGTACTTGCTAAGTTATTCGTGTTTCAAAGTGTCGCCAAAGTAATGTGGCGAACGTTATAAAATTTAAAAACTAATGGGGATAAGCATGAAGGAGAAGAGGGTTCATTAAAAAACAAAAGCCACCCTCTAACGTGTTCACATTAATATACATACACGATTGCAAATATATTGTATTGAACATAATTTCTGTTACATTTGAAGACACAATCTGCACAATGTTCACTATAAACAGTAGTAGGTATGGCATGGGTAATTAATGTGTCTATATTACTATACCTATTTAAGGGAAGATGGATCGTTTGTCTGGTCCCTCCTCTTCCTCATGATTAGCTCCATTAGTTTTGACATTTTAAGACGGTCGGCCCATTAGTTTGGCGATTGTAAGACCTTTTTCTCCATTTCTTTGTTATTAAGACTTTTCTGTCATTTAGGCTCGAATTTTTCCTGGCGAGCGATTGCCAGCCTTTAGTTTAAGAGGCACCGACCTTCGGCCTAAACATTTTGCTATCGACAAAATGTAAACAATTATCTTGGAGGAGGGTCTTGAGGGTGTTTTTTTTTTTTTTTTTTTTAAGCTTGATCGATATCTGGGGAGTAAACTAACAAAATAATATAAGATACACAAATTAGCAAATCTATACACCTCTCCCTCCTTAAGAGTGTATTGGTGATCTGGGTGTGGTGTCCCGAATTCTAATCCCGGGAGGACCATATGCTTTCAGTAGTTTATTCAAGTACATTGGGGTTTGTAATGAATGAAAAGGTTAATCTCCAGGAATATACCCAATGATGTTATATATGTTTTTCATAGTCTTAAATGTATAGAGTGTACCCGTGTATGGAGCAATATAGACTATACATATGGAGTAGAGTTGTATACAGTGTAAATGTCAATACCGTAACTTCTATGCTGCTGCTATTTATATTCAGTGAGGCGGATATGCAAGGGAGGCGCTCACTCACTCTGTCTGTCTGTCTGTCTGTCTGTCTCTTATTTATTATTTGTATTTTGGATATTGATTTATGCATCTTTTGTATTAATGTATTTAGAATACCAATACGTAATATATAATATATATGTGTAACTAAGTTTATGAATTGATATGTTTTGTAATATCCTCATATCCCCATTCTAAAAGTGCTGATGCGGAGGCAGATATTTGATACATCTCTAATATATATATATATATATATATATATATATATGCGAATATGCTTCCACACTAAAGGTGTGTAGAAAAGGGTAGGTTCACTGCACAAAGTTTAAAACATGTTAGTGCTAAAATTAAATTGCATCTAAAATATATTGCATGCACAAAATAAGGGTTTAAAAAGTATGTCCGAGTATCTTATTAGAAGGCTCGGACTGTTGTGTACATATTAAAATAATGTTTATGTAAAAGTGTTTACATAAACATTATTTTAATATGTACACAACAGTCCGAGCCTTCTAATAAGATACTCAGACATACTTTTTAAACCCTTATTTTGTGCATGCAATATATTTTAGATGCAATTTAATTTTAGCACTAACATTTTTTAAACTTTGTGCAGTGAACCTACCCTTTTCTACACACCTTTAGTGTGGAAGCATATTCGCATATATTTTTACCACAAGAATCAATATTTTTCATGTTTTATATATATATATATATATATATATATATATATATATATATATATATATATTAGAGATGTATCAAATATCTGCCTCCGCATCAGCACTTTTAGAGTGAGGATATGAGGATATTACAAAACAGTTGATTGGGTCCAGTCCACTGGTGATTTGATCTGCGGCCAATTCATGCTGAGCATTCAGATTGGTCAATTTGAGTTTTTGTTAACATTCAATTTATAATTAAATATAATTTCATTAATGCAATTTACGAAACGCTGCAGGTGAAATTTTCGCCGGTAAATCCCTGAAGGCTCTTGGTGGGTACATCCAATCAAAACCAATTGTTTGATGTGAACTCTTAAATATCTAACCTAACCTATACTAACCTAACCTTATCTAACCTATCCTGATCTAACCTAACCTAACCTGATCTAACCTAACCTATCTTGATCTAACCTCACCTAGTGTAACTAAGCCTAACCTAACCTAGAACCTAACCCTAGCCTAACCTAAGCTAAGCTAATCTAACCTAACCTAACGTTTAAGTAACCATTATGTCTCATACCTTACCTTAGGTTACCTTAGGCTGTGTTCGCCACTCTCCTAGCAGCACCGAGGAGCGCGTCACCCCTCGTTGTAGGTTGTGTTTTGGTGCAGCAGGCTGTTTGAAGAGACAGCCCGCTCCCTTGCTAAGATGGGCTCGTCTGGCACTTTTTGCAGTTCGACATCGAGGGCTCTCTTGAAGTTGTCTAAAGAGACACCCCTCATGTCTCTTACTCGCCGTGGGAGTTTGTTGAAGAGACGTGGGCCTCTGTGTGATAGCCAGCCCTCTCGCAGAGAGCCCATAGCACCCCTGTTATTCATCCGGGGGATATTGCATTCCCAGCCTCTCCTATCACTGAACTTCATGACTATCGGAGTATGTAGGTTTGGTACTAAACCCTCTGCGATTTTCCACGTGTATATTATTAGGTAACGTTCTCTTCTGCATTCCAGCGAGTACAGGTTCAGTGCTCTTAAACGATCCCAATAGTGTAGCTGTTTTACCGAACTTATATGCGAAGTGAAATTTCTTTGTACACTCTCTAAGTCATTTATTTCACCTGCTTTGTATGGGGATGTTAATACGCTACAGTATTCAAGCCGCGGTAGCACTAGAGATTTGAAGAGCGTTATCATAGGTAAGTCACCGCGTGTTTTAAATGTACGCAGAATCCAACCCGTTAAACGTTTCGCAGCCGTAGCAACTTTGACCTGGTTATGTTCTTTGAAACACATATTTTCAGACATAAACACCCCAAGGTCTTTCACACTGTCTTTCAGTTCTATTATGTGGTTAGATTCTGTTAGGTAGTTTGTGATCACTTTAACGCCATTATTATCCGTACCTTATTAATTGAAATTTTTCTTCATTGAATTGCATGTTGTTTACCCTGGTCCACTGAACACTACATTTATGTCTTCCTGCAGCTGGCCCGTGTCCTCTTGTGTGTTTACTATCTTGCTTAGTTTTGTGTCATCCGCAAAAGACGACACCGTACTGTGTCTTGTGTTGGTATCTATGTCGCAAATTAGAATGAAGAACAGAAGGGGTGCTAGCACTGTTCCTTGGGGCACTGAGCTTTTTACATCCGAAGGCTCAGATGTGACTTGGTTTACTGCTACTGATTGTTTCCGGTTTACGAGGAAATTGTATATCCACCGTTCGATTTTCCCCGTTATACCTTTTGCTTTTCGTTTGTGGGCTATTATACCATAGTCACATTTATCAAATGCCTTAGCAAAAGCGGTGTAGATGACATCAACGTTTTTCTTTTCTTCTAGCGCTTTAAGAATTTTGTCATAATGTTCCAAAAGTTGTGAGATACATGATCTTCCCACTCTGAACCCATGTTGACTGGTGTTGTGTAGTTCATTTGCCTCCATGAAAGCTGAGATTTTGCTTCGCAGGACTCGTTCGAAAACTTTAATGATGTGGGAGGTTAGAGCTACCGGGCGGTAGTTTTTTGGTAGTGCCTTACTCCCTCCTTTATGCAGTGGGGCAATTATTGCATTTTTTAAGCTATCTGGTATTTCCCCAGTGTCTAGACTCCTTCTCGACATTATAGTCAGGGGTTTTGAGAGGTTTTCCTTACATTTCTTCATTAGGATCGAATTCCATGAGTCCGGGCCTGGTGCCGAGTGGGATGGCATGTTGGAAATGGCCTCTTCTATGTCTTTTGGACCGAAATCAATATCCAGCATCTGGGGGGCTTCCGAGGGGGAGGTTTCCATGAAAAATATATTTTGGTCTCTGATGGCTTTTGTTTCATCAGGCTCACTGAAGGCTGTTTCATACTGCCGGCGTAAGAGTTCGCTCATTTCCTTTTTGTCCCCTGTGAATGACCCATCCCCTTTGCTTAGTGGGCCGATGTTTGATGCTGATTTAGTCTTTAGTTTGGCATATGAAAAGAAGTACTTGGAATTTTCCTTTATACCTGCAATAGCTTTCCTCTCCTCTTCCATATGTTATAGTTCATATGATATTCTTAGCCTGTGTTCAATTTCCACAATTTCTCTATCTATTTTGGCCTTTTGCCTATCCTGTAGATTTGGATGTGTGCGTCGTTGTGTGAGTAATTTTCTTCTTCTGTACAGCTTCCTTCTTTCCCGATCTTGTTTTCTTCTTCGTCTTGTTTGTCTCTCAGGTATGTGGTGGCTACAGATTTGGGTCGTGGTTTCTGTTATTAGGACAAGACATTCTGCAGGTGTCAGGTTATTCATTAAATCTTCCCAGTCTATTTCCTCCATTTTTTTATTTACCTCTTCCCGCCTAATATTTTTGTTATTGAAGTTAAATTTACTGAAAGGGCCGGTTCTTGGTCTCCATTCTGAGGTTGTCTGAACACTTGTTAACCCAGTGAGACCCAGCGTCGCACGTGATGCGTCGGCAGTGTTTGATCACCAACTTCCAGCGACGCATCACGTGCGTCCGACATATAAAAATCACTTACGTGGCTCGTAAGGTAGGAAATGGCGGGAGAATAGGAGGGGGAGGTACCATAGTGTGTGTGGGAGCCGGGCCGGTAGGTGTGAGCGGGCCAAGACAGCCGCGCGGCCGGTGGTGGTGGGCTTAGTGGGGATACTTTACACCCATAGTTCACCACCACTTTGAACCTTCATTACTCCGGTCGTATGGGAGCTAGAGGCTTGAGATTTATGTGAGACACTCCTTAGGATGTATGCCGTACAATGCCATACTCAGTTTTCACCCTAGTGCTCCCGGGCGGGTGGTCATGCGGGGGAGACGAACTTTCGACCCCCCCCCCGCCCCCCAAATGACCGAGGTGAGTTTTCTTCACTTCTCACCATTCTCTTCCATTTTGGCTCAACAAATTTGTTTGAGGCTCCCCCCCTCCCACCGGCCCCCCCCCCAAAAAAAATATCCGAGGTGATTTATTTTTTTATTTTTTTTTCATTTCTCATCCTTGTCTTCCATTTTAGAAAAAAAAAAAAAAAAGTGAAAATGGCTTGGGACTGGTGTGAACAAAATATTATAACTAGCCGGGGCTCAACGGGTTAAGGTTGTTTTGATCTCAATTAATTTGTGATCTGAGTATGTTGTGTCCGATATGTTTATGCTGTGTACTAGAGAGTCATTGTTAGTGAAGACAAGGTCTAAGATATTGTTTTCCCGTGTGGGTTCGGCAATATGCTGGTTAAGACTAAAATAGTCGCAAAGTGTAAAAAGCTCTCTCGGATTTGCTTCCATGGTGTTGTTTGCCACTACTTGGTTTTCTACTTGTCTCCATTTAATGGTTGGTAGGTTAATGTCTCCTAGCCACATAATATTTGGTGTTGGGTTAACATTACTTTGAGGGGGTTACAGTCCTGGGGGTGGGGTATGATTGGGTGCTGACGGAGAGTTAATGGTTTTTCTTCTTTTACCAAATGAAGTTACTGACGAAGTTTGATGTAAGCATGTCCATTAGTTTTTGAGATATCCTCCTTCACCCATTCTGTACCGGTGTCGTTCTTTTAATTTTTTTCTGGCTACTATTAGACGATTTTATTCTGCTTAAAAAGAGCCTCCAGCAATTGACAGGTTTCGAACTTTCCCATTTAACCCTTTTTATTACCACAGATCATTCTTAAACTGCACAAAATCGTCTAAATGTAGCTAGAATAAAAGTAAAAAGGCATCTCCTATATAGAAGGTGTTAAAAACATTTTAGCAACGAAACGGAACAAAAATCACATAATCTCCTCAGACTTTACGTGGCGGGAGTAACAAACTGTAAACTGTAATAAATATTTCCTCCATTACTCCCTCATTCCTTCCTCCTTCCATTCTTCTATCTTTTCTCTCTCCTTCCTTCCTTTGTCTTTTCCTTATTGCTTACATAACGATCGTATGAACTCCACTGGCTTCGCTTGGCGGAAATAAAAACTGTATAATGTAATGCATATCTCCTCCCTTACTTCCTCCTTCCTTCCTTCCTCCAATTTGTCTATCTTTCATTCCTTTTCTTTCTCCCTTCATTCTTCTATCTGTCCTTCCTCCTGTCTTCCCTTTCTTCATTCTTATCTCTTTCCTTCCTCCTTCCTTCACTTTCTTTCCCATTTCATGTTTCTATCTTTACTTCCTCCTTCCTTCCCTTTCTTTCTCTCTTCATTCCTCTATCCGTCCTTCCTTCCCTTTCTTTCTCCCTTCATTCATCTATCTTTCCTTTATCCTTCCTTCCCTATCTTTCTCCCTTAATTCTTCTATCTTTCCTTCTTCATTCATTCCCTTTCTTAATTCTTCTATCTTTGCTTCCCCTTTCCTTCCCTTGCTTCATTCTTATATCTTTCCTTCCTCCTTCCTTCCCATTCATTCTTTCTTCAATGGTTTATCCTTCATTCCTCCTTCCTTCTAGTTCTCCCTTCATTCTGCTATATTTCCTCCCCCCTTCATTCCCTTTCTTCATTCTTCTATCATTCCTTCCTCCTTCCTTCCATTTCATTATTCTTACATTCTTCTATATTTCCTTCCCCCTTCCTTCCCATTCTTTCTTTCTTCATTGTCTTATCCTTCATTCCTCCTTCCTTCTCTTTCTCCCTTCATTCTTCTATCTTTCCTTCCGTTTCTTCATTCTTCTATCATTCCTCACCCCTTCCTTCCCTCCCTTCATTCTTCTATCATTCCTGCCTCATTCTTTTCCCTATCGTTCTCCTTTAATTACAAACAAAGCACACCAAACTCCCGTAAAAAGTAAACCCCTATAAAACTCCATGAAGCGATCTGTAAACGCCGAGGTAATCAAGGGAGAGGCTAGAGGCTCAAGAGCGGTTTAAGAGGGCAGTGCTTGGTTTTTGGTAGATATATTTATTATTAATTTATTTTTGAGTTTCTTCCCTAGACCTCCATCAAGCTAAGAAAAACACCCCCTAGACCCCCTTTCAAGATAAATTTGTAAATTTGTCGGTAGAATAATGTCCAGGCCAAAAGCCGGTTACTTCTAAAATTAGAGGCTCGCTTACGCTCGCCAGGAAAAAATCAAACACCAAAAAAGGCACAAAAGGTTTTAATATTGACAAGTATGAGGCGGAAGGTCTCAAAATCGCCAAACTAACGGAACGAACGTCTTAAAACCTCAACACTAATATGCTAAACATGAGGGAGAAGGGGGTCCAGAAAAATCGAGGAGGACCCGCTTAAAGAGGAACGTTGGTTGCGTTCTTGTTAGCTCTCACAAAGATCAACAGAGCTGTATATACCACTACTATCACGCTGCGCGCTCTCTCTCTCTCTCTCTATATATATATATATATATATATATATATATATATATATATATATATATTTATATAATATATATATATATATACTGTATACTGTATATATATACTAGGATTAAGTCCTGGCCACCTCGCAGGGACCGTAAGATCTGCGTGGAAAGTGTATCTATGTACATCTTTGTCGCTCTGTTTTTTTCTCTCTCTCTCTCTCTCTCTCTCTCTCTCTCTACTAGGGCTAAGTCCTGGCCACCTCGCAGGGATCGTAAACTCTGTGTGGCAAGTGTATCTATGTAAATCTATGTCGCTTTCTCTCCCTTTCGCTCTCTCTCTCTCTACTAGGATTAAGTCCAGGCCACCTAGCAGGGATCGTAAAATATGTGTGGCCAGTGTATCTATGTAAATTTATCTCCCTCTCTTCTGCTTTGTTGCCCTATTTTGTTACTATAAACTGTCCTTGTCTCTAGTAGCATTAAGGCCGAACCACTTAGTAGGGACCGCAAGGTCTGTGTGGTCTGAGTATATGTGTAACTATGTAACACTCTCTCTCTCTCTATTAACCTTTGATGTGTGCGTCCCATGTGAATGTTATATAAACTGTCTGAATGTACCGGGTATGTTAATATGATAAGGATAGTACGTGTGTATGTATAAGTGAGAGAGAGAGAGAGAGAGAGAGTGGCCTAGCATGTTTGCTGCACCATGAGTTCTTATGCGAGTTGCGTGCGTGAGTGGGTGTGAATACATAAACCTGAGGGAGAGAGAGAGAAAGAGCAGGGGTGGGGACGAGAGAGAGAGAGAGAGAGAGACATAAAGATGTTCATATATACACTGGCCACACAGTCCTTACGATCCAAACGAGGGGGTCAGGTCTTACTTCTAGTAAAGATGGCATATCCGATATAGAAAAAGAAAGGTTAGGGAAAGGATAGAAGAGAGAGAGAGAGAGAGATTATGCATGTATACTACATGTTATACTTGGGAGTGTAAATTAAAACATTAATACTGCTTTGATATAGGTTTAAGTATTATACTTGCAATGGAAATACTAATAAGCATGTATTTTAGTAGGCAGTTGTACACCCCTTTATGCCTAGAGGTTGAATCAAAGTCATCACCGGGTCTTTTATTCCCGTGTCAGATGTATCCACACCGTACTTAAGAATTCTTTAGATCACGGGGCCCATGGTTCACGAGGGCCGAAAATGATAAATGGAATCTTCCCTTACATCCCAGGGACTGAGACTTAAAGATGTTGAGTTCAGTTTTATAGAGCTCTATACTTCATAAAATAGAATGTCTACCAGAATCAACCAAAATTTACCAAAACTTCTATATTTACTGAATAATTATTTAACAAGTTAACCAACAACCAAACACTACCATACCATACCTTCATATTCTATATTTACATAAATACACTGTCTACACAGACGTTACGATTAAAGGAAGATAGTCTCGACTTAATTACAGTAGAGCAAGGAGAACCTCAAATAAAGAAATAGTACAGGAGATAATACAAAGAAGTACAAAGGAAATCAAGCGACAACAGGACTAGTAACCCCTCGAGGCTGCTTGCCCTCTAAATCAGAGCTGCTCTGAATGTTCAACGGTGATACTGAGCGGGAAAAGGACAATTGGAAAGGAAAGTACTCCCATGAGCCTAATGTTTGTAGCAGGGTTAGATGTTATATTCGGTGAAACCGAGTATAGTAGGGGACAAGTTAGTTAAAAACATGACGCAGCTGTAAGTGATTCTTTGTGTATCTGGGGAACAGTAAGTAACCCTTTTGTTGTGTATTTATATATCTAGTGATTTTCGATGTATCTTAGGACAAAACAACAAGTGATTTATTTACAAATGAAATCAGTCTCTGATTTAAGGCACCGTGTTTGTCTATGCGTTGAAGGAATCAACGGTACTGCAGTGTATAACGTCACGAGGAACCACATTACAAAAGTTGACAACTAGATTGAAGTAGCAATTTTTAGACTCATGCGAGTTAAATGATTCACCAGTGATAATGCAACCAATCCCAGCGTGTCATTTGATTGGTCGATCGTAAAGTATATATTGCAGTTCATGTCGTCGATGCCTTTGACGTTTTTGAACACTTGAAATAGTACACCTCTTAATCTGCAATGGGTTAAGGGAAATTGATATAATCATCTAAGACGCTCAGAGAAAAAGAGAGAGACAGAGTGTGTGTGTGTGTGGGGGGGGGGGGCTTAGACTGTGCGCAAATGTATGCGATAATAATTAATGTTTGTGTAAGGTACATTAGTGTTTGTAGAGGTATGTATGTGTTTATGTGGTGTTGTTTTCTGTTGGGCGCATATGCATGCACGTGTGTGTGTTGTGACGTTAACCACTCCGTTAGAACCGCATGGCTTGTCCTACAGTGACTCGCTAGGATCGCCAGGGCAGTGGATATGGCTACAGTTGATATATTATTGTGTGCTTTATTTCATATGAAAGCTTGTGTCATGGGCAGTCCAGAAAGGCTCTTTGTTTTCGCCCATGTCAAGGCTTTATATATTTAATTGCAAAGTATATGTTTCATCATTAAGTAGTAATGATAGGATTTGAGAGAGAGAGAGAGAGAGTAGAACAGAGTGTGGGGAGGCGCGCAGTGTTTTTTGCCATGCTCGATGACGTCACGGCTGGCTCGCCTCTTAGGGATTGGTTGGAGGAGTTTTTTACCATGCTTGGTGACGTCATGGTTGGCTGGCCTCTTTTGGATTGGCTGGAGGACTTGTTACCGCTTTGCTTACGCGGTGCGAGCTAGTGCTAGTATATATACAGCTCTCTTGCCACTCTCTCCCTCAGATCTGGTTTCTAGAATGCATCCCTCTTACCCCTTTGATATCTGTCCCCCTCTCTGCACCTGAGAACCTTTTCCTCTGCCTATCTCTCTCATTTTCCATATCTTTCACCACCTTTTATTAATATTATACCCCCTCTGGTTAACTCTGCATAATCAGCTTCATGCTGGCCAGTTGTATTGTGCGTTAAGGTCTTATATAACCCATGTATGTTAGTTGTTAAGATAAGTTGATCACGAAGCATTGGTTGGCATTCATATTGTTCAGTACCGCTTCCTATAATTATTAGTGTTTTGCATGATTAGATAATGCTAGACTAGGAGTCTGATACTATAAGGTATTGTTTCCGATGGGTGCTGGCTTTAGTTAAAAGCTGCACGACATACCTGAGAACTGGAGTTGATTGGGTAAATTCTAGTCTGTGTGCCATTGAGAGTAGAGCATGCACGAATGAGGGCTTTTTGCCTATACCATTCTGCACTGTTCTAAGCTCGGTTGTTTGTCTTTGAGGTACGCCAGGAGAACGCTTAATACTTCGGTATTAAGGTTTCTCAAGAGAGCTACCCTTCACTATAACGTAATACTTGACGCACAGACTTGAGATTTGCACTAGGCTATGCGGCATGCCATGCGCACCAGTATCTCGTATCATTGACTCTAGCTAGACTTTATCAGTCATAGTAGACATTAAGTATATTAAACCAATTACTCTTATTATGCATACCCGTTTATGATTACACAAGCATTTCGCAGCCTAGTTTGATGTATTGAGACACAAACGACTTAGGCTCTTTTTGTTGATAGGAATACTGCATTGTCGTGGCGATTATTATTGTTGTAGCGTTTAGGATATTCTTGGCTCCGACTACATTATATATCCTGCCTTTTTGTGTGCATAGCCTACACGAGCATTGTTCCGCTGCCTGCTTTTTTGCCGATTTCCGATTCGAGCATCTTGATAGCATCTAACATTTAAAGAAGATTCCTTGTTGGTGTTGAAGGACTTTAGTGCACTTTCTTTCATGCAGGAGTGCCTGACATTTATTGATTAAAGTAACGTAAGCTGTAACTTCTCTTACCACCTTACTTTGCATACCATAACCAAGCACCTTCGGTTATAGGTAGTAATATGCTGTTTTCACATAACATTAAGCCTAGAGTAGACGCACATTTATTGAGAGTTTGATAACCTATTATTGCATATATAACTCTGGAGAGTATTTGTGTTTTCTGTTCACTGGGAATATACATCAGAGGTTGGATCTAGCGCTTTCCGTTGTAGCATTTATGCCATTACTAGTCCAATGAATAAGAGCCCTGATATATTTAAACCTCAGTCGTAACAAATGGCGACCTTACCTAGGATTTGGTGAACCTACATTTATTAGCAGGGAACATTTGTTGTTTTGGGGAATATTTTGCGGGGATCAGCAAGAATAATTTTTGTTTGCAACATAGTATAGCCCTTGAGTATTTCCGAGAATTTGTGTGTGTATATTGAGGTATAAGAGTTTGGGGTGCTTCTTTTCTGAATATTGAGGTGAATTTTTTTTGTGAGCATCATGTCTTATACCGGATCAGAGGAGAATGGAGACACAGTACGTAATGTCGAAACTGAGGAACAGCAGCATGATGAAATGGTTAATCAGGTGAACTGTGAGGAGGATGCTAGGATATTTTTGCAATGGCCTGTTACTGCTGAGCGGTTGGAGGGTATGGATCGGTACGGTCTTCAATGCCTGGCCACAGCTATCGGTCATGCGGGTACTAGCAGCATGACCAGGGATAACTTGATAACGTGTGTACTGGGCAGGGTGACTGGTGAGCGAGATGGGTTGAGTGCTCAGAGCCCTTTGGCCATGCTTCCCCAACACTCGACTCCCAGCCATCCCAGTAGTTTGCCGACCCCGAGTACGCTTCCACAGTTGGGTGGTGACTGGCAGGGTGGGTTGCCCCTGGGGGGACCACCGGTAATTTCAAACATTGTACCACCTTCACCTCCTCAAGGGTTAACTCCAGAATTATTGCTTCAGCTCGAATTAGCTAAGCTTCAGCAGCAACAAAGGGCATGTGAGCTTCAGCAGCAATTAGATTTAGCCAAGATAGAAGAGAGAAAAAGTCATCAGCACATAGAGCTAGCAAAAATCCAAGCTGATTTAGAGTCAACTAGGTACTGTGCCGACAGGGACGTAGAGAAGTTGCGGGTAGAGGCACCGGGACAGTACCTTGGGGCTGGTAACCGTGGTCATGATCAATCTCTCTCGCACTTATTGAAACTGGTTCCGGTGTTTGATGAGAGTGGGGTAACAGAATTTTTCGCACGCTTTGAGAAGAAGTGCCAGGAACACCAGTGGCCAGAGAATAAATGGGCAGCACTTGTATCCTCTAGATTATTAGGCAAGGGTCTTAAAGCCTACGATGCGTTACCTTTGGAGTCATGTATTGTGTATGAGGATCTCAAGGAGGCTGTCCTGAGGCCTTACGAACTGCAACCAGAAACGTACCGTTTGAAGTTCCGGGGTGTTACCAAGGGAAGAGATAGCACCTTTTTGGAACACGCCCGGGACTTGTCTGATGCTATGGGGAACTGGCTCCGATCTGAGAAGGTAACAACATTTGATGGAATTAAGCAGTTAATGATGTTGGAGCAGTTCTTTAACCCATAACTGTCGGGGCGCAACATAAGTCGAGTATAATAAATCTGGACTATCTGGCGGCGCTCGACATAGGTCGAGTGGCAATTTCAGCACGTAATGTTGCTGAGAGAGAGAGACAAGTGGTGGTAGGAGAGTAGCGAGCGTATGACTGCTCCAGACCACCGCGGCGAACCTACTGACACGAATCCCACCTCTTCCCTCCCTCTCTCACTCGCTATATACGGAATTGTATGGGGAAAGTGCCGAATTACATGCTTTTTGCACTCGCGTTGCACGGTTGTTGCAAGAACACTAGCCATCATAAAAGGATCGTTATGGTGTCATTGGAAAGCTCTGTTTATGCCCTTTCAGGGATAGATACTTGTTTTACGCTCTGGGTCTTATTTAGGCATGAAAATGATCACGTAAACAGCCCTATTTTGGGTAAAAACACCCCGGTGGGCGGTACATATAAATAAACCGCCTAGGCCGCTCGTAAGGTGTTAAGAGCACGGGCGGTGATCTAACTTTGAACTTAAAGGAGAAAAACCCAAGAACTCTAGTCGAAGCAGCAGAAATGGCTGATCGACGGCTGTCGTTGATTCGGGGTTGCGGGTCCTCACAGAAGTACGATGCAAGTGCTAAGGACCGTTATCCTCCCCCTCCCCGTAGCAATGACACATTTAAACAAAAGAGCAATGAAACTAAAACTGAATCCAAACCTGACACCATGCCGTATAAGAAAAGTCAGGGGCCTTTTACATCACAGTATAAGCCGAAACCGAAATTTATGTGTTTTAAGTGCCACCAGGAGGGTCATAAAGCAAATGAGTGCCCTAGTCGACCTCCTCCAGCAGCCGTGTCTTTTGCTCACGGCATTGGAGTGTTCAAGAGGACATCGGAGTTTGTTAGAGGCAATTCTTCCGAGGTAAATACACTGCCAGTGCAGAAAGATCCGGAAGGCTTATTCCCTGTCCGTGATGCCTTTAGTGACCATAGGGGACTCGGTTGTGTGGGTGGAGTGGGGGGGTACAAGACATGAGGTGAGAATTTTGCATGACACTGGGGCATCACAAACACTGTTGAGGAATTTCACTGGTAAACCTGTAAATACGGCGCGGGTGGTTGTGGTTCAGGGAGTTAATGCAACAAGGTCATACCCGCTTGTAAGAATGAAGATGGAAGTTGATGGTGTGACTCGTGACCTGGATGTAGGAATTGTGGAGAAGTTGCCTGTTGGGGGCGTCGACCTCCTTCTCGGCAACGACTTTGCGGGGCCTGCTTCTGAGGCTCCACCCTTGGTCGTTGCCGAGAAGCCGGCCGACGTGAGTAGGGAGGAGCAGGAGTGGGTTGAGAAGTGTCAGGTGCAACCTATGGCGTGTGTTGTCACCCGATCTCTTGCATCTAGGGAGTCACATTCTGGTCAGAGAGAGCAACGGGAGGCTAAATTCTATGTAGGAGGGGGGCATGAGTTGTTTCACAAACATTTAGATAAGCTTGCTCCTTCGGACATTCGTAAATTGCAATTAGAAGACCCGGAGGTTCTTGAATGTGGTACCGGTGCTGTCGAGTTGGAGGAGGACAGTGATGCACAGTCGGGAGATGTAGCAACAAGGTACCCTGACGCGTACCCTATGAGAAATGGGTCAGCGAAGACAGTGGTCCGAAACTTGCTAGTGTATTTTTCCCAGTATGGTTACCGCGGGAGATTCAGTCAGACCAAGGATCCAACTTCACTTCTAACCTCTTTGTTCAAGCAGTGCCGCAGCATGGGATTGTTACGGTTGGGTCATCTGCGTATCATCCGGAGAGCCAGGGTGTGTTAGAGCGATGGCACTCAGCCTTAAAATCTGTGCTTCGTTGTTGTTGCTTTGAGGGTGGGAAAGGTTGGGATCTTGGCCTGCCATATGTTTTGTTTGCTGTGCGGGAGGTACCTGGGGAAAGTTTGGGATTCAGCCCTAATGAGCTCGTCTTTGGACACCGTGTCAGAGGGCCTCTCCATATGGTTAAAGAAATATGGGAGGGCGCAGAAAAACCTTGTTCTATGCTCAAGTGTGTCCTCGACAGTCGAGAACGGATGTTGCGCAGTCTGGAGTTGGCTGGCCGTAATTTGACTAGCTCTCAGGTCCTCATGAAGTACAAAGGAAGTACAAAGGAAATCAATCAACAACAAATCTAGTGACCCTTCTAGGCTGCTTGTCCTCCAAAACACTGAGGATCAAGTGTCCAAACAGTGGTTTAGAGTGGGTAAGGGAACATTGGAAAAGGAACTACTGCCCAGCCACTAACGTGGCAGGACTACGAAGTTAGTAGGGGACATATGGGTTAGTAACTGAGGGGAGGATAAAATAAAGTTATTAATTTACAAACGCAGTCAGTCGCGGGTTTGATGCGAGATATTTGTCTAGGCGGAATTTAAATGAATCAACGGTGCTGCAGTCTATAACGTCTCGGGGAAGCCCATTCCACAAGTTGACAACTCGATTGAAGAAGAAATTCTTAGATTCGTGTGAGTTAAAAGATTTACCAATAATTTTGCAACCGTTTCCCCGCGTGAAATTAGATTGGTCGATAGTGAAGTACTTACTACAGTTCATATTGTCGATGCCTTTGATGATTTTGAACACTTGAATTAAGTCACCTCTTAAGCTGCGCTGGGTTAAAGGACAGGTACGACCTCAAGGTTAAACTCAGGGAGTTTCACGTGGATCTGGAGGTGTTGATTCTACTGCCCCTTGTAGGTCACCCCTTATCTGCGAAGTACACTGGTCCTTGTGGGGTGGTTCAGAGGCTATCGGACCTGGATTGCTTGGTAGCCACTCCAGACAGACGTAAGCGCAACCAGTTATGTCACGTTAATCTCATGAAGGAGTATGTGAGGCACCCCCCTGAGCCTCTCACTGTGCCTGTGATGACGTTTAGCAGTCAAGGTGGAGAAGGAGAACGGGACAGTCAAGCTCAGGTGGAGGATAACTGGAAGGATAAGAAAGTCAAATGGGCGCCTGAGTGTGAGAAGGCGTTTAGAGTAGTAAAACACCTGTTGTGCGCTCGCCCGATCCTCGGGGCCCCTGACTTTGGCCTGGCTTTCCAGCTGGCAGCGGGTGCTAGTGGTGTGGGGGCTGGTGCCGTCCTTGTGAAAAAGGACGATGATGGGCTGGAGCATCCTGTTAGTTTCTGCTCGGAGAAGTTCAATTCGGCCCAGGGGAGCTGCTCTGTTGTCGAGGAGGAGCTGCTGGCAGTTGTGCTTGCACTGAGGCATTTCGAGGTCTATGTTCCAGCCTATGGTCCGGTCGTTGTAGTATACACAGATCATCACCCTCTTAAGTTCTTGGACCAGTTTCACAATCGGAATATGAGGCTGACCGGGTGGTCGCTGGTGTTACGGGAGTATAGCCTGGACATACGCCATATTGCCGGTTGTGACAACGTGGTTGCAGATTGTCTTTCAAGGGTATATGATCCTGGGTAGATTGACACACGGGTAGCCTCCTGCTTTAGTTTGAATAGTATTTTGTGCTTGGTGCTTGTTGGCTCGCGGTTGTAGCCCAGCATATTGGGTCGTAAAGCAGGAGTTGACCGTTTGGTATAGAAGAAAAAACTAGGCTTGCCCCTATAGTGCAGCCGAAATAAACAAATTAAAAACATAAAAATCAAATAAAAACTCTTTCTTTGATAGTTGAATTTTTTCAGTATGATATAGCAGTAATTCTGAGTTGCACTCCTCTCAGAATGCTGGGCTAGAGAAGCTCGCTCTTGAGGAGCATAACTACATATGATTTAACCTATTGTGTTGGGGAGGGTTATAATTTTGTAAAATGTTTTGTTGAGAACTGTGCCAGATATTTTACTGCCGCTGGGTGATGGGAAGTAGAGATATAGCATGGGTTCTAACCATCAGAATTTTTTTGAGCTTTGGGCCTCTGAGAAAAAATCTTGGGGGGGTGTGACGTTAACCACTCCGTTAGAACCGCATGGCTTGTCCTACAGTGACTCGCTAGGATCGCCAGGGCAGTGGATGTGGCTACAGTTGATGTATTATTGTGTGCTTTATTTCATATGAAAGCTCGTGTCATGGGCAGTCCAGAAAGGCTCTTTGTTTTCGCCCATGTCAAGGCTTTATATATTTAATTGCAAAGTATATGTTTTATCATTAAGTAGTAATGATAGGATTTGAGAGAGAGAGAGAGAGAGAGAGTAGAACAGAGTGTGGGGAGGCGCGCAGTGTTTTTTGCCATGCTCGATGACGTCACGGCTGGCTCGCCGCTTGGGGATTTGTTGGACGAGTTTTTTACCATGCTTGGTGACGTCATGGTTGGCTGGCCTCTTTTGGATTGGCTGGAGGACTTGTTACCGCTTTGCTTACGCGGTGCGAGCTAGTGCTAGTATATATACAGCTCTCTTGCCACTCTCTCCCTCAGATCTGGTTTCTAGAACGCATCCCTCTTATACCTTTGATATCTATCCCCCTCTCTGCACCTGAGAACCTTTTCCTCTGCCTATCTCTCTCATTTTCCATATCTTTCACCACCTTTTATTAATATTATACCCCCTCTGGTTAACTCTGCATAATCAGCTTCATGCTGGCCAGTTGTATTGTGCGTTAAGGTCTTATATACCCCCTGTATTTTAGTTGTTAAGATAAGTTGATCACGAAGCATTGGTTGGCATTCAGATTGTTCAGTACCGCTTCCTATAATTATTAGTGTTCTGCGGGATTAGATAATGCTAGACTAGGAGTCTGATACTATAAGGTATTGTTTCCGATGGGTGCTGGCTTTAGTTAAAAGCTGCACGACATACCTGAGAACTGGAGTTGATTGAGTAAATTCTAGTCTGTGTGCCATTGAGAGTAGAGCATGCACGAATGAGGGCTTTTTTGCCTATACCATTCTGCACTGTTCTAAGCTCGGTTGTTTGTCTTTGAGGTACGCCAGGAGAACGCTTAATACTTCGGTATTAAGGTTTCTCAAGAGAGCTACCCTTCACTATAACGTAATACTTGACGCACAGACTTGAGATTTGCACTAGGCTATGCGGCATGCCATGCGCACCAGTATCTCGTACCATTGACTCTAGCTAGACTTTATCAGTCATAGTAGACATTAAGTATATTAAACCAATTACTCTTATTATGCATACCCGTTTATGATTACACAAGCATTTCGCAGCCTAGTTTGATGTATTGAGACACAAACGACTTAGGCTCTTTTTGTTGATAGGAATACTGCATTGTCGTGGCGATTATTATTGTTGTAGCGTTTAGGATATTCTTGGCTCCGACTGCATTATATATCCTGCCTTTTTGTGTGCATAGCCTGCACGAGCATTGTTCCGCTGCCTGCCTTTTTGGGTTCCATTTCCGAGTCGAGCATCTTGATAGCATATAACATTTAAAGAAGATTCCTTGTTGATGTTGAAGGACTTTAGTGCACTTTCTTTCATGCAGGAGTGCCTGACATTTATTGATTAAAGTAACGTAAGCTGTAACTTCTCTTACCACCTTACTTTGCATACCATAACCAAGCACCTCCGGTTATAGGTAGTAATAGGCTGTTTTCACATAACATTAAGCCTAGAGTAGACGCACATTTATTGAGAGTTTGATAACCTATTATTGCATATAGAAATCTGGAGAGTATTTGTCTTCTTTGTTCACTGGGAATATACATCAGAGGTTGGATCTAGCGCTTTCCGTTGTAGCATTTATGCCATTACTAGTCCAATGAATAAGAGCCCTGATATATTTAAACCTTAGTCGTAACAGTGTACTCGCGTGTGTGCTTGAATAATGCTTGCCTAAATGTTTTTTTAAATATAAAGATATATTCATGTGGGTGCCCTGGGCACTATTACTGACGTTCATGATTTCAAAACTGTGTATAAAATCAGAAAATAAAGACAAACAAATACAAATCAGATAAAACGCTGAAATATGAACTGGTCAGGCTCGATATTTTTTAAAAAGGAAGAGTTATATTTCTTGTAAATATATTACTGTGTATGTAAAGTTAAAACTCAGTCTACTGCCAAGTACATATTCATAAACATCCATAAACATGCAAAAACAAACAAATAATAATAATAATTACAATACAATGACATAACGTCCTTCTTTGCTATCCAGTTCTACTCAGCAGTGCCAAGAAAGTTAACCCATTCAGTACTGGTGCCGTCCATTTAACTTTATTCTGGCTACTATTAGACTATTGTATTTAGTTTAAAAAGGGCCTACAACAGTTAACAGATTTCAAAATATCTCAAGTAACCTTTTTTACTATCACAAATTATTTGTAAACTGCACAAAATTGTCTAATTACAGCTAGAGTAAAATTTGAAAGACGTTGCTAGTACATAAGGTGTTAAGAAATAAGCTCAATCTGCCTCGCAGAGACCACAGGGTTTGTGTATCTCCCAGTAACTCATTGTAGCTCGCTCTCGCTCTCCTTCTCTCTCCACCACCTCTCTCTCTCTCTCTCTCTCTCTCTCTCTCTCTCTCTCTCTCTCTCTCTCTCTCTCTCTCTCTCTCTCTCACACACACACTTGTGTCCTCTTTAGAAACTTGTTCATACTCAAAGTTTTCATCCCGGAAAATATGTATATAAAAACTGGAATGAAAATATGTTGTAAAACTCTGGCTAAATAAGCTAAAAATACCAAAATGTTAATAACACTTTTCCTGTGATGATGGAAGAGAGCCAGCCACCGACGTGGGAAGGTTAGTGCCTCCAGCCCAAACCCGCTGTCATATGAGTATTTTTCCGGAAATATTTTGGAACAATTCTCGTCTGGTAACTTCAGAATATATTTGTTATTATTTGTAAGCCACCAAACATTTTCTACTTTAATTAAGTCTAGTTCCCGTAGCCAACGAAAAAAGCCCCGAAATAATGTGCAAACAAATAACTTGGTCATAGAAATTTGCTGGAATTTCGGAAACAGCGCACGTGAGACATCGCCTTATGAGGGAGTACCACTTGGGAGCTTTCATAGTCAACTGTCCAAGATAAATTTTTTGTTAGCAACACTTCTGGGATCTTCTGCACTAGCGTCGGAAACTAGACTAAGCATTGATTACTTTAGGAGACAACAAAGATATCCTAAAAGTTTACCTTATGTTGCTATGCCCGTGTTGCTATGCCTGTGTTGCCAAGAAAAGTTGAGGGAAATATCGGTCGTGTGATACCTTCCAACTCTAGGGAGAGAACATTATCATATCAATGAAACTTTTGATAGTCGGCTGCAACTTGAGGGCTGGACCAAGATTTATGAGTTGGCATACAGATAGAAAGATGAAATATTATTTACATATTTACATAGATCCACTGGCCGCACAGGTCTTACGATCCATGCGAGGTGGCCAGGACTTAATCCTAGTAGAGATAGCAAGCTTAAGAGTAAGATAAAGAGGGAGGAAAGGATAGCAAAGATGAAAGCTCTCTCTCCACCCTCCGCTCTCTCACCACCCTACGCACCCTCCGGCAATTTCATACATGAAAACAGTTAAAAGTGAATAACCTCTCAGGGCTTGGATATCGCCTGAAGGAATTTTTAGAATAGTTAAACATGTAGAGAAATGGTTTTAGATAGGTAAACATATAGCTAGATAGATAGATAGATAGATAGATAGATAGATACAGAGAGAGAGAGAGAGAGAGAGACTATATTCCAGAGTTTTTCCTTAGTCGGGTCTCCATTATTTTTCTTTGTGAGCGATATAGACACTGCAGTTTGTGGAAGACCAGACTTTGGCTTGGATATTTTTGCTACTGAAATATTTACAAACTTAGCTTTAAAGGGGACCTGAGAGTCATTATATAGCTTAACTCTAGGGGGCAAATATCATATCAACGTAACTTTTTTTGTTTGAGCGGTGGATTACGTTGTGGCAGATTTATGAGTTGGCCCACAGGCAAGTTGTCTTTTTACAAACGTGTTCGGGAATTGTTTACTTTTAACAACTATACACTTATCATTTGATCACCTTCATTGCAAATACTTCGCCTTGAGTACGGGTTAGTGTATCTAAAAGATTATATGATAGGGTTTTGCATATCAGAATATTTTGTTTTGCATTATATGTATATAGTGAATGCCACTATCAGTGTACAGTATAACTGGTTTAAATATATAACCGTTACAAGTGCTAACATTCTTGGCCTACGAATGCCTATATATGTATAAATAAGCGTATAATTATAATCAAATGCTAGAAGTAGGAACTTCGTGTTTGGTATTTTCATTTCCTCATACTATGAGCTATACATATCATTATCATGTTTATCTCTAAAACATGTTAGAACAAAATAAACCAAGATTTATATACAGTGATTCACTCCATTAGTTTTGGCATTTTAACGCCCTAAGAGCGGGGTTGTTTGTAACATCTACTACCCGCCATGCGGGCATATTTACCCTAAACGAGCTTCATTCCATGCTCTTTTTCATGCATAAACAAGAGCCAGAGCGTAATACAATTATGTATCCGTGAAAGGACGATAATTGAGCTTTCCAATGATACCTGAACCATCCTTGCACGACCACGGGTTGTCTTGCAACGATGTTGAAACGCGAGTACAAAAACCCTAAAATACCGTAATTTCCTTAAATAATTCCCTGTCTAGGGAGGCAGTGGATGTGGAGGAGGGACCAGTCGCGGTACGGATGCCGTGCCGAACCGTCAGAGCCAACCCGCGCTCCTCTCACCGCTCAGACTCTCTCTCAGAGCCAATTATGTGCTCAACATCGCATTGGACTTAAGTCGGGCCCCGCTCTTTAGGTCTTGGTTCTCTTGACCGCCTTAAGTCGGGCACCGTCAAACAAGGGTTAAGACGTTAATTCCCATTAGAATGGTGACCATAAAATGGTTCGCCTCATTCAATTGTCGATTGTTTCTGGACAAGCGATAGTGAGCCTGATATTTAAGAGAAATCGGCCTTCGACCAGAACGTATTTCTACTTAAAATGTACATATTAAATTTGAAGGTGGTCTGGGTCGCATTTCTTGTCTTGAATGGGGTTTGCGGAGGCGCTTTTTCAAGTCTAGGGAGCAAACTTAAATATAACACATTCTTTGAACAACATTGTATCCACCGAAGCCCTCAATGATAATTAAACAAAATATCATAATGACCCCCGAGGAGCGGAGTGTGGTAGAGGGGTCTTGTTACTTTACTGATAATCGAATATAACTGTGGTCAATTCCTGATGCATCAATGGGAAGACGTTATTGGGATGGACTATGTGCTGTACGTAATCCAGTGTCACACAAACTCTTTTTCCGGCAATTTTCGATGAGCAAGCTTTTTCTCGTGATATTTTGAGGCATTTTCACATTGGCATCGGGAACTAGACTGAAGGTAGATTATGTTAGGTGGCTGATTTCTGGCATAACTGAGAGTTTTAACCCGCCAGACAACAATTGCTCGTAAAATTTGACGGAAAAATCTCTCATGTGACACCGCCTTTAGTGTCAGTACATTACCACAAAGCCCACCGACACGTCTTAATGGGAGGCATACCGTTTTTATGGACCCCCTTCTCCCTAATGTTTAGCCCTAATAGTTTTGAGATTATAAGACGCCCATTAGTTTGGCGATTATAACACCTTTCGCCCCATTTCGTTGTCAATTTTAAGACCTTTCGCGCCATTTAGGTGTCGATTATTTCCGGGCGAGCGATAGCGAGCCTGCAATTTTAAGAGGAACCGGCCTTCGGCCGGCGCATTTTTCTGCCGAAAAATGTACAAATTTATCTTGAAGGGGGGTCTAGGGACTGTTTTTCTAAGCTTGATGGAGGTCTAGGGAGGAAACAAACAAAAACAAACAAAAGAATAAATGAATTAATAGACCAAACAAACGGCCAGGCTCCCCTTAAGAAATACACTCGCTGTTTCCAATATATATCCGAATGTTATGATTATTCCCATAGTCTAAATATGCACCATCTTTAGTCCCTTTTATAACGTTGGTGTCCTTTTCATTATATTCAAGTAACTACTAGACAATTGTATCCAGGTGAGGAAGGACGTCTAGCAATTAAAAGATTATAGAGTATCACAATTATTCCTGTTAGCTACCGCAGATCCTTCCTAACCTGCACACAATCGTCTATATATCGTTAGAATAAAATACAAAAGACGTCGCTGGTACGGATGGGGTTAATAGCAGATAAGAAGTTTTGAAGCAAAAGTTGGAAGAAAGGGAAACGAGACGGAATATCAAGGCCGACGTCAACACATAATATATATTCAAAATATTAAACCTTGTCAATCTCCATGAAAAACTGAGCATACAGATACAAATCACGGGATTAGAACAAGCTCTATACTAAATGAGCTTACAGAGAGCTGATTAACAGCTCGGGTATTATAACAAGCTCTGTACTAAATGAGCTTACAGAGAGCTGATTAACAGCTCGGGTATTATAACAAGCTCTATACTAAATAAGCTTACAGAGAGCTGATTAACAGCTCGGGTATTATAACAAGCTCTATACTAAATAAGCTTACAGAGAGCTGAGACCTTTATCTCTCTGTGCTGTGTTATGCTGTGTTATGCTGTGTTACATCCCTGCCCGGGATGTAACACAGCACCCCATACCATT
Organism: Paralithodes platypus; assembly: GCA_032716605.1. NCBI lineage: Eukaryota > Metazoa > Arthropoda > Malacostraca > Decapoda > Lithodidae > Paralithodes > Paralithodes platypus. Next base: position 27,645,827 of record CM064534.1, on the reverse strand, counting down.
AAACACATCATAGAAGACTGCATTTCACACAACCACTTACGCCAACAACACAATCTACACTCAATGAGAGCTCTGTGGGAAAGCCCGATCGTGGCCATGGCCTTTCTCAGGGACTCGGGGCTGTTCGGCCAGGCAGCTTAGGGAACAACAACAACAACAACAACAGAGAGCTGATTAACAGCTTGGGTATTATAACAAGCTCTATACTAAATAAGCTTACAGAGAGCTGATTAACAGCTCCGGTATTATAACAAGCTCTATACTAAATGAGCTTACAGAGAGCTGATTAACAGCTCGGGTATTATAACAAGCTCTATACTAAATGAGCTTACAGAGAGCTGATTAACAGCTCGGGTATTATAACAAGCTCTATACTAAATAAGCTTACAGAGAGCTCATTAACAGCTCGGGTATTATAACAAGCTCTATACTAAATAAGCTTACAGAGAGTTGATTAACAGCTCTGGTATGTATTATAACAAGCTCTATACTAAATAAGCTTACAGAGAGCCCATTAACAGCTCGGCTCTCTCTCTCTTTCTCTCTCTGCATACATATTTGCATAAATTGATATATGAGTGTACCTATGTATTTGTGCCTATCAGTGTGTGTGTGGGTGTGTGTGTGTGTGTGTGTGTGTGAACATATGTGTGGGCGTGTATGTGTGTGTGAACGTATATGTGTGTATGTGTGTGTGAACGTGTGTGTGTGCGTGTGCGTGAACATATATTCGGGCGTGTATATGTGTGTGAACGTATATATGTGTGTGTGTGTGTGTGTGTGTGAACATATGTGTGGGCGTGTATGTGTGTGAACGTTATGTGTGTGTGTGAACGTATGTGTGGGCGTGCCCCCCAGTTCATCCAATATAAGAAAAATGAGAAAATGCAAATCCCTTTAAAACGATCCTCTTTAAGCTTCTACAAACTTCTTCCTGATAAAGCTTCCCAGTACCCCCCCCCCCCCCCCCCCCCCCCCCCCCCCCCTTTCCGGCACCAAAGGAATGCCCCCATCGCCTCGAACCGTAGCCCCCCCCCCCACCCCACCCCACCCCACCCCACCCCTCCCTGCCATGTTTAATCTTACACTCTTCATAAATTAAGGAGACATTTTTAGTTTTTCCCCTAGACTTTCATCAAGTTTCAAATTACAACTCCCTGGACCCCTTTTCAAGATTAATTTGTACATTTATCGGTAGAAAATGTCCAAGCCAAGGTACAGGCTCGCTATCGCTATGGCACAAAAGGTCTTGAAATTGACAGAAATGGGGCGAACGTTAGTAAAATCGCCAAACTAATGGAGCGAATGTCTTAATATGCTAAAAATAATGGGGCTAAACATGATGAAGAAAAGGATAACAAAAATCCCTTTAGTGAAAGTCTCCCCTTAAGGGTATTAAGCGTGTGTTAAAAATTTTCCTAATACTCTATTTATGTATAGGTATATTGATGGTAATGCATTATTATATCGTATACCAGAAAGGTATAGCACTATCAATATACCCAAGGATCGTATATGCCTTTTTCATATCCTTTCTATGACTTAGCCTTAGAGTTTTAACAATGCCCAATCTTGGTACAATTCGCCTTATTCCAACAACCCATCAGAGACAAAAGAAGAGAAGTATGCTGATTTCGCATTTAGAAATCCACAAGCGTGCACATTTCCAGAAATTATCACACTGCATAATACTAACAGATTATTGATAATAATACAAATATATGAAACTTCCTCATATATTAGAGATTTTGCGACCAAAATCTTGTCCATAGATAGCTCTTCACAAACAAATTGTACTGTAATATTGGGATTTCTATGTATACTAACAAATTATATGCAGAAGTACAGAAATATCCATATATCGCTGTACAACCACGATAACACTGTCAAGCATTTGATTATGGCTGTTCTGCTAAGAAATATATATGTCTTGCAGTTCATAGCTATTGTATTTTCGGCGTTCCTTCATTCGCATGTAAACAACTTGTAGAGGCTTCGCATCTTTGTATAAATGTTGAAAATAATTCATTATCTTATAATTTCATCATATATTGATTGTGAAAGAAGTAATTGAATTCATTGAATGAATTATCACATTCCCAATAATATTTGGTTGCAGAATGACTTACAAGCGAAACAGTGATATGACTGACTCTAAACCGTGATCTCCATGTTGTGTTGTACCAATCTACTTAGTACCCACTATCTGGTTCGATGTGTTTGCGGCTATTATATTTTGCTTAATTAATATTAAAACAAAGACATTCAGCCATGTCCAAGCAATGTATTTTAGGATGCCTGCTAAAAAAAAAAAAAAAAAAAAAAAATCTCAAAACCCCCCTGAAACTGAAAACAAAACAATATTTTGAATATACAAAATACACAGTAACCAGGCTCCCTATATGTCCCGTCCTGAAGCCGGTTGTTCCTGAATTACAAGATCGCTATCGTTCGCCCCGGAAACAAATCAACATCTGAGTGGGTGAAAGAGTCTTATAATCACCAAACAAATGAAGTGAAATGTCTTAAAATCTCCAAACCAATGGGGTGAAACAGGAAGGGTCCAAATAGACTCCCTAGCACCAAATGCCAAAAAGAATACCCTCATTGTTCCCTGATTAAATAGCACTGTATGAATATTCCCATATTCAAAATATGCTACAGGGGGGGGGGGGGGGGGCAATGCCTAGTGAGTTAATTGCTCGATAAGTGGCGTTCTGAGAGTGAGGGTCCGAGCCTGGGGAGTGAGACGGTGAAGCGGAGAGGCGAAGCAGCTTCAGGGATGGAGTTGGGTTCGAGCTGTGAATAGGTGCTTCGCGGTGACAGGTCAGTTGAACCAGTGCCACTTCAACCAGTGGCACTTTAACCAGTGCTAACTCAACCAGTGGCCACTTCAACCAGTGACCATTTTAACCAGTAGGTTAGGTTAGGTTAGGTTAGGTTAGGTAGGTTAGGTTACTGGTTAAAATGGTCACTGGTTGAAATGGTCACTGGCTGAAGTGGCCACTGGTTGAGTTAGCACTGGTTAAAGTGGCACTGGTTGAAGTGGCACTGGTTCAACTGACATGGAACCAGTCAGCGTCGATGGATATAGGCCTAACCTAGGCTAAAGACATTTATTGGCTGAAATTCAACTACTAGCAACTAGGCTAACAAAAAAAAAAAAAAAAAAAAAAACAGTGAGTGGCGCAAACATTGTTGGGAAGGATATGTAGTGACCAGGCGTACGGTCATCATGTTTACAGAAGTCGATCGCCGCGGTTTAGTTCCCGTCTATTTTTACGGCGAATTTTGTATGTTATTTGCACCCTGTTGGCAATGCATAATTATGATGATGACAATAAGTTATGGAGGCGTGAGGGGCGGTGTGTGAGCCTATAAGTGTGTGAGCCTATTCCCTATAATTACCAATATGACCCAAGACCTCAGTAGTGACGTTGGATATGACAATTATTAATAGGCTAGGCCTACATTCGTGTCAGTGAATGTTTCTAAGAGTAAATAAATATCACCAAAAGCTGTGATTGTCCTAAATATTACAGACACCAACAAATTGTTGTCATAAAGTAAACACTGCTAAATATATGCTATACCCGGTAGGCTATAGCCTAATCTATAAGCTATAACAATCGGGAAAACACTTCTTTACTCACAGCCTATGACGTGGGACCACACAATTATATAATAGAGGTTTATAATTACCATTCAGTGGCCTACATATTCAGACGCTGTTGATTAGGTGCCACTTCAGGTACAAGTACAGCTGCAGCTGCTTCTCCCTCCTCTCCTGCTGCTGGATCTCGTCCTACAGGTTCATACATATGTTACGTCCTGGGATATATAAACACTGGGCTCTTTCTATTGGACTAGGTATGCGGCAACAAGCAACAACGGAAAACGCTAGATCCAACCCTTATCTATAAACCCAGGCAACAAACCACCCTAAACCGTCAAGAGTCCTGCCTGGACAACGAGGTATCCTATGACTCGGTTACAGGGTGCACGCACTATAGACTGCTGATAGTCAAGCAGCCTATATAAAAGATCACACAATTAAGTTGACTTAAAGCTTCAAGGAAAAGATAGATAACGGAATTAAATTGCAGAAACAATTTAATAACAAACTAGAAGAAAGTACATTTAACGTTACGTAATTAATACAACTGCGTGAAAGAAGGTGAAAGCAAACAGTCCTCAAAACATAGTACCGGTAGACAAGATGCGGGGTTCTAAACTGCATGCGGCTACTGTAGGATCTGATGCTTAGCAAAGAAAGTACGTTACGGATTTAGAGAACTCTCAACTCATAAGCAGGAATAAATACTAGTGATAGGACCTACAGTGTATAATGGCATAGGTATAATTAAATAAAGGCAGCAACTCGCAACATAACCACATACAGGTGTGCTTCTCACTCTTAGTCAGGCAAGCCTGCTCGGACAGAGTCTCTAAGCCACACCCTGACTCACAATGCTCACAAAAACGGTAAACTGTGGCACAATAACAAGCATACAGAAATAATAAACCCCTAGCTGTTAATCTGCCAGGCGGCAGAGGTCTAGCCGGAAGGATATAGGCTTCGGATACCCGGGCTGAGCCACCTGCTCTAGCCTAGGGACGTTCCCAGGTCTGTGCGCCAAATTACTCTAATTGAAAGGGTGCTCTCTTGAGAGACTCAGATCCCAAGTATCTGACTCTCTCCTGGCGACCCTAAAACAAAAGCAAGACGTGCTAGCGCAGTGCTGAGTGGACTAGGCAAGGGCCTTCACACAACACAACACTAGACACACAGGCACACAGACAAGAAAATGCCCCCTGACTCCCACGGGTATCCTAGTAAATTCGTGCGGGTCCACAGGACTCGCACCAGCAGACTTTACTTAAAGGATCGCAAAAAGCCCCCCCTCCTAGCCCCTGCTAACCTGACACAAGAACACACTAGCAAGCATGAAACCACCAAATATGAGACAACAAAAAAGCTTCCTAGGTCTCATTAACAATTACATCTCTGCATAAGGCCCAAAATCCTATCTAGTTATCTGAGAGCTCGTCGTTAATACAATAATAGATATAAGGTCTATCAAGGGGATGGGATAATTAAATAGATTGGTGAAGTAGTGGAAGGAAGGTATACAAAGTAAGAGAGAAAGTTTCTAAGTGGGGTTGAGAGGGATAGATATCAAGGGGGTCCAAAGGGTACGACAGTGAGGTGAGCTCTGAGTCTTGAATCTGTCTGGACCCCGCCCTAGGCATGCAGAATACATCCCAGGCTTGGCAACACTCAACACAGTTGCCGGGTCAAAATCGTCTACCCCGTGCGTGAGTCGAAACTAAGCCTAACGTTGCAAACAAATGCATGTGGCATATCAGGCTCGTCCCAAGCTAGACTCTCCGCGCGAAGCAACGTCCCCAAGCCGGTCTCTCTCTCCCGCTCGTCTCCTCCCACTCTCACTAAACTTACATCTTATATATTATAATGAAACAATCAACTATCGAGAATAAAATATACTAAGATGCGGTGGTTAAGAATAAGGGCAGCTACAAGCTGTGAAACAACATAAGAATATCCCAGACATTAGTTACATTGTCGTAGGATATATACTAAGTGTGACGCATGTCCACGTGTGAGCATGCTGTACAGAACGCCTAGTCATGCCCCACTCTCGCTAGGATCGTCAGGATAGGAACTTTGGCTGTAGTCTATGTAGAGTTTCCTAACTTAGTTCGTGTGAGCCGTTGTACTATAAGTATTATGAATATGTATTTTGTTTTCATCTGAGTCAACGAGTTCTATTTTATATCATTAGTTATAAGTATTGTGTGTAAAACTTATTTGTAATGATGGGAAGAGAAACAACCACAGTTAGGTGTCAGTGGGTACGCCAGGCAGGAGGTAGGCCTAACTCACTCGCACTCCTCCCTCCCTCAGTGCTAGGGGAGCCTTTGTGTATCCCAGAGGAGAGAGAGAAATGACGTCATGGTTGTCAGTGGGCGGTCCTTAGTAGTTCACGTTGGGCTCACTAGAGGGCCGGGTATAAAAGGGAAGTCTAGCCATTTTTTCATCAGAACTCATTAGGCAGAGCGACTTTTCATTTCCCTTGCTAACTATTTATATTCTTCTGACTGATGGGAACTTTCTCTACTACCTTACATTCTTATTTCCTCTTTTCCCTGCCCTGTTTAACTTCCATTGTCCCGTTGGTGCAGGAGCTAGTCAGCCAATGTATTATCGCTTGAGTTCTCACGAGATACTTGCCTATTAGATAGCCTATTTTGGAAGGGTTGACTTAGAATAGGATTGATTTATGTTTGTTGCACTTGTATAATTATGCATTTCCCTGTGTGTTATTATTATTATTCCTGTTTCTGCTAGTCTAGGTAATGCTAGACTGGGGTAAGGCTTTTCTGTGTTACGAGTTGTTGTTTGATGCAGTGGTTAAGCGATAAACCTGCATACTCGTTTCGGTTCAGTGAAGCCTAGGTTGTCTTCGCGGCTGACTGTGTTGAGTTAATAATTTACAGTGCGTGTGGGCAAGAGCCTAACCACCCTGTATTTTATTAACAGTTTGTTTTTACTTTGTCAAGGAGCCGGGAGAAAACCAGATACAAGGGATCTGGATTTCTCAAAGTGCACCTGTTAGTTTTAATGTAATACTTTAAACAGTCGTGAGGACTTCGCTAGGCTACGAGCCGTTTTTGCTCAGCACTGCTACCTTTTTGCCTACAGTACCCCAGCTAGACTTTACTCGATTAGTAGATACAGAATAGTATTGAAGCTTTCCTTATGTATGATATTGTTTATGCGCTATTGATTTCATGTGTTGCAAGCTTGGCTACTTTAGTGATTAGTGGCCCACGAGCACAATCCGAGTAGGCTATTGCCGTTGCATTTGCGGAGTACTTCCTTTTAATGTTTGCCATTTACTATTGCATATTCTTTTAATTATTCTTATGCCATTTTAAGCCTTTAATAGTATTTAATTGCCAGTGTTTTTGCTTATTGAATTACTGTTCAAAATCCGATACAACCATGTGTGGGTTTATCAACAATGCTGATTTGGTTTTCCAGGCCAAGAACGATGGAGATTATCACAACCAAATGACCTCTACAGTCTTCGAAAACTGGTTTAGGAACCAGTTACTTCCCAACATTCCACCCAACTGTGTCATCGTGATGGACAACGCTTCATACCACTCAGTGCAAGTTGAAAAACTTCCAAGCACATCCTGGAGAAAAGCAGATGTAAAGGACTGGCTGATAAAAAAGGGAGCTCAGCCCAGTGACGAACTATTGAAAGGACAGTTACTAGAGCTGGCTAAGAAATATTGCACCGCCAAAAAATATGTAATTGACACAATTGCTCAAGAAGCAGGACATAGGGTTGTACGGTTACCGCCATACCACTGTCAGTACAACCCTATAGAACTAATTTGGGCTCAAGTGAAAACCTACATAGCCAAGAAAAACACCTTTAAAATGGCCGATGTCAAACTTCTCGTCAAGGAATCATTGCTTCATGTCACGGCTGATAACTGGCAGAAGGCAGTGAAACATTCTGAAGAGCTTCAAGAAAATGATGCAAAGCTGGATGTTGCAGTCGACAAGATTGTGGATTCATTTGTAATCAACATCGCAGATGATAGTTCTGATGATGAAGAATTGCTGGAGTAATCTTCTTGATAATCAGAGAGGAATAGGCCTCCAGGGGATACCTCTATAAAAAAAAACGCGCCCAGACTTGTACCTCAATGGTGGTGTGGAAAATAAGTCGAAACATCCAAGACTGCAATAACATCACTAAATAATAGGCCTATATCATATCTTACTTAAAGGGAAGTCTATTCATGTGGTGTGGTGGAGTGGTCTTGCCACTGGCCTGGTAATCCAGGGGTCCCGGGTTCAAATCCCGATGTATCAATGGGAAGATATTATTGGGATGGAATTTGTGCTGTACCTGGTATCAGTGCATTACCACAAGCCCACCGAAACGTCAATAAAATACCCTCATTGTTCCCTGATTAAATAGCACTGTATGAATATTCCCATATTCAAAATATGCTATAGGGGTGCAATGCCTGGGGAGTTATCTGCTCAACAGGTGGCGTTGTGTGTGTGTAAGTGTGAGAGTCCGAGTGTAGGGGGTGAGACAGTGAAGCACGGGAGCGGGGTGGCTTCAGAGGTGGGGTCGTTTCGGGCCATGAGTGAGCACCGTGCCTCATGTGAAGGCAGGATGGCAGGTGCTCGTTGTGCTCTACGTGCTTCACATGTCTCACTCCCTAGACTGGAACAAGACCTCACGGGCTTCACTGTTCATTGTAAAGCGGTGAATGTTAAGGCTCTCAGCCCTATGCCCGAGAGGAAGTAAGTTGGAATATAGAAAAAAAAAAAAAAATGTAATTATAAGAAATTGTAGCCTACCTATAATCTTTTCTGAAATTTGTATACAATAATACCCTTAACCCTTCCAGAAACACAAACGCCTTTCCCTTTTATTTTCTGGTTATTATTACACTATGTTATTATACCCTTAACCCTTCCAGAAACACAAACGCCTTATACCCTTAACTCTTCCAGAAACAAAAACGCCTTTCCCTTTTATTTTCTGGTTATTATTACACTATGTTATTATACCCTTAACCCTTCCAGAAACACAAACACCTTTCCCTTTTATTTACATTAGAAATGATATATGGACATCATAACAATTGTGCTACTCTGTATCCGTTGAATAATCACAGACCCTTCTAATCTGTATAAAATCATCCATGATAGCCAGAATGAAGTGTATAAATGCGTCGATCAAGATTCTGAAAGGATTTGAAAAGGGCGTGAACATAGGGAAAAAGAAAACAAAACAAAAAGGGCGTGAACATAGGGAATAAGGAAAGAAAATAACAATTGGAAAATTTGGGATTGGCCGTAGGGAACTGACATGAGTATATGTACACGACAAAAATAATATATATATGACGAACAAAATTACATTTTTCGCTACCCTGCCAAACTTCTATCACCCTGAAGAAATTTGTTTGTATGAATGATGTGACTGATATAATTTTGTAGTAAAATTACCAGAGACAACATCCACCAAAGGAAATTTGTTACACTTTTTGATTCTCTGTCCTCACAACTCAGTGTCCTCAACTTAAATGCTTCTTCTGAAATCACTGTGTTGGGTGATTTTAATGTCCATAATGTTGAATGGCTCACTCATTCAGCCAGGACTGATGATGCTGGTCTTGAATGTGAGCTATTTGCAGACTCATTTAATCTCACTCAACTAGTCAACCAACCCACCCGTGTACCAGATAATCCTAATCATAATTCCCACCTACTGGACTTATTTTTAACAACCAATTCAGAAAATGATGATGTTACAGTGAGGTCCCCGCTTGGATCTTCTGATCACTGTCTGATACAGGCCACCTGTCTATCACCTACCACACCTTCCCACTCTGAACCTGTTTTGGTGACTAAATGGCATTACGTTAGGGCTGACTGGGAGGGTCTTCAAGGTTTCTTTATTGATATTCCCTGGACCTCTTTCTTTTCTAATGATGCACACTCCACCTTGAGCCACATACAAGATTTTGTAAAAATTGGAATGGAAACTTGTATTCCTCATCAAAAGTACAGTAAAAGATCTAATTCACCTAAATGGTTTGACCATAATTGTGCTAGAGTAACTGAACAAAAAGCAATAGCCTACAATGCATACACAAGATCAAAAACACATGAAGCCTTTAATTACTTTAGAAACATCAGAAATCATGCCAAAACTGTATTAAACCTAACTAAATCAAACTTTCTCCACAAGCAGGCAAATAAACTTCTAAATAATCCAAATGATAACAAAATATTTTGGTCTACTCTTAACTCATTCAAATCCAACTTCACTACTGCTTCATCCATTCCACCATTAAAATCTCCGACTGGCAATCTTGTAAGTGACCCACGAGGTAAAGCTAACCTTCTTGCTGATATTTTCTCCACCAACTCAACTTTAGATGAAATAAATCAAGATGTCCCTGTACTTAATTTTAATTCGCCTGAAATTCCCTCACTTAAGATCCACACCAGACATGTCAAAACTATTTTGCAGAATCTCAGTAGATAAGGCTCCTGGTCCAGATGAAATTCCTCCAATAGTACTTAAGAATTGCTCCTTGGTGCTCGCTCCTGTATTGGCAAATTTTTTCCGTCTGTGTACTCATACTTCATGCTTCCCAGTACCCTGGAAAGAAGCAAACATTCATCCAGTTCCTAAAAAAGGTGCCTCTTCAGATCCATCAAACTACAGACCAATAGCTATAACTTCCACTCTTGGTAAAGTCTTTGAAATTATATTAAATAATCACATAATTAAGCATCTTGAGAATAATAAATTAATCAGTGATAGGCAATATGGTTTTAGACGATGTCGATCAACTGCAGACATTCTTTGCCTTCTTACGCATCAAATCAACCAAGCTACAGACCAACATGGTGAAACACATACAATAGCACTGGATATATCAAAGGCATTTGATAGAGTCTGGCATCAATCCTTATTGTCGAAGATGTCACACTACGGCCTTGCATCATTAGTTCCACTAATTTCTTCTTATCTTCATAACAGAAAAATACGTGTAATGGTAGATGGCCTTTATTCTCAATTTCACTCAATAAATGCTGGTGTTCCCCAGGGATCAGTTTTGGCCCCAATTTTGTTCCTCATTCATATCAATGATCTCATATCTACCACTCATAATCCAATACATTCCTACGCAGATGACTCAACACTCCACAGTTCCTTCACATTTACCAATTCTTTCACCCAACCCGATCTTATAAATTCAAAAATAAACACTGCAATTTCTCTGAACCAGGACCTTTCTAGAATTAATGGATGGGGACAAAAGAATCTAGTTTCCTTTAATGCACAGAAAACCAAGTACATTCAATTTTCTAACCGACAGAATCTCACTGACTCCCATATATTTTTTAATGATGTAAATATTCCCACTTCCCCTAGTATTGACATTCTCGGTGTAACATTAACTACTAACTTGAGCTGGACACATTATGTTAGAAGCATTGCTAAAAATGCCTCTAAAAAACTGGGACTCCTGTACAGAGTTCGAGAATTCTTCACTGACGAGCAGTTGGCCGTAATATATAAAAGTCATGTGCGTTCTCAGATGGATTACTGTTCACCTCTGTGGGGTGGAAGTGGAGTGGTTGCATTGAGGCAGTTGGACAAAATTCAAAATAAAGCTATTAGATTAATCAATAACCCTGCAATCACACAGGACCTTCCTACATTATCCATACGAAGAAACGTTGCATCCCTTGCATTATTCTACAGATATTTTCACAGCAATTGTTCCGAGGAACTTGCTTCAATTGTGCCGCCTCTCCACATCTTTCCCCGTAGAACTAGGGCAGCTGAGAGCGCCCATGAATTTACACTTTCTCCTCCACAATGCAGAACTTCTGCTTATCAGAATTCATTTATCCCCAGAGCTACTACTCTTTGGAATTAACTTCCCTCGAATTGCTTTCCACAAACTTACAATTTACAAATGTTTAAATCCAGTTGTTACAAACATTTTATGAATGGAGGATGCCTTTAGGCACATGGACCTTTTTGTTGTATCTGTGTTTTTCCTTCCTCCGTTCATTGTCTCAAAAAAAAAAAAAAAAAAAAAAAAAAAAAAAAATGTATAGGCTAACGCTCTAGATGTAAAAAATGTAACATTTTGTGTTTTCAAAAAAAAAAAAACCAACACATACGTTATACCTATAAAAATGCTCAAATTCATATAAATGTATATGCAGTGATAGAGTATACATACCTATATACTATCACTAGGCCTAGTTAATTTTCGAGTTATTGATTTGACAGCATTGGTTATTTTTCCTGCTCAATATTTTCTAAGAGTGAGTTCAATGCCTAACGAGAACAGATCCAAAAATAATATTTGTTAAACATCATAATTATGTAACCCCCTCCTATACTAATTATACAGGCCTAAAAGTATTGACTGTGCATTTTCCAGTAAGACATCGGACAGGAATAAGCAGCAATAATAAAATGTCCGAAGTTACACGGTTTTACGGTAGATCGATGGATAGTGAAAAGTTGATATATGAGTTTATTTTTGTTTCCCTTCTCAATGCGATTATAGAGAACGATGGTTGGTTTCCCGCTTTCTTAACACCTTAAGAGCGGCCTACTTATGTGGTGAGCCGCTAAATAAGGGTTAAAGGTGGGGGCTCATGGGTTGAGATAAACATGGAATGATAATCGCCAAGCTGTACATAATTATCTTGCAAAATGCAATGGCACTGAAATAATTATTAACAATGGTATAAAGGATTTTGTGGATCGTGTATACCGGGCCTGTGACGTCACAGGAGTGTAAGTCCACCATCCAGTCTAGGATAAGGATACTGGTGTCACAGGCCCGGTATAGACGATCCACAAAATCCTTTATACCATTGTTAATAATTATTTCAGTGCCATTGCATTTTGCAAGATAATTATGTACAGCTTGGCGATTATCATTCCATGTTTATCTCAACCCATGAGCCCCCACCTTTAAGGGTTGGTTTTGGTTTAAATGTGACACCACCGCACGGGAAAACTGACCATACCCCAGGGTTCTTCACACCTTTCAGCGACTATAGCTGTATTTAGACGATATTATGCAGCTTAGGAAGGATCTGTGGTAGTTAAAAGGGTTGGTTGAGATAGTTTGAAGCCTTATTATGGCTAGAGGCCTTTCCGAAGCTGAATAAAATCGCGTAATAGTTGCTAGAATAGGAAGAAAAGGACGTCGCCGGTACAATATGTGTTAATACACGTTCTTATCATTAATAATATTACCTGATGCAGATGTTGCAAATAGAACTACTCGTATAACCCAGCACTGCAAGATGATGCAGATTATAACATCCTAGTATAATCTAAAGAGTGTTAACCCCTTGAAGCTCTGATGCGTTTTAGCACTTTATTTTGGCTATCATTAGACGATTTTATGCAGCTTAGGAAGGATCTGTGGTTATTAAAAGGGTAAATACTAGCTCGATCAACCCTCTGACTTCCATATACCCTTCCTAATCTGAATAAAATCGTCTAATAATTACCACAACACAGAACAGAAATGCGTATCGGATCTTGAAAGGGTTAATTAGATAAAAGAACACAATTATTTACACCTCATTGTTTTATCAAGGAAATCAGTGAAGAATGTGGGTTTATAACCCTGAACTTTGCCTTCCGTTTCTGGGTGTGCGTGTTAATTAATCTACAAATAGTGTAGCGTGAACATTGATTGATATTAACCTCAGTGAGAGAGAGAGAGAGAGCGAGAGCGAGAAATATGATACAAAACAAATAATGATAGCAATAATGTCATTTGTAGCGCCCAGCATGCGAATACTGTGTCTGTGTCTGTGTGTCCTGGTTATGGTAGCTCAGGCGGTGGCGCCTGCCTAGACACCACGGCCCCTGCTAGACACGACCACACACACGCAAAGTATATAGACACTAACAAGTAAACCTACCAAAACAATATTAGAACCTGTGACGTCACGAGCCTAGCACCACGCTTGCTACTTCCTTATTTACTAACGGTGGTTCTGGTAAAATCAAAGCATATGGAATACTGGTATATACTGTTTTGTAACTATGGTTTTAAAGAGTTGATAAAAGACTAAACAACTTAATTCTAGTATATAACTGGTCCTAATGTGTTCATATATATCGATAATGTTGGTGTTAATGAAGCCTTTCTCAGCATCTTCTGGGCTTCTGTTACATATATTATCGAAATATAACTTCTGAAGTAGTTTGCACATTATGCTATGATAAGTAGGGATATTACATAAATAATTTACTTCATATGAGTATGCAGTTTACCCCTATATTACTGCAATTGTTCAATAAATATGGTCAAAATACCGAGAGGGGAAAAATACACTCGGTAATCATATTATTTTCCTTATTTACACTTGAGTAAGAGTCTCGATACTCTGGTAAGCAATCTTGCTCAGGTTTATGTGTGTATGTATGGTTTCAATTATGTACTGGAACCAACTTCACTCGTGTCATTGCTGTTAAACATACATTACTTTACACAGAAAATCCTTTCCTCCATCTTCCTTAGCCGTAGATAATAAAGTTTTCTTTGGATAATTTAGTAAAAACAAAACCGAAAATGTATCATTGTAGGACTGACTATAATAGTTCACCATTATTTTCGGTATAAATTAATAATGATAGGTCTTAGTTGATGTTGTTGATGTTGATGTTGTTTACTTTGAAATATTTGTTTTATATATATATAAGCATACAATTAACAAAATGTCTCCAAAATAAATTAACAGTGAAAACAGAAAGTACATTTTAGGTCGTTTCTCTTGTCGTCTGCGCTGGGAAAGAGGCTTTGGTCGCAGCCGCCATGCCCATACATTTGCGCCTGATCACACTTGTATTTTGAAGTGCTTTACTTAATTTGATTGTAATAACTAACCTAACCAGCTGAACCTAACCGAATGCAATACAATTCAGTACAAAATAAGTAAAAAATACATCGAAATACAATCATGATTAAGTACGAATGTAGAGGCATAGTGGCTACGGCTAAGGTCTCACGCTCCCCACTTCTACTGTAATAATACTCCAGATTTTGGAGCGAAATATGTTGCTGGTTATGAAAACGTGACAATAAGAGGATGCAGAGACATATTAGTTTTTTAAGTTTTCATAAAGTATCGAGGAATCAGCTGCTAAATGATTTAATTTGACATCAGGTAGAAATAACCCTAAGCTATAGCCGCAGATGCCCGGTGTGTGACGTCACCATTTTACAAGACTTACACAGTTCGGCGCCATTCAAGAAATTCGAGTATACAGTAGGTTTACTTGTTAGTGTCTATATACTTTGCACACACGGGAGTGCAAACTAGGCAGGTGCCACGTACCTAATATTGTCGCAAAATTTAGTTGGGCTACTGTACATAGCCATAATGATATATACACTAAGAGTAAGACAGGGGTTAGGAAGGAAGAAAAGAAGGAAGGAAGAAATGAACGAAGGAACGAAGGAAGACGCAACTGGTACAGGACTATAATAATATACACACATAATCAAAGCCTAGGGTTGGGAAGGAAGGAATGATGGCAGGAAGGAAGGAACGAAATGCGGGAAGGAAGGAAGGAGGGGAGACGCAACAAGTACATGACCATGATTATATAAACTAAGAGTAAGACAGGGGTAGGAAGGAAGGAAGACGCAATAGGTACAGGACAATAATAATATACACAAAGATCAAAGTAAGGGTTGGGAAGGAAGGACGGAACGAACGAAAGACAGAAGGAGGGAATGAAGAAAGGAAGGAAGGAAGAAAGGAGGGAAGGAAAGAAGGAACGAAGGAGGGAAGGAAGGAATGATGAAAGGATGGAACGAAAGGAGGGAAGGAAGGAAGGAGGGGAGACGCAACAAGTACATAACCATAATGATATACACTAAGAGTAAGACAGGTTTTAGGAAGAAAAAAAGGAAGGACGGAAGGAATGAAGGAATAAAGAAAGGAAGGAACGAGAGAATGAGGGAAGGAAGTAAGGAGGGAAGACGCAACAAGTACATGACCACAATACTATACACAAAGAGCGAGACAAGGACGGGGAAGGAAGGAGGGAAGGAAGAAAGAAAGGAGGGAAAGAACAAAGGAAGGAAGAAGAAAAGAAGGCAGGGGACAACAACTACAGGGCCACACTAATATACACAAAGAGCGAGACAGTGACTAGGAAGGAAGGAAGGAAGAAAAGAAGGAAGGAGGAAAAGAAGAAAGGAAGGAAGAAGAACAGAAGGAAGGGGTCGAAAACTACAGGACCACAATAATATACACAAAGAGCGAGACAGGGACTGGGAAGGAAGGAAGAAAAGAAGGAAGGAACGAAGAAGGAAGGGGGCAACAAGTACATGGCCACAATATTATACACAAAGAGCGAGACAAGGACGCGGAAGGAAGGAAGGAAGAAAAGAAAGAAGGAAGGAAGGAATGAATGAATGAAGAAGAATATAAGGAAGTGGACGACAACTACAGGACCACACTAATATACACACAGAACGAGACAGAGACTAGGAAGGAAGGAAGGAAGGAAGGAAGGACAGAAGGAAGGAAGGAAGGAAGGACAGAAAGATAGAAGGAAGGAAGAAAGGAAGAAAAGAAGGAAGGAAGAAAGGAAATAAGGAAGGAATGAAATAAGAAGAAAGGAATGAAGGGGGCGACAACTACAGGGCTACAATACTATACACAAAGAACGGGAAGGAAGGAAGGAAAGAAGGAAGGAAGAAAAGAAGGAATGAATGAAGGAAGGAAGAAAGGAAGGAAAGAATGAAGGGGGCGACATCTACAGTACAGGACCACAATAACATACACAAAGAGCGAGACAAGGTTTGGGACGGAAGGAGCTCGGGCCATGAATATTGTATCACAGATCAATATATTATACCAGGGAGACCCACACAACCTCTCTCTCTCTCCTTCTACTGCTCTAAATCTCTCTCTCTATCTCATATATATATATATGTTAGTAAAGGCAGGTAATACATTTTCTTTAATACATACGAGGTTGAAAGAAATGGCAATTTCTGCGTTGGAAATTTTATTATTCAAAGTTTCCAAGTCTCTGATGAATTTTCGCTGGGTGGCAGGAAGTAGATGAAGGAGATGAGCAAAATTCATGGTGGTACAGGGTTACATAAATGTACATGATGATACAGGATATACGACGCGTTTCAATGGACAACCAGCATTATCAAGTAAGGGTAGAATGATATAAAAGGTAAACAGGAAGGGTATATATAGAGGGGGGAGGATCAGAGGAGGCGAAAATCAGAGGCCAAAGTCTCCTATTGGTAGAGGGGTATTCTAGGAGTGCAAAAGGGGGAACCGCTTCACGCAGGCGCACTGGATGCGGGATGGTGTTGGTCGGGTGGCGGGGTCAAAGCTGATTGGCTGCGTGTCGAGGGGCGTGGCCTAAGTTGTGAGGTCCGTGTGGCGCCGGCAGAAGACGAAGCTGAAGGAGGTAGCGCGGGGGGCTGCGTCAAGGGCACCGGGGGCGAGGAGGGGCGTTAGGTCCTGTAGGGTAGTGCCTTTTGGCAGAAGGAAGGATCTGAAGGTCTAGAGTTTGGTTGTTGATGTTAGGATGTAAGGCTTGGATATATAACGCTTCGAGTATAGGTAATCTCCTTGGGTCACTTTCTTTATAGAGTATGGTGGTGTGTTTCTCTAACTCGTTGTGTTACGACTGAGGTTTATATATATCAGGGCTCTTATTCATTGGACTAGTAATGGCATAAATGCTACAACGGAAAGCGCTAGATCCAACCTCTGATGTATATTCCCAGTGAACAAAGAACACAAATACTCTCCAGAGTTCTATATGCAATAATAGGTTATTATACTCTCAATAAATGTGCGTCTACTCTAGGCTTAATGTTAAGTGAAAACAGCCTATTACTACCTATAACCGTAGGTGCTTGGTTATGGTATGCAAAGTAAGGTGGTAAGGGAAGTTACAGCTTACGTTACTTTAATCAATAAATGTCAGGCACTCCTGCATGAAAGAAAGTGCACTAAAGTCCTTCAACACCAACAAGGAATCTTCTTTAAATGTTAGATGCTATCAAGATGCTCGAATCGGAAATGGAACCCAAAAAGGCAGGCAGCGGAACAATGCTCGTGCAGGCTATGCACACAAAAAGGCAGGATATATAATGCAGTCGACGCCAAGAATATCCTAAACGCTACAACACTAATAATAATCGCCACGACAATGCAGTACCCCTATCAACAAAAAGAGCCTAAGTCATTTGTGTCTCCATACATCAAACTAGGCTGCGAAATACTTGTGTAATCATAAACGGGTATGCATAAAAAGAGTAATTGGTTTAATATACTTAATGTCTACTGTGACTGATAAAGTCTAGCTAGAGTCAATGATACAAGATAATGGTGCGCATGACATGCCGCATAGCCTAGTGCAAATCTCAAGTCTGTGCGTCAAATATTACGTTATAGGGAAGGGTAGCTCTCTTGAGAAACCTTAATACCGAAGAATTAAGCGTTCTCCTGGCGTACCTTAAAGACAAACAACGAGCTTAGAACAGTGCAGAATGGTATAGGCAATAAGCCCTCATTCGTGCATACTCTACTCTCAATGGCACACAGACTAGAATTTACCCAATCAACTCCAGTTCTCAGGTATGTCGTGCAGCTTTTAACTAAAGCCAGCACCCATCGGAAACAATACCTTATAGTATCAGACTCCTAGTCTAGCATTATCTAATCCAGCAGAACACTAATAATTATAGGAAGCAGTACTGAACAATATGAATGCCAACCAATGCTTCGTGATCAACTTATCTTAACAACTAACATACATGGGTTATATAAGACCTTAACGCACAATACAACTGGCCAGCATGAAGCTGATTATGCAGAGTTAACCAGAGGGGGTATAATATTAATAAAAGGTGGTGAAAGATATGGAAAATGAGAGAGATAGGCAGAGGAAAAGGTTCTCAGGTGCGGAGACGGTGACAGGTATCAAAGGGATAAGAGGGATGCGTTCTAGAAACCAGATCTGAGGGAGAGAGTGGCGAGAGAGCTGTATATATACTAGCACTAGCTCGCACCGCGTAAACAAAGCGGTAACAATTCCTTCAGCCAATGACAAAGAAGCCAGCCAAACATGACGTCACCAAGCATGGTAAAAACTCCTCCAACCAATCCCAGGCCAGCCAGCCGTGACGTCATCAAGCATGGCAAAAAACACTGCGCGCCTCCTCTCACTCTGTTCTACTCTCTCTCTCTCTCTCTCTCAAATCCTATCATTACTACTTAATGATAAAACATATACTTTGCAATTAAATATATAAAGCCTTGACATGGGCGAAAACAAAGAGCCTTTCTGGACTGCCCATGACACAAGCTTTCATATGAAATAAAGCACACAATAATACATCAACTGTAGCCACATCCACTGCCCTGGCAATCCTAGCGAGTCACTGTAGGACAAGCCATGCGGTTCTAACGGAGTGGTTAACGTCACAGTTGCGTGTGAGGTTGGGGGTGAGATAGGGGTCTTTGATGGCTCCAGCCTGAAGGTAAAGAGTTAACCGACGTGAAAGACGAGTCTGCGTCATGCCAATATAGGAATGAGGTCCACCGTCCTCATAATTACAAGTATGTTGGTAAATGACGTGATCGTCGGTCATCGGGCTCTTTATCTTGGTGGAAGCTGGTTTGTTGCGGAGAACGAGGTTGGAGGTCTTGGGGGATTTGTAATAAATTATTAATTTGATTTTGTTTTCCGGGTTGGTTGGGTGGACATGCTTGGAGATTATTTCTTTTAAGACGGCCTCGTCATTTTTGTGTTCAGAGGACATGTAATTGCGGTAGAAGATCTTAATTTCATTGGGGGGGTCAATGTTAGGAGGGCTTTGGGTGTACCATTTTTCAAGATGGTGGTTGATGGTGTTGGAGATGTCGGAGTTGGAGTATCCATTATTCACTAAAACTTGGGATAGTCTTTCTAGTTCCTGGTGGGTGTCGGCCCAGGTAGAGCAGTGCGTGAGGGCTCTCCTTACACAGGCGGAGATGGAGGATAGAAGATAACGGCGGGGGCATTCACTATCGCCGTTGAGGCATTGTCCTGTGTTAGTTGGTTTAGTGTAGACGGTGGTTTTGAACCCATGGTCGTTCAGAGCTACGAGGATGTTGACGAAGGGGAGTTGTCTATTGTTAGATTTTTCAAAGGTGAAGTTAAGTGCGGAGGAGGTCATGAAGCGACGCTGGAGTTCCTGTAGTTCGTGGAGGTCCTTGATTTGCACGAAGATGTCATCCACGTATCTACAGTAGACGGCGGGTCGTTGGGCAGCTAGGAGCTCTTCCTCGATGGTACCCATAAAAAAGTTCTCAAAAAGAACTCCTAGGGGGCTGCCCATCGCCACACCGTCTATCTGCTTGTACATGTTGCCCCGGGGGCAAAGAAAGGGGGCCTCCTTGGTACACAGCTCCAGTAGTGTTTTCAGGGCCTTCTCCGGGATGTCCAGTGTTGGTGTATCAGGGCAATGGTAAATTCGACGTAGAATCATGTCAATGGTCCTATCCACTGGCACGTTGGTGAACAGGCTTTCTATGTCGAGGGAGGCGATTGTGTGGTTGTTGTTCCGGGGGGCGTCTCATAAAATGTCCAAGAAATCGTGGGCTGAGTTAAGGTTGTATTGGCTGGGCACGTAGGGGGTGAGGAGGTTGTTCAGGGCCTTGGCGATCTGGTAGGTGGCAGTGGGGATCTGGGAGATGATGGGGCGGAGGGGGTTCCCAGGTTTGTGTGTTTTGATGGTTCCGTACGCATAACCAGGGGTGTATTCTCCGACGAGTTTTTTAAGGTGGACCCCTCCTTGTTTGGCGTTGATGGCGTTGATGGCGGTCTTGGCAGTACGTTTGATTTCGTCGGTTGGGTTGCGGGTGATCTTTTTAAATTTGGTGTTGTCATTTAAGATGACGTCCATTTTTCTAAGATATTCTTCCTTGTCATGAATCACGAGGCAGGAAGCTTTATCCGCACGACGGATGATGATGTTGGGGTTGTCTCTTAATTGTTTGGTAGCTTGGAAGTGTTAGTTTGTTGAGGATTTTGCTATGGTGAGTTCCTCTGGTTTTGGCGGCTTCAGCGAGGAGAGTAGGTTGTAGGGCGGGAGTAGTGGTGACCTTGCCATCCTTCTTGAGTCGTAGGATGTCGTCCAGGAGGATTTCCGAGCCCTCGAACCTCGACCGATGATCACGTCATTTACCAACAGACCTGTAATTATGAGGACTGTGGACCTCATTCCTATATTGGCATGACACAGACTCGTCTTTCACGTCGGTTAACTCTTCACCTTCAGGCTGGAGCCATCAAAGACCACTATCTCACCCCCAACCACCCCCACCTCACACACAACGAGTTAGAGAAACACACCACCATACTCGATAAAGAAAGTGACCCAAGATTACCTATACTCGAAGCGTTATATATCCAAGCCTTACATCCTAACATCAACAACCAAACTCTAGACCTTCAGATCCTTCCTTCTGCCAAAAGGCACTACCCTACAGGACCTAACGCCCCTCCTCGCCCCCCGGTGCCCTTGACGCAGCCCACCGCGCTACCTCCTTCAGCTTCGTCTTCTGCCGGCGCCACACGGACCTCACAACTTAGGCCACGCCCCTCGACACGCAGCCAATCAGCTTTGACCCCGACACCCGACCAACACCATCCCGCATCCAGTGCGCCTGCGTGAAGCGGTTCCCCCTTTTGCACTCTTAGAATACCCCTCCACCAATAGGAGACTTTTGCCCCCTGATTTTCGCCTCCTCTGGTCCTCCACCCTCTATATATACCCTTCCTGTTTACCTTTTATATCATTCTACCCTTACTTGATAATGCTGGGCGAAACACGTCGTATATCCTTTATCATCATGTACATTTATGTAACCCTGTACCACCATGAATGTTGCTCATCTCATTCATCTACTTCCTGCCACCCAGCGAAAACTCATCAGAGACTAGGAAACTTTGAATAATAACATTTCCAACGCAGAAATTGCCATTTCTTTCAACCTCGTATGTATTAAAGAATATATATATATATATATATATATAGGGGGGGGACGCAGGGAAGACCTTTGATTCTTTATTCTTTAACGCTTCAGGTGTATGCCCATATTCAGAGAGACTAACAGATTTTCGGCAAACTCATAATATAATATAATTATACAAGGTCTGAAATCCATTGTTGACATCCTAGAATAGTGCTGCCAACTGGATGGTGATATTTTTAATCTTTAAAGCAAAACAATTATCTGATTAGGCTACCTTCCGTATGGACGGTCTCGTCAATTACCTATTATCCCTTTTGGTACCGGCAACGGACTTACATTTAATGTATCACTATAATGATGAGAAAAAGTTTGTAAAAAGAGTTATATAACTGATTTAAAGCATTTGGATATCTAGGCGTCCTTTCTAGGCTGAATAAACTTGAATATAATGAAAACAACATAAACGATATCAAAAGGGACACAGTATCTGATTTCTCCTGCCTTTGCTGTCAGAGCTATTTTAGCATCGTGAACCGACCATTTTACAAAACCCTCTCTATGGTTGGTTACGTCATGTTGAGTGAAATAGGCAGCTTCTAACGCATTTCTCAATCGTTTGTTCTCTTGCTGCCTCCCATTTGAGTATATGATTTTTATAATCAATATGTAGCACTTTGATGTTCTGTGTTTCAGTACATGTTTCTTATGTTCGGTTATCCTCTTCTTTAGATCTCGCCCTGTCTCTACAATATATTCCTTTTCACAAGCCGTATATGGAATGTTGTATATTACACATTCCTCGTTTATGGTCTTTCTTTGTTTACTTTTTGTAATTTAACCTATTTTTTCCCCAGATGATGTTGCTATTTTTAATTCATACAACCAACTTTACTTTTACTTCTAAACTCAATTAATGAAATCATCAAATACATGTGGCACTCCAAGGACTCGAACCTAGGATATTCACACCGAAATTATGCGCATTTATGCACTACGCGCATTCTAAAATCATGCACAAGCCTACGATTTATTATGCCAGTTTTCATGAGACACTTGTTGATCGTAGAGTTAGGTACAAAGATGTATCTCTTCTTGTTGTTATTTACTACCTTTTCATTCCTCTTTCTTTTCCTATTAAATATATATACCTTTACCTGTGAGTTTGAGCTGCAGTCCTTTAGGGTCGCATACATAATTATATAAAGGTAGATATTATATATTCTAACTCTTCATTGATGATGTTGCCATTCCCTAAAACTCAATACGTCGAGTACGTGTCCCTATGCCTTCACGTTCAATGGTGAGGAGTATACACAACACAGGGGCCTAGCAATGGAGTCCCCTTTAAAGGAGCTCAGACGATATTGTGCAGCATAATTTACTGGTTCGGCTCAATGGTTTAAAGAGGTTTAATCAAACTTAAAAAAAACATCCACAAGACCACCCTTCGATATAAGTTTGTACATTTTTCGGTAGAAAAATGTCCCGGCCGAAGGCCGATTCCTCTTTAAATACAGGCTCGCTATCGCTCACCAGGAAAACAATCCACACCTAAATGGCATGAATGGTCTTAATATTGGCAAAGGAATGGGGCAAAAGGTCTGAAAATCGCCAAACGAATGACGTGAATGTCTTGAAATCTCATAACTAATTGGGCTAAGCATGAGGGAGGAGGAGGACTCACAAGTGTTGTTATGGCCTGCCTATACATGGAGGCACTAGAGGCAGACAGTCAAATAAGAATCATAGGTAGGGGATCTACTTGGCTTAGGTATGTCGACGATGTAATAGCTCTTGTACCCAAAGGAACCAACGTAAACAACAAATTATTAATGATATAATATATCATAAATAAAGACATCCACTTCACAGATGAACACGAGAAAGATGATAAATTGCCGTTCTTAGACACGGACGTTTGGAGAGATGTAAGGGTTCATTTATCTGTGTATAGAAAATCCACCAATAAGGACCATTTTATCCAGTACCTCTCGGCACATAACGAGAGTACCAAATCAGGGGTGCTAATTGGCAGCACTAGGATGACAACAATGAACTTCCAGTATAATCTTTCGCTCCGAGGATGTACTTGGTGACGCTCTGGTCTCTCCCAACAGGCCTGTAGCCCCCCTTCTTCAAGACCTTCTAGCTGCAGAAGAAAGAATAAAAAAGATAGAAGACAGAAGACAGAAGATTGAGGATGGACGTCTTGAGGACCAGCCAGACCTAGCCTGCTAGCCTCTTCCATCAGCAAACCTCTCTCCACCAATCAACACCTCCTACTGCGCTCTCCCGGCCAATCAGCTACCTGCATCTCACCTCATTATATCATCATCATCCTTCCCCATTCCCATTACTTTCCTATACTCTTATCTTTCCCCAAACTTCTTTCCTTACCTTTTCTTTTTCCAAATGTATTAAATGTTACCCATTCCCGCCCAGTAGAAGCCCACTTGTAGTACGACGGCGAACCCTGAAGGCATTGCCATGAGGGGGGGGGGGTAGCCCTGGTTATAGGAGGCAAGTGGGCAGGGTTTAGACTTCAAGTAGGTTAGGGTCCTGTGACATAGGCTTGCCTACAGTCCAAGGACATAGGAAGGAGCTAGATTTTGTTCTGGGGACATCCCTTAGGGGTGCCCCCTGGGTACAGTTTTAGCTAAATAATTTCCATTAATTAACTCTATCCCCCCATTCTCAGATTTTGTATTGCTTCCCCATTCACTTAATCAAATTTTCCTATAGTTAGCACTTATCAATTCCACAATGATTCAGTATGGCACTCTACGTCAAGTTCAATTGCACTAAGCCTCCCCCTGATGACCCAGGCTCCCATATTTTCAGCAAAACACAAACTCAATTAGTCAGGGTCTTCAAAAATCCCAATGACATCAAGATAAGACTTGCTTCACAAAAAGATCTTGATGTATATCTCAACCCTGCCACTCTTAAGAAACTTCAGTCTGCTGGTTATGAGCTAGTCCTCTCCCCAGAACTCAAAGCTGCCTGTACTGTGAAAATGCTATACCCTGACAATAGCATCCTCAACAAAGATGAAGAGGAGATTGCCAAGGAAATTGCCCAGAAAAACTATAAATGTGTGTGAAGTTTTCAAGACCCCCGGTAATGCTCTCAAAATTCGTTGTGCCTCCCCTCAGGAGGCCAGTAAAGTCCTCAAAACAGGTCTCAAGGCATTGCACGTGATTTTGCCGCCTGAGTCCTGGATTAATCTTAAACAGTGCTTCAAGTGCTATGAGTACGGACATCCCACAGCCCAATGTAAAAACCAACAATTTGCTCTCGCTGTGCTGAGTCAGGGCACTCTTTCACCACCTGCTCTTCAAGCACCCTGAAATGTTCCAACTGCAACGGCTCTCATATTGCTATCAGTGCCGAATGTCCCTTCCGTCTCATTGTATTAAAAGAACACAGACAAATTTCAAAGGCTACTCCACCCACTCCCAACCAAAAACGTCCTCTTTTCTCATCCCACCCAGTCACTGCCATATCATATGCTTCAGCTGCCACCTCACACACCCCTCAACCCTCCCCTCTTACCATCACTCCCCCACCCAACACCAATCCTCCCAGCCCACTCTTCAATCGAGAAATATTCGCCCAAACCTCAGTCCTTGTCAATGTTGCTCTCAATCTCACAAATCAAAAAGTAACCCCTCAATTTAACAAACTCTTAAATGATGGCCTGACTGCCCACAACCTCCCTGGCATCATGATCCCTGAGTCTTGGTTCCAGCATAGCAAGAACTCACACTCCATCTCTCTCAGCCACTCCTCTTCCTATCCCCAACCCAACATCATCCCCCCCCCCCCCCCCTAACCCATCCTCCACCCCGCTACCACTACCCTCAACCTCTACCTCCAGCTCATCCTCCACTACCCTCAACCTCTACCTCTAACTCATCCTCCACTACCCCTATTCCTCAACCCCCAAGCGCCAACGAAATCCCTGAAATGTCAATCCCTCCCACCACTGAATATGAACCTCAAGATCCCCCTACCCAAAACCCCTCCCTCACAACTGTCACTGACCCAACTCTGAATGCATTTGACCCTGACCTTCTTGACCTCACTACTCCAACATCCTTCATGTCTCCCCCACCCCCTCCTATACCAAAAATACCCACCATTCCTCCCCAATCTCCTCTAAAACGAAAACCCACCAGCCCAGGTGAGTTACCCTCACCTGACTCCACCCGTTCTCGGTCAAAGTCACGTAAGACCTTAACCCCAAGAAAAAACGCCAACTCTTCCTCCAAATCTCTATCTTTTGGAGGGGGCCGCTCCTCATCCTCTCCCTACCAAACCCGGGCCCCATCACCCCCCCACTCCCCCACACATAGCTCACTTCAAGATACCCCATCATGTTAAGAGTCATCCAATTCAACATAAGACACTACTACACTAACAGACACCTACTCACACAATTAATTCTAGATAATGACCTGGACATAATACTAATCAATAGCACTTGCACATACAACACACATAAAATTAAATTCTTTGGTTACACAACACGACAAACCGACGGCGATGCTCACAATGGAGTTGCAATTATGATTAAAAGCACCATTCAACACGAATTCATCACAGACTGGACATTCAAACATTTCCTTGCAGTTAAAACACACACAACACTTGGTCCCCTCATAGTTGCCACCACATATGTCAGACCAAATACCTACATCCCTTACACAGACCTGAATACTCTATTCAATAACAATGCACCCACACTCATACTTGCAGATTTTAATGCTAGACACCTAACTTTCCATCACAACAGTTATAATTCACATGGAACACAATTACTAGCACTACATAACACCAACAGATTAAATATCCTAGGCCCAGACTTTTCTACAGTTTTCACACCACATGGTAATGGTAAACCTGACCTAATTTTTTCAAACAGAGCTTTTAATACATGCCATCAGGACATTTCTCCATGGCCACTTTCAGTATCTGATCACATCCCAGTTTTCATGTCAATATTATCAAACCCAATTAAAGTCTCATGTCAATCTCCTTTTAACTACTCACAAGCAAACTGGGAAGA
This sequence comes from Paralithodes platypus, assembly GCA_032716605.1. Classification (NCBI taxonomy): domain Eukaryota; kingdom Metazoa; phylum Arthropoda; class Malacostraca; order Decapoda; family Lithodidae; genus Paralithodes; species Paralithodes platypus. Next base: position 27,619,113 of record CM064534.1, on the reverse strand, counting down.
ATTTAAACACATTTTATCTGAAGACAACTACATACACAACTATGAGGGACAACACTACACACACATAGACCAACAAATAGAGAACCTACAAAACAAAATCATAAATGCAGCCAACACAACCATCCCAAAAACTACATACAAAATCAAGCACACTTTCAGACCCTCCATCAGAACACAACTACTCCTAGTGTGCTATCGTCGTCGATTCGAACACAACAAACACAACCACATACCAGGCCGAGTATGTTACAACCTCTCCAACCTCAGAACTCACATCCTTAATAGCCTGCAATCTGATCATGACACTCACTGGACACACCTTGTACACTTAGCAGAACAACACAGAAAGACTAAGCCCTGGGAATTCTGGAGACACATAAAACGCCTAAAAGGTAATAACACTCCCAGAACATCCTCCCTCACTGTAAATGGCAACAAAATGACTGATCCTAGGGCTATCACAGATACATTTAAGCAGACATGGCACAAGTATACAACCCACACACCCCTGAAAGGCCTGCTAGACAACACATCCGCAATATAGAACAACATCTCACTACCATCCTCAACAACATCTCCCATGACACACACATTAACTTAAACACACATGACCCTCAAAATATACTCACCACTCCCATTGTACCAGACGAAGTCAAGCTCATTCTATCTAAAACACGGAGAAAGGCGCCTGGTTCCACGGGTATTAATCATCACCTTGTAAAACACCTACCTAACACTTTTATAGCAGCACTCACTCGCCTCTACAACGCCATCCTGGCATCAGGCTACTTTCCTGTGTGCTTCAAGACAGCGACCATTATCCTCATCCCCAAGAAAAACCAAGACAAAACTAATCCACTAAATTACAGACCCATTAGTCTACTTGAGACTGGATGACTCTATAACGTATCATAAACCACCGACTCAGACTATTTCTCGAAGACCGAAGGACTCCTCACACACATGCAATTTGGTTTTAGAAAACATAGATCGACACAGGAAGCACTAAACATTATTACAAACTATATTCACATAAATAAACAGAACAGACGGAAAAACAAGACAGCTTTAATTACCAAGGACATAAAACGAGCTTTTGACACTGTGTGGCATGAAGGCTTGAAGTACAAAATCTGCGCAAATTTCAACTTCCCATTAATAACTCAGAAACTTCTTTGCATTTTTTTGGATAATAGAACAGCCAAAATTAGATTGTCTATTCTTCATTCAGATTCATTTGCACTCAACGCAGGCGTACCTCAAGGCTCAGTGCTCGCTCCTACCCTCTACATCTTATATAAAAAATACTTTCCCAACCCCATTTACAATGACTCTCTCACAGTAATGTACGCAGACGATGTGACTTAAGTAATAAGAGCAGACAGACTAGACACATTGACAAACAGAGCACAAAGAGAACTTGACAAAGTAGCAAAATGGGAACAAAAATGGCGGATTCAGGCTCATCCTCACAAATCCTACATTACCTACTTTACTAAAGGACATCCCCGTCCAAGACCCCTATTCCTAAACTCCCGAGCACCTTTCCCTAACCGCACACAAATAAATGTCTCTCCCACTAACAAAGTACTGGGCCTCACATTTGACAAATTCCTCCGATTCCATCATCAAGATAAAACTTCCACTGCCATCGCATCAAAATCCCTCCAAACCATCTTTAGATTCCGAAATGCATCAATTAAAACCAAGCTTCACTTATATAAAGCGCTAATAAGACCTCTTTTGTGCTACGTCCCACTCAGTATCTCTCTTTCGGCCCCTACTAACCAACTAAAATATCAAAAAGTTCAAAATACAGCACTGAGATGGATTTTCGTGACTCAGTGGTTTGAATTCCAGACGGCACAACATCTTCACGATCTAGCCCGCATATACTTAATACATATTGGAATCATTTAGCAGAAAAACAACTTATTAAACTTGAGACCTTTCACGATAGCTTCACCCAAATGTTAATAAAATTTTACCCCCCCCCCTTGTCAAATCTCCTTCACCCTGACAACAGACAGGCACCCATTCCTAGATTAACTTACAATAATTAAATTTATAACTTCACAGACCAACCCCAAAAAATTGCATTAACACCAACCCTTAGCCAACTATAACTAAATTACAAGATAACACCCATTTAACGTCAACTTCAAAATAAATAACAGTACAGCCACCTTACAAGTTCTGCCGTTGACAGCTCTCTCCCCACATTATCCCCTATTTTTTACTCTATGCCACCCAAAATTCCCCCCTCCCCCCTTCTATACCATTTTCGTATTATTACCATCCTAAATTATTAAAACCAAAATTCTCCAGTAGACTTCCTCCTGCCCACAAGCAAGCACTTTCAATTGTATACCATCCAACATTATTTTGCTCTCACCATCCCCAGGCCCCTTCTTGGCAAGCCATACTGAATCTCAGTAAAGTAACTGCTCTAACTAAAACAATTCAACCCCAACCTAATTACTCAACTCACGCACGTTGGGTCAAGCCCCGACACCCTATTTTTCTCACTATTACCACTGTCTCTCCTACTTAACCAATAAAAACTTCCCTTCTTTCACCTTCACCCACCTTTTCTATATTAATTTATCTTTTAGTCTCTCTAAAGATGAGCATATAACCTGAAACGTTAGAGAATACAGAATCAAAGTTCTGTGTTTTGTGGTCAACCCACCCAATCCATATATATATATATATATATGCTGTATATACTGTATATACTGTATATATATATATATACTTAAACATATGCAGTATTATAATAGTAATTAGGCATGCACTTCTAACCATGATTAAATTGTCTATTTGTTTTCACCATGTAATATGAGGAGCGTGGAAAACTTCTCCAAAGTACTTGTGGCCTAAAGAATTGTGGAATTTCAAGATGTTAGGAAAGGATGTTTTCTCCTGGTGCAGACATAGTGAACTGATTTTGTGGGATTAATTTGTAGCCCCACATTGCAGTCCTATGGCTGATTTACTGCAAGAGCTCTCTGCATGTAATACATTGCGAGTGTATGTGTCCAGTTTAGTATTATATAAGTTAATGTCATCCGTGTAGACAATGACATGAGCAGGTGATAAGTCAGATAAATATTGGGATAAATGTGAAGGCTTAACTATTGTGGTACATATTTGCTATATGTAATTAATCTTGGAACCTGACTTGTCACGTTCTATTTTGTACAAATTATCAAATTCAAGATAACATCTTGCCACCTACTCCTAAATATGCTAATTTTAGGAGAAGTGGGATGTGAGGGACATTATCCATTGAGGCCATAATTTAAAGATATACCAAACACAGATTGTCTAAAGCCTGATCTTGTGTACCACAAGAGTCCAAATGGATCAAATGTTAAGTTAGTTTTCCCAGGGCTAGAAATAGTATTATTGTTTTATATGATCCCTAGGTATTTGGGTGTTTTCTCTTGTTTATATTTTAGATTTGGGAAATAAATGGAAAATGTCGCAATACAATTCGGTAACCACACTTGACATCATCATACCACAACCATATGTATGAAATTTTTGTCGCACCAATGATACCTTCGGCCTCCCGTATAATTATGCCAACTAACTGCATACCTTATTCAATATGATTAAAGGGTGATTTTGTTTATATATTAATTCATATACCTATTTTGTTTAAATTTTTCCTAACACCTCCATCGAACTTAAGAAAAAAAACCCAAGTTCACCTTTCCAGAAAATGTTGTGCTTATATTTATTTTATATATTTGTTGGTTGTTGCTGTTCCCCAGGCTGTCTGGCCGAGAAGCCCCAAGGTCCCGACCAAGGCCAAGGCCATAACTGAGCGCCCCCACATAACCCTCCCTGCTTACCACTATTAAAGCCCAGGTGACCGAAGCCACTCCAAGGCTGAAGATGCTGCGGAAACGCCCGGGAAACCAAAGCCCCACCCAAGGCCCTGTGACTCTCAGCAATTATGAAGGGAGATTTGGAGGGGCAAAGGAAAAATGCGAGCTCCAAATCTGCCAACCACTAGGTTGGCAGTAGGGAGGTCAATCCACGGAAGAGACGCCGTCACTTGAGATCTAGAAAATATATAAGTAAAAGGAACAGCCAGAGTAAGCTATGGGTATGGCTGAGATCGCTCAGCTCTCACTCTGATAGACCAGCCCATCACCACAAGACTAGAACCCCATCCTCTCAGCATCAGCTAGGAAAGGCCCTAGAAAGCCACCTTTGGCGTGAGGATATCTCCCCTATTTCAACTCCCCTCGGGGTTGGGCACCTGCATAAAATAAAAGTGATAGGGAAACAAGTAAGTAGTGCATGATGAATTGCGGTATTAATAGTTCAAACAGACACCAGGAAATCTTCTGAAGCTTTTTTCATCTTCCTGTGGAGACGGTTTGAACATTAATAACAAAACACAACAACACATACAACGCACTGCATCGCAAAGATGAAGAGTTTTACAGAGGGGTTTGTGGTGTCTATTTAAAGTATTTATGCCACGCCTCACTGTACGCTATTGAGTTTTTATCTATCCCTTTTCGGTTAGAGCAAACCAATGGGATAACAATGGCAAAACATTTTACATGACCTGGCGTACAAGAGGGAATTTTTTACGGTTATCGTCAATTATAACCTGATTTCCTTCTACAGAAAAGTGATAGGGATAACGCAAAGTAGTGTGCGATGAATCAAGGCATAAATACTTTAGAAAGTATAAATACTAGAAAAAGAAGCCCCCAAATCCCTGTCTGTAAAACTAGAATGATATAATCTTTCCTTTCCGGAAATATCTATGAACAAAAATAAGGATAACAAACATGAGACAGCCGGTATATCCAATGAGGGAAAATAAAAACATCGTCTGCTATTTTTCCCGCCTTCGGTTCGCACCGAACCAAAATCTGTTGCCATCGAGTGAATTGAAATTTATAAATCTCAGTCATCAAAATATCACTCGATTTCTAGTCATGAATGCTACAGATATATTACTCTCAAATTCTATTCAGTACATTGTCCAATATACAAAGTATTTATGATTAATAAAAACGATTCTATTAGGCCTACACAAACAAATGGTAAGCGCCCTAAAAGTAGTCCTGTTAATATTTCAATAGATAGGTATTCGATGTCCTAGAAATTATAATAATATGTATAAAAACTAGAGATGAACGTATAAAATAATCGGCATTAGCCACTTTACTGGAAATTAGATTGTACAATTATAGACTAATTTCAGAAGTGGTATGCGTATCATAAATTGATGTCCGTGTTCGCTAGCCATAATTGTCATCAAACGAAACTACTCAGACAGTTAACATCTCTTCCCCACTTGACTTACTTTGTTAAATTTGACATTTGCTGTGCATCTAATGTGGATTATAGCCTTAACCCACTGAGCCCCAGCCAAAGTCCATTCAGACGAGATATATCGGTACCCTCTTCCCCAACCGTTATCATATGGCTGGCATGCCTGTATCACATAGCGGAACCTAGCAGGGTTACCAAAATCAAAGAATAAATACCGCTTAATCTGTATATAAAAGTTGCTAGAAGGCTACACAATAGTAAATGGATGCCTAAAAATGGTAGAATACCACAATATTGACCAAAAAGGGCTCAAAGATTCAAAATTAAGCGATAATTTTTATCGCTAGGTCGAAAATGTTGGTGCTAGATCAAAGTAACTGTATATTTATCTTAAATATTTGTTAAGAACGGCTTTCAAAGCTATCAACTCATCTAGATTATCAAGTCAGGAAGACAATTCAAGACTGGAGCCTCTTTTCAATTCCTCCATTCCCTTCTTTAAATAAATACTTCTAGATCTAGCGGGAAGGTATCTACATTGGCAACACTGGTGTGTTTTCAAGAGACTCGCGGGGTGACGGTGACTGTCGGGTGACACCGGGCTTCAGTTGCTGCCTGTCTTCTCAAGGGGTAGTGTCGCATCTCTACTCTCTTCCCCATACCCCTGGCAGACATACTGGTGCCTCCAACTTTGCAGTCAAGCCAGGAATAGTAGGCTATTGTCTACATATTCAAATACATTACAAGAATAAAGCAAGCCAATTACATTTATTTTTTATTATTGACAGCTAAATGGGTCACACAATTATTGACTGTAGCATGTTGACTGACCTTACAGTTATACAATGTAACCACTGTCACTGTACCAAGGACATTCAATACTAGAATGTCCTTGACTGAACATTGAGAGAGAGAGAGAGAGAGAGAGAGAGAGAGAGAGAGAGAGGGGGCGGGTGGGGATTATGGGAGGAAAGGAGAATTGCGAGACGAAGGAGGGCGAGTACACAAAGATACAAGTCCAAGCGCTCGCAAATCTTTGTATATATTATCTTCTACTTCGACTCTGCCATACTTTCCATACAAATTGAAGTGATCATGGTATTGACAATAATATTCTGTCAGATAATGCTTACTTGCTTCTTGAAATTGTTTCAATAGCTGCTGAAAAAATCGATGACAAGAATACAGTGGTATAAACAAATGTCAACCAAACTTCTATATATTCTTGCTATAATTTGATTTATGCATTTTTTTTTACCGCTTGCAAATATATTTCCATAACACAATCACTAATCAGTATAATGGTAAAAGGGAAAATTATGTGTGGCATGATATAAATGCAGATCTACATGTATTATAGTAGAGTCATTTTCAGAGCTTCCGTGACCGTGTTTAGGATACCAAAGTTTCTCAGTGAATTTAACAAGGGCAACTGATACTAAACAAAATAAGCCCCCATACACCTCACCAAAATGACGGGAAAGTTGTTATTTTAGACGTTTTTCAAAATGGCCGCCGCCGTCATCTTAAATTTTTTATAAAGTTCTATTTCTTAAAGTGAATGGCCAAAAATTACAATTTTGGTGTCTATTCCCACTAATTTTGGTGTCAGAAGATCAATGGCATGGCACAATTAAAAATTAATTAATAAATAATTACCAAATAATTAAGTAAATAAGAAAATAATTAAGAAAATCAATGGGATGGCATAATTCATGATTTAGAGTCCCATTAACCTCAACATCTAAGACAAATATGATGTTGTTAAATCCACTGAGAAACTTTGGTATCCTAAATTAATAAAACATGAGACCTACTGCATTAAGATGCACTATCACTGCAGGACAAATATGATGCACAACTGTCAGAATCACTTCTGCTGTCATCATCGCTGCCAGGAATGATGGAAGTGCAGGTTGAGTATAGCGTACTGGGAGGCATAAGCCATTTACAAGGTGCCATCCATGGCCAATTGGTGATGGATGATTCTGAAGCTGGAAATTCTTCTGCAGATATGTGAAGTAATTGGTGCGCTCTAAGTGTGGTCGTAGACTGTCAGAATCAGGTACCAGTCTGATGATCTTCTTTTTCTTGAGTACTGACCACTTTGCTGCTCTCACCTCTGCTAGGGTCTTGTGTTTGGTGTCACAATAGATGTACCGGATAACAAATTTCTGTAAGTCATTGATGATTTCCTGTGTGACTGGGATGATTGTGCCACAACTTTTAAGGAGGTTGCGAGCTTCTGATGATTTTTCTACACGGTCAACAATAGTTTTCTTGCCTATTCCATAAAAGCCGGAGTTATGGTCGCATCCGGTAAGAACATAAAGTGGGATCAAAGACTCCGCCATTGCCTCACTACACAAACACCGAGCATTTATCAGCTGAGATTTGCGTTTCAAGCACAAGAGTCCTGATATTTGCCGAGCCACATAGGCTGCCTGAACGTAGTTATCAGTATCTTCAGTGTCTATGACAACTTCTTCTGTATACCCTTCTGACCGCAGCTTACCATAAAGAGTGAACAGAGCTGTGTCTGCTTCTGCATGGGCGTATGTGAGATTCTGCAAAACTTCATCTGTGGTGAGATTCCTTGCTGGTTTGCCAACAACACAGTGTATGAGCTGAATAGTGGTTGTAGATGCCTTTCTTTTGAAAGCAGCCTTGATAAATGCTTGAAGGCGAACTTTATTCTCTGGCTTACCAAGAAGAGCATGAAAGTCTCTATTAGAAGGAAATTTGTCCTCTGACTTCATAAACACATTGCAAATGGACTGATTTTTTTGACGGTGTTGTCGTTCACGATCTTTGATGGAGAAGTCTTGCTCGTACGAGTCATTAATCAAGATAACACATTCTGCATTCGAATGTCTATTCAGGACAAAGTTCACAAGTTTCTCACCATAGTCTCCCCACGTTAACTTGGTTCCATCTGCTTTTTCTGTCTTCAGTAGTAGGCGTTGTTAGACGCCAGATTAGTCCCATGTCTACTATTGATGTGTAAATATCAGGGTACGGTATGGATGTCATTGTCAGTTTTTCCTGTAGCTTACTCTTCTGCGTTTTGCGCATAGTACCATTTGCATTGAAAATTGAAAGGCACTCATCTGTTACTCGATGCTGCATTAAGTCTTCCATCTTTAAGCCGTCACTTGCCTCAACAAGTTTGAAGACCGAGGTAAATGCCTTACTCTCCATTTCTTCAGTTGTCTGTTTCAGGTTTTCACTTGCTGTCTTCTCGATTTCTTGAGTTGCAAAATTGCCTCTTTTACTACGTGGTATTCGAGCATTGAGGGACTTTGTTTTGGAATAGACTCTTTCATTTACAAATTCCTCCACTTTTCTTTCTCCATCGGCCTTTGCAGACTTCAGATCAGCAAAGAGAGCTGGAGAGGCTTGAATTCCAGATTGTAGGGATCTTAGTGTCAGACCTGATTGGTCAAATGGATCACAATGGAACTCGGTGAGACATGCACTGATATCCTGCACAGATTGTTCATCTATCTTCATCTTACTTGGGGCACAATCTGCATGCTTTCTTGAACCTCGTCTCTTGTGATTTGCGTGACGATGAACACAGCCTCTTATCCGGTTGACGTTGTTAACATTCCGCGTGTTTGACAGGAGTTGCTTCTCATTCTTTAGAATAGCCAACCATCCACTTTCCTTTAAGCTTGGATCCTTTATTCATCGTTGACTCTATCCATATGTCAAGGGCAACACATGAGTAGGGTTTACCGGTCATTGACTGTGCAAACATGCCACTCTCCATGAATTGTGCTTGGATATGGGGAAGACTTTCTAGGACTGCTATGAAATCTGGAAGATGGCGCCCATATCTATCGTTGTCATAAATATGCATCCAAGGAAGCATCAACTTCAGTGAAGACTTGAACTCGATCCAGTTTCTTGTCCTTATAGCATGTATATTTTGAGTCAGTATCTCTACCATCTCCAAGAATGAAATCCAGAATTCTGCTAGTGGAGCACTATCTAAGTTCTGGAATAGGGAGTCAACGAGCCCCTTGAGATCGGCATTGCTCTCTAACTCAGCATGTGCATCATTAAGTTCTTGTTGGTCTACTGAACTGCGTAACTTATTGAGAGATGCCTGGATCTCTTCACACAGAGTGGCACCCTCAAAACGTTTGTCTAGTGCATGTTGGAGTAAAGCCTCGTAGAAGAGTCGAAGGCAACGCACACCGCGGTTGAAGTGTTTTCCACGCAGAGCTTGATCCACGGATCCATCTGCAACGACGCCTGCAGCCACCAGTACATCTGAAATGCCTGAGCCTTTGAACCTTTTGTAGATTGCATTGATGAAAGACATCTGGATATGAAAGGGCCCCATGAATGTCAATATGTCAGCAAATATCTCTGGATTCTCACTTTTCAATTCTAGCAATAATGTGTAGACAGGGTGATCACCGACGATAATGGCAAATGGCATCTTCTTGTCATCAATTGCCTTTGCAAGCTTGCGCAGGGCATCATACAGAATGGTCTTGCTTGGTGGATCAGGATAAGTCATATGATAAATCGCTTGACTTTTCTGGGTTTCTGGTGATAGCGTGGCCTGGAAGCCAGAAAAGGCTGGTACAGTCTGGTCTTCTGGCTTTGGTCTTGTTCCGTCTGCCTTAGCTCGGGCCATTGCATGGATGACACCTCTCATTCTTTGAGGAACTGTGTCCAGATGTTGTTCATCCGTTATCCTTGGTCTGATGGGTGGTTCACCACGCTTGACTGTTTTGTATGGTTCAATTCTTTGCATCTGGCTCCCAAGTTCTTTGAGGCTATCAGAGAGGTACGAAGGCAAGGTGCTATTTGCAACTGGTCTATCATCATCTAGGGTAGGTAGATTTAGCTTAGGTAGGTCTGGCTGAACAAACATGACATTTGTACGATGTGATTGGCCACTTCCAGTCAAAGTGTCACTTTTGAAGTCATCGTTGTCGACTATACATATTGCCGGTGTTCCTTAAGAAAGTTCAAAAGGACACTCAGTTGAATGCTTCAGGTCAGTAACTGCCCAGAAATCTCTAAGCAAAAGCACATCATTGTAACTGATTCCCAGGCCATCCTTATGTAATATGTCTACCATTTCTCTGCTCTTTGTCATACCATGTAGCAGTACACCGAGGTTTGTCTCAAATGCAGTACGTCTTCCAGTGATGTAGCTGGTCAAAATAGATGCAATTGATCTGACTTGGGGCTTGTCATCGACTTCAGACTTTGTGGGGTGCTTTAACCAAGTGATGAGCTTCAATAGGAGATCATTCAGGTCTTTATATTCTTCTAGCTCATGTATGTATGGAGGCCAAGGAACAGTTTTTGTTTTGATGATCTGATCTCCGAGTCGCCCAGCTACATTCTTCACCAGCTGATCGTCACTTACACCTAGAGAGGATATTGCAGCTCTTGCATCATATACCAGTTCACTCACATTCTTCTGACCTCGTTCATGAAATGCTATGTCATCTCCAAATTCCTTGATCAGAATTTCCTTCACGAAACTGGACTTTGCTATGGAATAGTAACCATAATTTGAAGTAATGCCTTTGTAATCCTTTACAAGACCTTGCAGTGTACGGATTTCATGATCTTCAAAGATAACTTGACGGACATGATGAAAGAAGATATTTTGGGCCTCTCGAAGATTAACATGTTGCAGATGCTCTGTTTTTTCATCAGGAAAAGACTCCTTCAGAGGGTTGCTGACATAATTGCGCCAACATTCACGATGATAACGAATTTCCAATCCAAACGCCGTTCGACTGTCTGGGATAGATGCAAGTAGGGTATTCAATCTTTCTCTTATAGGCTCATCTGACAGACAAACTTGAACCGGTTCCATGCGTCTACTGTTGACAGCAGCAAAAGTTACGTGGAAAGGGGCGGGGCTTACAGATATATCTCGTCTGAATGGACTTTAGTTATAAATAAATGTACCACCAGGGACCAGCAGGTTTTGATTTTTTTTCCAGAAACAATAGCGAATGGGTTAGGAATAAAGGAAAAAACACCAAAAAATATCAAAAAGGTCAAAAAGGGGTCCTACGGAGCCCCCGAAAGTCGATTTTACATGAGTAAAAAATTGAAGGCAATAACCCCAAAAAACTATGTTTTTGCGCGCTCACGCGCACGCGGTTGGACTTAGAGAGTTTTCAACCATCGGCGTGGTTGAGTGGGATTTTTACACAGTTCCCGTACAAATCTGAGCCCTCTAGGTGCCATAGAACCAGAGTAATTAACACTGACGCAACGTATGTGACGCTGGGGTTTAGCGTTACATACATTGCCGACGCAATGTTTACGTCGCTGGGGCTCAGTGGGTTAATGAAGGTAAAATGGTCAGTTATAGATTGTGCATGCGTGTGTGTGTGTATTTCAAGGTTGCCAGCGCACATCGCATCTCAAAACTTGCCCAAAAGTAGCCCAATCACCTAATATCGCACAACATATACAATTTCAGCTATTTTAATCCTATCATCACACATTTTCTGATAAGTTTATCTTTAACAGCCATGCGTGCATGATACTATGAGTTCTCCAAATATCACTAGGCCTAGGCCCATACATGAGTAGTAGCCTACGTGTCACATCATCGAAACATAATGAAATAACCACATACATTATTATCACAATCATGCACTCATCAAATCTGCCTCAATGTCCCAATCACCCCTCACAAGCAATCACTTTATTATTCAATCACCGCCACATAGGCTGCCATACATGTATAGTACATCCAACAGAAAGCCATGACGAACGTTTGTATGAAATGTAGCCTAGCTACTCGACACTCGATATATCGACACCTCTACAACTTGAATAAAATATAAAACCAGCCCAATTCCGCTTTCCTCAATTTTAGTTAGTTAGAATAGTACTTCAAATGCTATCAACCCCATCACACTGTAAATCAAGAATATCGTTAGGAATGGAGCCGATTTTCGAGAAATGTCCTTCCCTCAATCTCGCAAATCTACGCTTATGAACGACTCCTAACTAGCCCAATGGTGCGAACAAAAGAAGACTTTGGCAACACTGTGTAAGTATATCACGCCGCGGTCAGCTGATCACCTAAACCTCGCCTAAACCCTCGCCGCCCGTGGAAGAGGCAATGTTGTCAATTTTTTTGGTCATAATCTTTTTCGAATTTCCTGCATCTTCACGTTCGTATTTTGCTGCCACTGTGTTCTACGACATTCTGATATACTTTGATTGATTTCCTGTCACTGGTCTAATAAGAAATATAGCCGGTAACCTATTTAGCTGCCCGATTTGAGAGTGGATTATTAAATTGGTAACTTAACCCCTTCAGACTCATATGATGCAGAGGTTGCCAGATTAGCAATAAGAAATAGAGTTCTCTCACTCTTATAATTACCTCTCCAAAATTAGTTTTCTGCCCACAGCTAACTCAAAGACAACTGCAGAGGTTGAAGTAACTAAATTAAAGGTTTCTAAATACCCCTGATGGTAACAAAGGCTTTAAAGTATCCCTAGTCGGCTCAAAATCGCGTCATATGCCGGAGAGGGTTAAAAGAGCATGGGAGCTTGTTTTGTAGGAAAGAACGGGTACGCATGTGCAGACATTCAACCTGCCAAATACTACAAACTAAAGAATATAATACCATTTGTTCAGCCAATATCTACTGAAACACGTATTTGTTAGTAACTAAAGAGGAAGCAAATACAATACTTCAATGAGTATTAAACATTTCGCCCAGCCTATTACACCACATTAGAATGAAAGTAGATTTCTAGGTCAGGAAGCTGATATTTATGTATCAAATTATGTTAATTATTATATATTCACTGCATTAATATAATTATAACCATCATATTATGAATCTAGTACAAATATACTACACAAGTATGTGTCATAGATAAGTTTGCGAACTGTATTAAACCACTTAAATAACGAAAGCCCTCAAAACACCTCAATAGTGCATCACAAACGATAATAATCCAATCGGACTGGGGGCGCCATCTGGATGTTTAGTGCGGATTTCCCTCATTAGCCTACAGTAATTACGAATGTTTAATATACGCTTGGATATTTGTGAGGGTAAAGTAAGGTTAATAACATGCGGACTGTACTGGTACATGAAATATAGTTTGGTCTTTAGTGTTGAATATACCATGATCAAAACTAGAATAGCACATTGTTGCTTGATAAATACGGCACCATAATTACATCCTAAATGTAGTAAGCGAGGTCGGTTATTTTTGTCTGTGGACACTATTTTAGTGCCTTAAGGGGAGTCACCTGCTTTGTTCTCTTTCTCTGGCTTGTATCCATTCGGCCCCATTCAGCCAACTGGTTTAAGACGTTTATCCCCATCCAGGTGTCAATTTCTTCCTGGCGAGCGATAGCGAGCCAGCATTGTATGGAGAAATCCGGCTTTGCCGGAGACATTTTTCTATAGAAAAATGTACAAATTCAGCTTGCTGTCAAAACAAAAATATATATATGCTGGCTCGCTACCGCTCGCCAGGAAACTATTGACGCTTGGATGGGAGTTAACGTCTTAAAACAGTAGGCTGAATGTGGCCGAATGGATACAAGCCAAAGAGAGAGGGAGAGAAAATAAAAAAAGCGAGGTGGGTCCCCTTAACCCTTTCAGACTCATATGACGCAGAGGTTGCCAGATTAGCAATAAGAAATAGAGTTCTCTCACTCTTATAATTACCTCTCCAACTCGGAGAGGGTTAATGATCTAATAATGGGATGATACTTTAATTTCATCATGACAGATTTAGGTCCGAAGTCCAAACTATATTACCTGTACAATATTACGTAATGTCTGTAGTGGGTATGGACGTATAAGAGTGCAGGGACAAGGTATTGTCACTAAAGCCCGTTCAGTCTAGGTTGGGCAGAAATCGTAACCTCTAATCTCTGTAACTCAAAAAGGGCTAGAGCAAATTAACTGTCAATTACCACACTTATTCCCTGTCCAAGTCTCTCTATTTGGTAGAACAAGTAGCTCGATTACTCTAGCCCTTTTTGAGTTAGAGAGGTTAGAGTTTACGATTTCTGCCCAACCTAGAATGAACGGACTATAGTGACACCAATATGGCGGCATTTGGCCAATCTCTGTTTAATATAGGGTCCCAAAGGGATCCAAGTCTAGAGTTGTACACATTGGCTCAGTATTGACATTTTATATGATTTGACATTTACAACGGACAAAGAACTGCACTACACCACTCTCTCTCTCTTCCTCCTCCCTCTCTCTACTTTGCTGTCCCATTCTTCTACTATAATCTGTCCTTGTCTAGTAGTATTAAGGGTGGATCACCTAGTAGGGACTGCAAGGTCTGTGTGGTCTTAGTATCTGTGTGACTCTCTCTCTCTCTCTCTTTGTTCAGAGTAAATAATAGTTCATCAACTCCCGGAAATTACATGAAACTAAAAACCAGGAGGGAAATTTCGATGTCACAAAGCACTTCATCACCTACAGCGTGGTCAATAAGTGGTACAAATTGCCAGACAAAGTGGGGTAAGAGTTGTGTTATCGGGCGTACCACTACCGACATAAGACTACAACATAAATCATCTATAAATACCAACCTAACCTAGTATTCTTATTACTACATGAATACTAGGTTAGGTTAGGCTAGGTTGTTTGGTTAGGTTAATGTTTTAGAGAGCGAGTTATACTGTATGTCGGTAGTGGTACGCCCGATACCACAACTCTTACCAAAAGGGGTAGCCTACAATGTAATACAACTGACACATTCAAAAGATGGCTTGACATCCATTTCCATGAGGTTGAAATAATATAGGTTAAAGACAAAGTTAAGGGGAGGCAGACCATTTTTCTGAACCCCCTTCTCCCTAATGTTTAGCCCCACTAGTTTTGGGATTATAAATCGTTCGGCCTATTAGTTTGGCGATTTTAACACCTTTCGCCCCATTTCGTTGTCAATTTTAAGACCTTTCAAGCCATTTAGGTGTCGATTTTTTCCTGGCGAGCGATAGCAAGACAGAAATTTTAAGACAAAACGGCCTTCGGCCGGGAAATTTTTCTTCCGAAATATGTACACATTTATCTTGAACTAGGGTTTAGGGGGTGTTTTTCTTAGCTAGGTCTAGGAAGGAAACTAAAAAATATATATATGAATAAATGAATTAATAGACCAAACAAACGGTTTGCCTCCCCTTAAGTTAGCTTAAGGGGAGGTATTTAGTTTGTTCCCTAGACCTCCATCAAGCTTAAAATTACACCCCCTTGAGTCCCTTTCAATATAAATCTGTACATTTTTCGGTAGAAAATGTCCCGGCCGAAGGCCGGTTCCTCTTAAATTACAGACTCGCTATCGCTCGCCAGGATAAAATCGACACCTAAATGGCACGAAAGGTCTTAATATGCGGTGAAAGTTCTTAAAATTGCTAAACTAATGGGGCAAACATTTTATAATATCAAAAGCAATGGGGCTAAACATTAGGGAGAAAGGGGTCAAGAAAAAAATCCCTCAAGTGGATATCTCCCCTTAAGTATCTGTAGTATACAATGTTTCTCACCTTAAGTATCTGTAGTATACAATGTGTCTCACCTTAAGTATCTGTAGTATACAATGTGTCTCACCTTAAGTATCTGTAGTATACAATGTGTCACACCTTTGTTCTATACTATGAATTCCATAACTGAATTAGGTAACACCCCGTTCTGAACATTAACCCGTACAGTACCGATGATGTATTTGTCATTATATTATGGCTACTACTAAACGATTTTATTAAGTTTAGGAAGGATCTCTAGCAATTATAAGGCTTCGAACTATCTCAATCAACCCCTTCAACTATCACAGATCCTTCCTAAGCTGCATGAAATCGTGTAAATATAGCTAGAATATATTTTAATAGACGTCGCTGCTACAGTTGGGGTTTATCATCAAATACAAACACAACGCACTTGAATAAACTAATGAAAGCATATGGTCATCCCGGGGTTCGAACTCGGGACACCACACCCAGAACATAAGCATCTAAACCATTACACCACCAATACAGTTTCATGCCAACCCAAGGTCAGAGGGAGTGGTAGGTGGGGAGCGAACCTACTGCGTTGCTGTCCTTACCTTTCACTTTATACAAAATTAAGTTACAATATAGTCTGGACTGCCGAATAGGGACCACAAAGTCTGTGCAGTATCTATGTCACTCACATACCCTTCTGCAGCATCTCTCTCTCTCTCTCATTCTCTATCTATCTCTCTCTCCCTCTCTCTCTCTTTGCAAATTAGTATCACGCTTAACTGCGAACGACCTAACGAGGATTATCTTGGAATCTAATGACAACAAACTGTGCTGTCTGTATTGTTGTTATGGTTAGTAAAATAGGCCCATGTTCAATGTGCTGTCTGTATTGTTGTTATGGTTAGTAAAATAGGCCCATGTTCAACAATAATCACAACAAACTGTGCTGTCTGTATTGTTGTTATGGTTAGTAAAATAGGCCCATGTTCTACAATAATCACAACAAACTGTGCTGTCTGTATTGTTGTTATGGTTAGTAAAATAGGCCCATGTTCTACAATACACATGGCTAAGACATTGATAATTTGCACCCAATTGCAACTGAATTATTATATATTGTATCGAAACGTGTTATTGTCTACCCGCATCCACTCTGTGGAACGGTAAATAAAGGATATCATATCCAGTCAAGTAAAATATCTCTCCGGTTGCAGCATGGACATACTATTATGGTATGCTATATAATCATTGGGTATATTGTTACGAACTGGCACTCGGGTACACAAGGGCTCTCAATCAGGACTCGAATACGGCTCGCTGCCACAACGGAAGCACACGATCCCAACCCCTGAGTACTGCCAGCCGAACAAAAAACACCAATACCCTCCAGAGTTCAATCTGCTATAACGGGGTATACAAGAACTCGGTACTAGTGTTCAACAACAGACTAATAAAGAGACAGGAATTATCTAGTCTGGTCAACAATCAAACAATGAAGTAAGAAACAACAACACCAAAGAATAGTGTTGGCCGAAGCCGAAGTAATCCACCCTTGACTATGAACTTAAGAAGTCCACCACCCTCTACTTCGGATCGGCACTATTACGTTACGTTAATTAATAGTCCTTAAGCATCGAGCAAGGAATCTTCTGAAAAAAGTTAGATGCTTCTCGGATGCTCGTAAGAAGTACGTATCGGATTTTGAACAGTAATTCAATAAGCAAAAACACTGGCAATTAAATACTATTAAAGGCTTAAATTGGCATAAGAATAATTAAAAGAATATGCAATAGTAAATGGCAAACATTAAAAAGAAGTACTCCGCAAATGCAACGGCAATAGCCTACTCGGATTGTGCTCGTGGGCCACTAATCACTAAAGTAGCCAAGCTTGCAACACATGAAATCAATAGTGCATAAACAATATCATACATAAGGAAAGCTTCAATACTATTCTGTATCTACTAATCGAGTAAAGTCTAGCTGGGGTACTGTAGGCAAAAAGGTAGCAGTGACTGAGCAAAAACGGCTCGTAGCCTAGCGAAGTCCTCACGACTGTTTAAAGTATTACGTTAAAACTAACAAGTGCACTTTGAGAAATCCAGATCCCTTGTATCTGGTTTTCTCCCGGCTCCTTGACAAAGTAAAAACAAACTGTTAATAAAATACAGGGTGGTTAGGCTCTTGCCCTCACGCACTGTAAATTATTAACTCAACACAGTCAGCCGCGAAGACAACCTAGGCTTCACTGAACCGAAACGAGTATGCAGGTTTATCGCTTAACCACTGCATCAAACAACAACTCGTAACACAGAAAAGCCTTACCCCAGTCTAGCATTACCTAGACTAGCAGAAAACAGGAATAATAATAATAACACAAAGGGAAATGCATATACAAGTGCAACAAACATAAATCAATCCTATTCTAAGTCAACCCTTCCAAAATAGGCTATCTAATAGGCAAGTATCTCGTGAGAACTCAAGCGATAATACGTTGGCTGACTAGCTCTGCACCAACGGGACCATGGAAGTTAAACAGGGCAGGGAAAAGAGGAGATAAGAATGTAAGGTAGTAGAGAAAGTTCCCATCAGTCAGAAGAATATATATAGTTAGCAAGGGAAATGAGAAGTCGCTCTGCCTAATGAGTTCTGATGAAAAAATGGCTAGACTTCCCTTTTATACCCGGCCCTCTAGTGAGCCCAACGTGATCTACTAAGGACCGCCCACTGACAACCATTACGTAATTTCTCTCTCTCCTCTGGGATACACAAAGGCTCCCCTAGCACTGAGGGAGGGGGGAATGTGAGTGAGTTAGGCCCACCTCCCACCTGGCGCACCCACTGACCCCCAACTGTGGCTGTTTCTCTTCCCATCATTACAAATAAGTTTTACACACAATACTTATAACTAATGATATAAAATAGAACTCGTTGACTCAGATGAAAACAAAATACATATTCATAATACTTATAGTACAACGGCTCACATGAACTAAGTTAGGAAACTTTACATAGACTACAGCCAAAGTTCCTGCCCTGACGATCCTAGCGAGAGTGGGGCATGACTAGGCGTTCTGTACAGCATGCTCACACGTGGACATGCGTCACAATATTGATAACGGTATATTTCTCTATCCCTATATTGGAACGGCTTATTATCACTAACATACATTTTAAGTGGCAATGCTAGTTTTTTTATGGACCCCCTTCTCCCTCATTTTTTGCATATTAGTTTTGATACTTTAAGACGCTCGTTCAGTTAGTTTGACGATTTTGAGACCTTTCGCCTGATTTTTTGTGTGAATATTAAGACCTTTCGTGCCCTTTAGGTGGTGATTATTTCCTGGCGAGCGATAGCGAGCCTCTAATTTTAGAAGGAATCTGCCTTCGGCCGGGACATTTTTGTACCGAAAAATGTACAAATATATCTCGAAAGCGGGTCTAAGGAGTGTTTTTCTAAGCTTGATGGAAGTCTAGCGAGGAAATTTTAAAATAAATAAATATATAGACCAAAAACCAAGCACTACCCCCTTAAATGACACTGCACGCTGTTTTAACCTGGCGAAAAGTTGATTCCTGTAACAGCTCGTTTATCGATAATGTTCGGGAACTTATGACACTGTTGTCGCTCTCTATCATAATAAAAACAACTTGTAGTTATAATTAACCCTTTTAACCTCTAACACGCGTTTCTGTTTTTTTTTTTTTTTTTTTTTTTTTTTTTTTTCTATATTCCAACTTACTTCCTCTCGGGCATAGGCTGAGAGCCTTAACATGCACCGCTTTACAATGAACAGTGAAGCCTGTGAGGTCTTGTTCCAGTCTAGGGAGTGAGACATGTGAAGCACGTAGAGTACAACGAGCACCTGCCATCTTGCCTTCACATGAGGCACGGTGCTCACTCATGGCCCGAAACGACCCCATCTCTGAAGCCACCTCGTTCCCGTGCTTCACTGTCTCACCCCCTACACTCGGACTCTCACACTTACACACACACAACGCCACCTGTTGAGCAGATAACTCACCAGGCATTGCACCCCTATAGCATATTTTGAATATGGGAATATTCATACAGTGCTATTTAATCAGGGAACAGTGAGGGTATTTTATTGACGTTTCGGTGGGCTTGTGGTAATGCACTGATACTAGGTACAGCACAAATTCCATCCCAATAATATCTTCCCATTGATACATCGGGATTTGAACCCGGGACCTTTGGATTACCAGGCCAGTGGCAAGACCACTCCACCACACCTCCCAGTTTTTTTTTGGCTACTATTAGACGATTTTATTCATATTAGTAACAGTATATGGGAGTCAAAGGGTTGATTGAGATAGTATTTACCCTTTTAAAATCCACAGATACTTCCTAACCTGCATAAAATCGTCTAATGATAGCCAAAAAAACAGCTAAGACGCGTCAGAGCTTCAGAGGGTTAACAGCCACACAACGAAATTGACGTCACCTGAGTGGGTTAATACTTTGTCTGGCATTAAAATAGAGGATATTTGAACATAAATATCGATGCGTATTAATGAATAATTGAATAGCTCAATGATAAAACAAATGAACTCATGAATTAAATAGTGACAAAGGCAGATAATATATACAATTATACAAGCAGACAGAAAGACATACAACTACAATGTGAAGCAGGCAAACTTACAGATACATAATGAAACACACATGCAGACATACACACTCACACATGATCTGTGCACTGTAAGAAACATTTTCGTATACATAACAATAGAAGAACGTACGGTACATTACCCCTTTCAATAAACACATTCAATATTACCCGTTTAGGTGCATTATATTCTTACTGTATTACAATAAGAACGTAAATAACTAGTAATGTCGATGATTTGTTACGTTTAGGACGCTTGGAGGTTCCTGTTTTATTGTGGTAATTCCTATGGTGTCTGTCCTGTGAAGAAACAACACCAACAAATACATTAAGACACACACACGAAATTCCTTAAGCACCGAGTGTCCAGACATTTTGATTCTAACGTGTACATTGAATTTGGCTCTCTGTCAATCTTTCAATTTGTGGGGATATTTGTTACACGTAGCTTTCCATTTTGTCTCCTTCTTAGCCTGCAAAGCGTCAAAACTATTCCAAGGGTGTCAGCCCTATCAATACATCAAAAACCCAATTTTTTCAAAGCATAAAACAAGTTGGACCTTTTCAATTTGACAAAAGGCTGAAACTGACTGGATGATATCATATCAATTTGTTGTTACCTAACCTAACCTAACACATTGATATGATCTGGGGGAAAACTGTTTTTTGACAAAATTAAGACATCTGGCAAATTTGATGTATTGATAGCTTTTTGCAGATTTGATGAAATGATAGGATCAGTTTTTGACGCTTTGATGCTCCCCCCTTCTTACACATAGATATATAAAACAAAAAAACACACACATACCCGTGGTTCCTGTGGTTGTGGTCCTCTGTGGTTCACTCCATTGTGGCACTGTCACTGTACATCCTATCTGCCCTACTCTGTGCCAGCTGGTCTAGGATGCGGTAGTAGGGTACCATGGGTCGATCTGGCAAAAATAACAGGAAGTCATCCAAGTTCTTTTTTAAATCTTTAACCATTAGATTGTTGTTGTTTCTTATTTCTTTCGACAGTGACATGCTTTAGAGTTTCGGATCCTGGAGTCGTGATTCGTGAAGGATGTTCCTTTAGTGTCTTAATTCATGTCAGTGCACTTTTTTTTTTCTCTATATTCCAACTACTTCCTCTCGGGCATATGCTGATAGCCTTTTACACTCTACCGCTGAACACGGTGAGGCCCGTGAGGTCTTCCTCCAGCCTAGGGAGTGAGACATGCGAAGCTTCCCGGCTCGAAGCAATCCCATCTCTGAAGCCGCCTCGCATCTGCGCTTCACAGTCTCATTCCCCACACTCGGACCCTCACTCTCAGAACGCCACCTATTGAGCAATTAACTCACTAGGCATTGTCCCCCTGTAGCATATTTTTGAATATGGGAATATTCATACAATGCTATTTAATCAGGGAACAATGAGGGTTAGGGAAGGTAGCAAGGGAAACAGTAAGGGTGTGAAAGATAAGAATGGGAGAATGCTAGCCGAGAAGCAAGAGAGAGTCGAAAGATGGAGGGAGTACTTCAGTGAGTTGCTAAATGTAAGGAATGAAGAGCCAGCAAACATAGCTGGATATGGTACAAAGGAAATCAAGAGAGTGGGTAAGGGAACATTGGAAAGGGAACTACTGCCCTGCCACTAACGTGGCGAAGTTAGTAGGTCGCGGGTTTGATGCGAGATATTTGTCTAGGCGGAATTTAAATGAATCAACGGTGCTGCAGTCTATAACGTCTGGTATGGGAGGGAGAAGAAGAGAAGTAGTGGAGGAGGAGGTGGGGATCAGGAGGTCAGAGTGTGGGAAGCCATGAAAAGAGTGAAGTTGGGGAAAGCACCATGAACAGATGGAGTGTGTGGGGAAATGTTGAGGTATGGTGGTGAGATAGTGATCGAATGGGTATGGAAAATGTGCAAACTAGCATGGGAGAAGGGGAGTGCACCTGATGACTGGACCCCTATATAAGGGAAAAGGGGAAAGAGGAGTGTGTGGTAACCACCGAGGAATATGTCTTCTAAGCGTAGTAGGGAAGGTATATAGTAGGGTAGTGATTGAGAGAGTGAGAACAGAGAAATGGATAGGCGACGAGCAGGGAGGTTTTAGGAAGGGAAGAGGATGTGTAGATCAGATTTTTACCCTGAATTGTGTTGTGGAGAAGTATTTGGAGAAGAAACAAAAGGTGTATGTTGCCTTTATGGACTTGGAGAAGGCCTATGACAGAGTGGATAGAGAAGGTTTGTGGAAAGTACTTAGAATATACAGAGTAGAGGGCAAGTTGCTGAAAGCAGTGAAGAGCATGTATGAGGGTGCAAAGGCAGCAGTACGTGTGGAGAGTGAGCAGAGCGAGTTCTTTGACCTGAATGTTGGTTTGAAACAGGGGTGTGTGATGTCCTCGTGGTTGTTTACTGTATATATGGATGGAGTCATGAAAGAAATACTATCAAGAGCAGTGGATGTTGGTGTATCGCTGAAAAGGGAGGGAATTGAGTGGAAGCTACCTATACTGCTGTTTACGGATGATACAGTACTGATGAGTGATAATGAATAGGAGTTGCAGGGTCTGGTAAATGAGTTTGGAACAGTGTGCGAAAAACGGAATTTGAAGGTAAATGCGGGGAAGAGCAAGGTTATGGTCTTCGAAATGGGTGAAGTCACAGAGTGTGAGGTGAAGCTGAACGGTCAGGCTATGGAGATTGTCAACTCTTTTAAGTATCTGGACAGTGAGTTGAGTAAAGATGGAACTATGGATGAAGAAGTGCGGGAGAGGGTACAACAGGGGAAGAGGATTGTAGGAACGCTAAAAGCAGTAACAAGAAATAGGGTGGTCAGTATGGAAGTGAAGAAGTCCTTGCATGACAGTGTGGTAATCCCGACACTGACTTACGGAAGCGAAGCATGGACGTTAGTTGAGAGACTCCGACCAAGAGTGAGAGCAGTGGAAATTAATTACTTAAGGAATGCATGCGGATTACATGGAGGAATAGACAGACTAATGAGGAAGTAATAAGGAGGTGTGGTGTGGATGTAGATGTGCTGGAAAGTGTGAAAAGGAACAACTTGAGATGGTTTCGGCCATATGGAACGTATGGAAAGTGAGAGAATGACTAAGAGGGTGTACGAGAGCGAAATGGAGGGACAGAGAGGGAGAGGTAGACCGAATGATAGGTGGAAGGATGGAGTGAGGAAGTACATGAACGAAGGCGGTGCTGGTTGGGGGGAGGGGCGTCGACTGACTGGGGACAGAGGTGCATGGGGGCGGTTCGTTCGTGGCCACCCCTTCGGGAATCACGGCGTCAGGCAATAGATAGATAGTGTGACGTTACCACTCCGTTAGAACCGCATGGCTTGTCCTACAGTGACTCGCTAGGATCGCCAGGGCAGTGGATGTGGCTACAGTTGATGTATTATTGTGTGCTTTATTTCATATGAAAGCTTGTGTCATGGGCAGTCCAGAAAGGCTCTTTGTTTTCGCCCATGTCAAGGCTTTATATATTTAATTGCAAAGTATATGTTTTATCATTAAGTAGTAACGATAGGATTTGAGAGAGAGAGAGAGAGAGAGAGAGAGAGTAGAACAGAGTGTGAGGAGGCGCACAGTGTTTTTTGCCATGCTCGATGACGTCATAGCTGGCTGGCCTCTTGGGGATTGGTTGGAGGAGTTTTTTACCATGCTTGGTGACGTCATGGTTGGTTGGCCTCTTTGGGATTGGCTGGAGGACTTGTTACCGCTTTGCTTACGTGGTGCGAGCTAGTGCTAGTATATATACAGCTCTCTTGCCACTCTCTCCCTCAGATCTGGTTTCTAGAATGCATCCCTCTTATCCCTTTGACATCTGTCCCCCCTATCTGCACCTGAGAACCTTTTCCTCTGCCTACCTCTCTCATTTTCCATATCTTTCACCACCTTTTATTAATATTATACCCCCTCTGGTTAACTCTGCATAATCAGCTTTATGCTGGCCAGTTGTATTGTGCGTTAAGGTCTTATATAACCCATGAATGTTTAGTTGTTAAGATAAGTTGATCACGAAGCATTGGTTGGCATTCACATTGTTCAGTACCGCTTCCTATAATTATTAGTGTTCTGCTGGATTAGATAATGCTAGACTAGGAGTCTGATATTATAAGGTATTGTTTCCGATGGGTGCTGGCTTTAGTTAAAAGCTGCACGACATACCTGAGAACTGGAGTTGATTGGGTAAATTCTAGTCTGTGTGCCATTGAGAGTAGCGCATGCAGGAATGAGGGCTTTTTGCCTATACCATTCTGCACTGTTCTAAGCTCGGTTGTTTGTCTTTGAGGTATGCCAGGAGAACGCTTAATACTTCGGTATTAAGGTTTCTCAAGAGAGCTACCCTTCACTATAACGTAATATTTGACGCACAGACTTGAGATTTGCACTAGGCTATGCGGCATGCCATGCGCACCAGTATCTCGTATCGTTGACTCTAGCTAGACTTTATCAGTCATAGTAGACATTAAGTATATTAAACCAATTACTCTTATTATGCATACCCGTTTATGATTACACAAGCATTTCGCAGCCTAGTTTGATGCATTGAGACACAAACGACTTAGGCTCTTTTTGTTGATAGGAATACTGCATTGTCGTGGCGATTATTATTATTGTTGTAGCGTTTAGGATATTCTTGGCTCCGACTGCATTATATATCCTGCCTTTTGTGAGCATAGCCTGCTCGAGCATTGTTCCGCTGCCTGCCTTTTTGGGTTCCATTTCCGATTCGAGCATCTTTATAGCATCTAA
Source organism: Paralithodes platypus (assembly GCA_032716605.1). NCBI lineage: Eukaryota > Metazoa > Arthropoda > Malacostraca > Decapoda > Lithodidae > Paralithodes > Paralithodes platypus. The sequence continues at coordinate 27,593,923 of CM064534.1, read as the reverse complement.
CATTTAAAGAAGATTCCTTGTTGGTGTTGAAGGACTTTAGTGCACTTTCTTTCATGCAGAAGTGCCTGACATTTATTGATTAAAGTAACGTAAGCTGTAACCTCTCTTACCACCTTACTTTGCATACCATAACCAAGCACCTTCGGTTATAGGTAGTAATAGGCTGTTTTCACATACCATTAAGCCTAGAGTAGACGCACATTTATTGAGAGTTTGATAACCTATTATTGCATATAGAACTCTGTTGAGTATTTGTGTTCTTTGTTCACTGGGAATATACATCAGAGGTTGGATCTAGCGCTTTCCGTTGTAGCATTTATGCTATTACTAGTCCAATGAATAAGAGCCCTGATATATTTAAACCTCAGTCGTAACAAATGGCGACCTTACCTAGGATTTGGTGAACCTACATTTATTAGCAGGGAACATTTGTTGTTTTGGGGAATATTTTGCGGGGATCAGCAAGAATAATTTTTTTTTGCAACATAGTATACCCCTTGAGTATTTCCGAAATTTATTGTGTGTATATTGAGGTATAAGAGTTTGGGGTGCTTCTTTTCTGAATATTGAGGTGGGAAATTTTGTGAGCATCATATCTTATACCGGATCAGAGGAGAATGGAGACACAGTACGTAATGTCGAAACTGCAGAACAGCAGTATGATGAAATGGTTAATCAGGTGAACTGTGAGGAGGATGCTAGGATATTTTTGCAATGGCCTGTTACTGCCGAGCGGTTGGAGGGTATGGATCGGTACGGTCTTCAATGCCTGGCCACAGCTATCGGTCATGCGGGTACTAGCAGCATGACCAGGGATAACTTGATAACGTGTGTACTGGGCAGGGTGACTGGTGAGCGAGATGGGTTGAGTGCTCAGAGCCCTTCGGCCATGCTTCCCCTACACTCGACTCCCAGCCATCCCAGTGGTTTGCCGACCCCTGGTACGCTTCTACACTTGGGTGGTGACTGGCAGGGTGGGTTGCCCCTGGGGGGAACCACCGGTAATTTCAAACATTGTAGCACCTTCACCTCCTCAAGGGTTATCTCCAGAATTATTGTTTGAGCTCGAATTAGCTAAGCTTCAGCATCAGCAGCAATAGGAATCAGCTAAGATCGAAGAGAGAAAGGCTACTATGGTATCTGAGCAGCAAGTAGAATTAGCCAAGATAGAAGAGAGAAAAACTATCAGTCAGCAGTCTCAGCACATAGAGCTAGCAAAAATCCAAGCTGATTTAGAGTCGACTAGGTACTGTGCCGACATGGACGTAGAGAAGTCACGAGTAGAGACAACGGGACAGCGACTTGGGGCTGGTAACCGTGCTCATGATCAATCTCTCTCGCACTTATTGAAACTGGTTCCGGTGTTTGATGAGAGTGGGGTAACAGAATTTTTCGCACGCTTTGAGAAGAAGTGCCAGGAACACCAGTGGCCAGAGAATAAATGGGCAGCACTTGTATCCTCTAGATTAATAGGCAAGGGTCTTAAAGCCTACGATGCATTACCTTTAGAGTCATGTATTGTGTATGAGGATCTCAAGGAGGCTGTCCTGAGGGCTTACGAACTGCAACCAGAAACGTACCGTTTGAAGTTCCGGGGTGTAACCAAGGGAAGAGATAGCACCTTTTTGGAACACGCCCGGGACTTGTCCGATGCTATGGGGAACTGGCTCCGATCTGAGAAGGCAACAACATTTGATGGAATTAACCAGTTAATGATGTTGGAGCAGTTCTTTAAGAGCACGGGCGGTGATCTAACTTTGAACTTAAAGGAGAAAAACCCAAGAACTCTAGTCGAAGCAGCAGAAATGGCTGATCGACGGCTGTCGTTGATTCGGGGTTGCTGGTCCTCACAGAAGTACGATGTAAGTGCTAAGGACCGTTATCCTCCCCCTCCCCGTAGCAATGACACATTTAAACAAAAGAGCCATGAAACTAAAACTGAATCCAAACATTACACCACACCGTATAAGAAAAGTCAGGGGCCTTTTACATCACAGTATAAGCCGAAACCGAAATCTATGTGTTTTAGTTGCCACCAGGAGGGTCATAAAGCAAATGAGTGCCCTAGTCGACCTCCTCCGGCAGCCGTGTCTTTTGCTCACGGCATTGGAGTGTTCAAGAGGACATCGGAGTTTGTTAGAGGCAATTCTTCCGAGGTAAATACACTGCCAGTGCAGAAGGATCCGGAAGGCTTATTCTCTGTCCGTGATGCCTTTAGTGACCACAGGGGACTCGGTTGTGTGGAGTGGGGGGGTAGAAGACATGAGGTGAGAATTTTGCGTGACACTGGGGCATCGCAAACACTGTTGAGAAATTTCACTGGTAAACCTGTAAATACGGCGCGGGTGGTTGTGGTTCAGGGAGTTAATGCAACAAGGTCATACCCTCTTGTAAGAATGAAGATGGAAGTTGATGGTGTGACTCGTGACCTGGATGTAGGAATTATGGAGAGGTTACCTGTTGGGGGCGTCGACCTCCTTCTCGGCAACGACTTTGCGGGGCCTACTTCTGAGGCTCCACCCTTAGTCGTTGCCGAGAAGCCGGCCGACGTGAGTAGGGAGGAGCAGGAGTGGGTTAAGAAGTGTCCGGTGCAACCTATGGCGTGTGTTGTCACCAGATCTCTTGCATCCAGGGAGTCACATTCTGGTCAACAGTCTTTAGACAAGCGGAGGAAAGGTACCGAGAAGGGGTTGAAAGTTGATGCGGTTGAGAGTTTAGTATCAACGGACATTCTCGGGGACTCATTATTAGGACCAATTTTTGAGTCTGGAGAAGACCCATTAACTGTTACTAAGAAGGCAGAGGATGGGCCTATAAAGACGAAGAGACAGCAACGATACACAGAGAGAGAGCAACGGGAGGCTAAATTCAATGTAGGAGGGGGGCAGGAGTTGTTTCGCAAACACTTAGATAAGCTTGCTCCTTCGGACATTCGTAAATTGCAATTAGAAGACCCGGAGGTTCTTGAATGTGGTACCGGTGCTGTCGAGTTGGAGGAGGACAGTGATGCACAGTCGGGAGATTTTTACAAGTATCCCCTGACCATCATGGATGTAGCAACAAGGTACCCTGACGCGTACCCTATGAGAAATGGGTCAGCGAGGACGGTGGTCCGAAACTTGCTAGTGTATTTTTCCCGGTATAGTTACCCGCAGGGGATTCAGTCAGACCAAGAATCCAACTTCACTTCTAACCTCTTTGTTCAAGCAATGCCGCAGCATGGGATTGTTACGGTTGTGTCATCTGCGTATCATCCGGTGAGCCAGGGTGTGTTAGAGCGATGGCACTCAGCCTTAAAATCTGTGCTTCGTTGTTGTTGCTTTGAGAGTGGGAAGGATTGGGATCTTGGCCTGCCATATGTTTTCTTTGCTGCACGGGAGGTACCTGGGGAAAGTTTGAGATTCAGCCCTAATGAGCTCGTCTTTGGACACCGTGTCAGAGGGCCTCTCCATTTGGTTAAAGAAATATGCGAGGGCGCAGAAAAACCTTGTTCTATGCTCAAGTATGTCCTCGACAGTCGAGAACGGATGTTACGCAGTCTGGAGTTGGCTGGCAGTAATTTGACTAGCTCTCTGGCCCTCATGAAGGAAAGGTTAAACTCAGGGAGTTTCACGTGGGTCAGGAGGTGTTGATTCTACTGCCCCTTGTAGATCATCCCTTATCCGCGAAGTACACTGGTCCTTATAGGGTGGTTGAGAGGCTATCGGCCCTGGATTGCTTGGTGGCCGCTCCAGACAGACTTAAGCGCAATCAGTTATGTCACGTTAATCTCATGAAGGAGTATGTGAGGCACCCCCCTGAGCCTCTCACTGTGCCTGTGATGACGTTTAGCAGTCAAGGTGGAGAAGGAGAATGGGACAGTCAAGCTCAGGTGGAGGATAACTGGAAGGATAAGAAAGTCAAATGGGCGCCTGAGTGTGAGAAGGCGTTTAGAGTAGTAAAACACCTGTTGTGCACTCACCCGATCCTCAGGGCCCCTGACTTTAGCCTACCTTTCCAACTAGCAATGGATGCTAGTGGTGTGGGGGCTGGTGCCGTCCTTATGCAAAGCGACGATGATGGGCTGGAACATCCTGTTAGTTTCTGCTCGGAGAAGTTCAATTCAGCCCAGGGAAGCTGCTCTGTTGTCGAGAGGGAGCTGCTGGCAGTTGTGCTTGCACTGAGGCATTTCGAGGTCTATGTTCCAGCCTATGGTCCAGTCGTTGTAATTTACACAGATCATCACCCTCTCAAGTTCTTGGACCAGTTTCACAATCAGAATATGAGGCTGACCGGGTGGTTGCTGGTGTTACGGGAGTATAGCCTGGACATACGCCATATTGCCGGTTGTGACAACGTGGTTGCAGATTGTCTTTCAAGGGTATATGATCCTGGGTAGATTGACACACGGATAGCCTCCTGCTTTAGTTTGAATAGTATTTTGCGCTTGGTGCTTGTTGGCTCGCGGTTGTAGCCCAGTGTATTGGGTCGTAAAGCAGGAGTTGAGCGTTTGGTATAGAAGAAAAAACTAGGCTTGCCCCTATAGTGCAGCCGAAATAAATAAATTAAACACATAAAAATCAATTAAAACTCTTGCTTTGATAGTTGAATTTTTTCAGTATGTTATAGCAGTAATTCTGAGTTGCACTCCTCTCAGAATGCTGGGCTAGAGAAGCTCGCTCTTGAGGAGCATAACTACATATGATTTAACCTATTGTGTTGGGGAGGGTTATAATTTTGTAAAATGTTTTGTTGGGAACTGTGCCAGATATTTTACTGCCGCTGGGTGATGGGAAGTAGAGTTATATCATGGGTTCTAACCATCAGATTTTTTTGAGCTTTGGGCCTCTGAGAAAAATCTTAGGGGGGGTGTGACGTTAACCACTCCGTTAGAACCGCATGGCTTGTCCTACAGTGACTCGCTAGGATCGCCAGGGCAGTGGATGTGGCTACAGTTGATGTATTATTGTGTGCTTTATTTCATATGAAAGCTCGTGTCATGGGCAGTCCAGAAAGGCTCTTTGTTTTCGCCCATGTCAAGGCTTCATATATTTAATTGCAAAGTATATGTTTTATCATTAAGTAGTAATGATAGGATTTGAGAGAGAGAGAGAGAGAGTAGAACAGAGTGTGAGGAGGCGCGCGGTGTTTTTTGCCATGCTCGATGACGTCATAGCTGGCTGGCCTCTTGGGGATTGGTTGGAGGAGTTTTTTACCATGCTTGGTGACGTCATAGTTGGTTGGCCTCTTTGGGATTGGCTGGAGGACTTGTTACCGCTTTGCTTACGCGGTGCGAGCTAGTGCTAGTATATATACAGCTCTCTTGCCACTCTCTCCCTCAGATCTGGTTTCTAGAACGCATCCCTCTTATCCCTTTGATATCTGTCCCCCTTCTGCACCTGAGAACCTTTTCCTCTGCCTATCTCTCTCATTTTCCATATCTTTCACCACCTTTTATTAATATACCCCCTCTGGTTAACTCTGCATAATCAGCTTCATGCTGGCCAGTTGTATTGTGCGTTAAGGTCTTATATAACCCATGTATGTTTAGTTGTTAAGATAAGTTGATCACGAAGCATTGGTTGGCATTCACATTGTTCAGTACCGCTTCCTATAATTATTAGTGTTCTGCTGGATTAGATAATGCTAGACTAGGAGTCTGATATTATAAGGTATTGTTTCCGATGGGTGCTGGCTTTAGTTAAAAGCTGCACGACATACCTGAGAACTGGAGTTGATTGGGTAAATTCTAGTCTGTGTGCCATTGAGAGTAGAGCATGCACAAATGAGGGCTTTTTGCCTATACCATTCTGCACTGTTCTAAGCTCGGTTGTTTGTCTTTGAGGTACGCCAGGAGAACGCTTAATACTTCGGTATTAAGGTTTCTCAAGAGAGCTACCCTTCACTATAACGTAATATTTGACGCACAGACTTGAGATTTTCACTAGGCTATGCGGCATGCCAAGCGCACCAGTATCTCGTATCATTGACTCTAGCTAGACTTTATCAGTCATAGTAGACATTAAGTATATTAAACCAATTACTCTTATTATGCATACCCGTTTATGATTACACATGCATTTCGCAGCCTAGTTTGATGCATTGAGACACAAGCGACTTAGGCTCTTTTTGTTGATAGGAATACTGCATTGTCGTGGCGATTATTATTATTGTTATAGCGTTTAGGATATTCTTGGCTCCGACTGCATTATATATCCTGCCTTTTGTGAGCATAGCCTGCTCGAGCATTGTTCCGCTGCCTGCCTTTTTTGGTTCCATTTCCGATTCGAGCATCTTGATAGCATCTAACATTTAAAGAAGATTCCTTGTTGGTGTTGAAGGACTTTAGTGCACTTTCTTTCATGCAGAAGTGCCTGAAATTTATTGATTAAAGTAATGTAAGCTGTAACCTCTCTTACCACCTTACTTTGCATATCATAACCAAGCACCCTCGGTTATAGGTAGTAATAGGCTGTTTTCACATAACATTAAGCCTAGAGTAGACGCACAATTATTGAGTGTTTGATAACCTATTATTGCATATAGAACTCTGGAGAGTATTTGCGTTCTTTGTTCACTGGGAATATACATCAGAGGTTGGATCTAGCGCTTTCCGTTGTAGCATTTATGCCATTACTAGTCCAATGAATAAGAGCCCTGATATATTTAAACCTCAGTCGTAACAATAGATAGACAATGAGGGTATTTTTTTGGCATTTCGGTGTGCTGTGGTAATGCACTGATACTAGGTACAGCACAAATTCCATCCCAATAATAGCTTCCCATTGACATATTGGGATTCGAACCCGGGTCCATTGGATTACCAGTCCAGTGGCAAGACCACTCCGCCACACCTCCCCTTGAATTAATAGACCTGATGATACGCATATGACATAGTCGTTGGTTTTCTTTTACCTAAATCATAGACTACAGTAGATCTGGACTGAACACGAAAATGGAAATTTGCAGAAAGGGACCCAAAATCGGAGAACGAGCTCAAGTTAGTAGTTAATGTTACACCGAGAATGTCAATACTAGGGGAAGTGGGAATATTTACATCATTAACAAATATATGGGAGTCAGTGAGATTCTGTCGGTTAGAAAATTGAATGTACTTGGTTGTCTGTGCATTAAGGAAACTAGATTCTTTTGTGCCCATTCATTAATTCTAGAAAGGTCCTGGTTCAGAGAAATTGCAGTGTTTATTTTTGAATTCATAAGATCGGTTTGGGTGAAAGAATTGGTAAATGTGAAGGAACTGTGGAGTGTTGAGTCATCTACGTAGGAATGTATTGGATTATGAGTGGTAGATATGAGATAATTGATATGAATGAGGAACAGAGTTGGGGCCAAAACTGATCTCTGGGGAACACCAGCTTTTATTGAGTGAAATTGAGAATAAAGGCCATCTACCATTACACATATTTTTCTGTTATGAAGATAAGAAGAAATTAGTGGAACTTATGATGCAAGGCCGTAGTGTGACATCTTCGACAATAAGGATTGATGCCAGACTATCAAATGCCTTTGATATATCCAGTGCTATTGTATGTGTTTCACCATGTTGGTCTGTAGCTTGGTTGATTTGATGCGTAAGAAGGCAAAGAATGTCTGCAGTTGATCGACATCGTCTAAAACCATATTGCCTATCACTGATTAATTTATTATTCTCAAGATGCTTAATTATGTGATTATTTAATATAATTTCAAAGACTTTACCAAGAGTGGAAGTTATAGCTATTGGTCTGTAGTTTGATGGATCTGAAGAGGCACCTTTTTTAGGAACTGGATGGATGTTTGCTTCTGTCCAGGGTACTGGGAAGCATTAGGTATGAGTACACAGACGGAAAAATTTTGCCAATACAGGAGCGAGCACCAAGGAGCAATTCTTAAGTACTTTTGGAGGAATTTCATCTGGACCAGGAGCCTTATCTACGGAGAGATTCTGAAAAATAGTTTTGACATGTCTGGTGTGGATCTTAAGTGAGGGAATTTCAGGCGAATTAAAATTAATACAGGGACATCTTGATTTATTTCATCTAAGGTTGAGTTGGTGGAGAAAATATCCGCAAGAAGGTTAGCTTTACCTCGTGGGTCACTTACAAGATTGCCAGTCAGTGATTTTAATGGTGGAATGGATGAAGCAGTAGTGAAGTTGGATTTGAATGAGTTAAGAGTAGACCAAAATATTTTGTTATCATTTGGATTATTTAGAAGTTTATTTGCCTGCTTGTGGAGAAAGTTTGATTTAGTTAGGTTTAATACAGTTTTGGCATGATTTCTGATGTTTCTAAAGTAATTAAAGGCTTCATGTGTTTTTGATCTTGTGTATGCAGTGTAGGCTATTGCTTTTTGTTCAGTTACTCTAGCACAATTATGGTCAAATCATTTAGGTGAATTAGATCTTTTAATGTACTTTTGATGATGAATAAAAGTTTCCATTCCAATTTTTACAAAATCTTGTATGTGGCTCAAGGTGGAGTGTGCATCATTAGAAAAGAAAGAGGTCAAGGGAGTATCAATAAAGAAACCTTGAAGACCCACCCAGTCTGCCCTATCGTAAAGCCATTTAGTCACCAAAACACGTTCAGAGTGGGAAGGTGTGGTAGGTGAGAGACAGGTGGCCTGTATCAGACAGTGATCAGAAGATCCAAGCGGGGACCTCACTGTAATATTATAATTTTCTTAATTGGTTGTTAAAAATAAGTCCAGTAGGTGGGAATTATGATTAGGATTATCTGGTACACGGGTGGGTTGGTTGACTAGTTGAGTGAGATTAAATGAGTCTGCAAATAGCTCACATTCAAGACCAGCATCATCAGTCCTGGCTGAATGAGTGAGCCATTCAACATTATTGACATTAAAATCACCCAACACAGTGATTTCATAAGACGCATTTAAGTTGAGGACACTGAGTTGTGAGGACAGAGAATCAAAAAGACTTTGCTCTGGAGGAGTATTTGGGGAACGGTAGATGCAACATATGTATTTAAATTTACCAGCAGAAATTAATTTGTATATAGAAATCAAAATAGGGACAATTGAAACCAGTAACCACCTCCAGGGCAATTTCAGATTTTGCGAAGCAACATACACCTCCTTTAGGTCTGAAATTTTGAAGCAGTTGATAACCTGGAAAATTAAATCTAGACGTGTCAGATGTGGATGTTACTTGAGTCTCTGTCAAAAAAAGGCGAGTAGGGGATTCTGCTTGAAGAAATTGGTGTACAGAATTGATGTTAGAGTGAAGTCCCCTTATATTACTAAAGAAAAAGCTGCACCGACAAGCAGCTTTGGGACGTTGCAATGCTTTTGACACAGTCGCATGATGACGACCGGGAGGGCCCTGTGTCAATGACCCAACCCTGCCGGGGGTGGATATCCGAGGGACCACCAGGTTTGCTCTTAACCATTGTACTGCCATATTTATTAGGTAAGTGTATGGTGTTACATGTATGATATGTAGTGGGAAGAGTAGTGTTTTATGGATAGAGGATAGCGATGTAGGGCAATGTCGTGAAGTTGGATGTGTATGTTATATAAAGAGGGTTTTCCTGATACCCCTGATGTGTGAGGCAGAAAGATATGTATCCAGCTACCAAGGCCTGGGAGAGAAAATGGAATTCAGGCTATTCCCTGAGTCTCCCGAAACCTTGGCTGTAGTACTTCCCTGGGCGGGGCTGCCTACCCTTACTACCTGCAAGTTTATCAGGAATTTGCCATGGCGGCGCCGTAGAGTAGTTTCAACCTCTCAACACTGTGAAGTCAGGAAGTCTTATTCCAGTTGGTGAGTGAGACATCGAGACAGTTGTAGTGTTGCAAGCGGATCGTTCGTAGTCTTCCCTTCATAGATATACGGCACCTCCTTGAAGCTGCATCGCCACTGTTTCGCTGACTCATTTAACAGTTTCGGACATATATATTTCTTTCTCTCATACGCCACCAATTGACCCGTTTACTTTTTCTGTTTTTTTTTTTTTTGTGTTCTCTATGTGAATGAGGGACTCAAAAAGCAGAACTGCCTGTAGCGAGTGCCTCCCCCAGAGTTGAAAGAGTGACAGGACCAAAATCAAGGGATTTTCGAGCCAAAATGCCTAGACACACAAGTTTGAAGCAATTTAAGTCATAGAAAGAGGGAAAGCCTGATTCTGGGAGAGAGTTCTAGAGCTCAGCAGTTGAATAGAAGAAAGTCGGAGAATATCGTTTCACTCGTGGGTTGGAGAGCTGCACAGAGTAGGGGTGGGATTGTGTTGCAAGATGGGTACTACGTACCCTACATAGAGGAGGTGGTATACACTGGGAAAGCTCTGAGGAACATTGATTATTATAGTAGCGATAGAATAGCGAGAGAGCTGCAACATTACGACGAAGAGAGAGAGAGATTGCAGAAAATTGGTGAGTGGGCAGGAGTTAATGATACAAAAGGCTTTTCTTTCTACTTTGTTTACGAGTGCGGTGTGAGAGGATCCTCCTGACACATGTGAACAATATGCAATACAAGGACGCACTGTGCCCCTGTATAGAGCAAGAAGCTGTGCAGGGGTAAAGAACCCCTTGAGGCGGTTGAGCACACCCAGCTTCTGGGAGGCTGTTTTAGCAAAACTGGTAATATGGTCCTTCCAAGTGAGAGCAGAAGAAAAAGAGACACCGAGAATATTGAGAGAAGTTGAAGGATTGATTTTTGAATTGTTGAATTGTAAAGGATAGTCCTCTGGGAGTTCTGAACGGGTACTACTTACTTGGCACTGCTCTCATAGCATGTATTGAATATGGGAATATTCATACAATGCTAATTAATTGGAAACCCCTAGGGTATCTATATGGCGTGTCAATGGCTTTGTGGTGATGCACTGAAACTAAGTACAGCACAAATTCCATCCTAATAATATCTTCCCATTAAATGTGTTAATGTTGGCATACATATTTGTTTCAGCTCCTCTGTACAGTCACATCTTCCATTGTTTTAAATAGTGTCATTCTTCTGGTATCATCGGCGAAAGATGAGACTTTTGAGTTGAATATAGAGCTACTGACAAATGTTCGTGATCTCTTGCGATTTGCTTTGTTAATAAGTCAATTTAGATTAATGTTCAGATCAATTTGACATATGTATAAGTAATATACTGTATATAGCTGATTTGATCCGAATATCAATCTAAATATATATATTTGTATACAGAAAATCGTTGGAGCTCACAAACATTTGTCATTAGCTGTAATGTTGTATATACTGCATTTATATACAGTATTATATAGTTATGTTCCAATAAAATTTATCTTGTATGCATTTTGCCATATTCAATATATGCTATGGGGGCAGTGCTTTGTGAGTAAACAGCTCAATAAGTAGCGTTTGAGAGAGATAGGTGTCCGAGAATGTGAGATGAAACAGCGAGACAGTGGCGAAGCAGCTTCAAGGAGTCAGCATTGCAATGTTCCATAAGGCGACAACCAGGTGGCATAGGTCTATGAAGGAAAGGCAACGAAGGAGCTGGTTGCAACATTTAAAATGTCTCAATGTCTCACTCGCCATCTAGAATAAGGCGCTACTTTACCGTGTTGAGCTAATAAAGTCCGGAGGTAGAGTATGGGAAATTATAAAATATATTTATAATACAAAATATATGTAGAGACCTTTTATCATATACATGCAAGATCTGTTACACATACTAGTCTACCTGTTGTTTTCAGCATGTCCATTAATGCGTGTATCACACATTGTTTCACTGAAGGATCGGCCGAGCATCTACAGTATATGTGAGACTAATGAACATTTGAAGTTTTCCGCGTTTCTCGACCAAGGGAAAACAATATAATTCCCATTTCGTATAATCTACAATCCTATTCTAAAATCCGTACTGGTAATTCTGCAGAACAACTAGTCCTGTTTTGTTTTGTTTTAAGTTTAATTTGTTTATATTGTAAAGGTTTATGATCGGGCATTTCATTGTTAGAAAGTTAGGAAAGCAGTTTTCATTGCCATTCTCATTGTTAATAGTAATTCCGATACCCCAACAATCTAGGGGAGAGTTTGGGAATGCGGGGTTTTGGATGGGGGAAAAGGGGGGTATTATGTAAGCCAATAAGCCAAGTTTCGGCAGAAGTTGGCTTGGATTTTACCGCTTTTCAGAGTAAATTAAGGGGAGTAAGACGTCCGGCAATAGATATATATATATATATATATATATATATATATATATATTACTGAAAAACAGTTGGATCAGATTTGGTCCAATTTAAAAAACAAACACGAAAATGTAAAACGAAAGTTTGCTCTGATTAGGTCAATGTTCAGAATTAAAAAAACACAAACTCAAAATAGGAAAATAAAAGTTGGCTCGGATCTGACCAAATTTCAGAGTCAAACAACGCTTAATTTGTAAACAATACTTGGCTCGGATTGGGGCATTGTTCAGAGACAACTGTGGGAACCACGATAGGCTGAGGCTCTCACCCCCCTGTGACCTATTTAAATAATCATATATTTAGGACAGTAATGGCTTATTAATATTGATCACCTAACATTTTGGCCGTGGATATACGATAGGTTGAGGGGGGCAACCTGTGACTTATTGAAATCATTATCTACTTAGAACAGTTATGGGCCTCACCGTGGCTGTCAACAATAGAACATGGTCATGAAATAATAATAGGATAGGCCTATTCACGAAATGGAAAACTACACTTTCCAAATTGGGAGATTTTTGGACTGTGAAAATTGGCCAAATCTGAGCCAACTTTTTACCAAAACCTGGCTCAGATTTTAACTTTATGGTGTTGTGTTACTTGTCAATATTTATAATTCAGAGATATTCCCATATAGGCTACCCACATTTTATCCCTCACCAAAAACCCAAATTCTCAAAACTCTTCCCTAGGCTATTGGAATTGGAATGGCCACACAAACGGCTTACCTCACTGTTTGACAATGGAGTACACCACAATACAGCTTTAACATCGAACAATAAATCTTCAGGTGGTTCAAATCATCGATCATAGACCACGGGGCCGATTCCGGTCACTACAGAGCATGGCCATGGCGACCCAACTCGACCATGAAAACGTGACTGGACAACTGATCATCTGGTAACCAAGTATCGAAATGTCCCTAGATACTGGCAGACAAATTTCTTGATTGACCCCAAAATTCTCCATTTACCCCATATATTATTAAGGGTTACATAGATGTACTCGGCAGTATAGAGATCTTTCCCAAGACATATCCCCATACTGGAGAAATACCATTCCTAAATGTGGAGTAAACTCACTGTCTGTGGGGCCTGTCTGGGGTGATTAAACTGACAACACTGACGAATAGCATTGTGAGTAGAAGCTAAATTCCACACAAACTAAGACGTGGATAATATATGAAAAACTAAATAAATATATAGAAAAATGCGAAAGAAAGACATGCAAAGTGTTTGTACAAAAAACAAAAAAAATGGAAGGGATTAGGAACCACAAATTGTAAAATAAATGTGTATTATGTTGCAGAAAATTCAAATGTAGTGACGTCCTAGCCCAAGCTCCATTCAGATTGGCTAATGAAGATCACAGAAAGACACAAAGAAAGTTAGCGTTGTGGGAAGGAGCCTAAAATGTAAGCAACGTGTCCTGGGCTGACACTGAATGTTGTATAGGAGTGGAAAAATCGAATTAACGAAATTAGAAAAGTAGCACTTGTCCGCACATTCGTAAGGTCCCCTGACTAAAGTAAGAACAAAACAAAAAGTCCATGAGATAGGAATCCCGTAATCGAGGAGTAATTGTTCTGCAGAATACCCTCTGTATTTGCCTTCATATTTTTATTAATGGAATAAAACAAAACAAATCTAGTTATCTCATCAATACTTCATTACTGCAGGTCGGTAACTGATTAATATGTGTCCTTTGCTTAGGCTTGTCATCCGTTATTACAGCCCTATCATGTATCTCTAATTCTGAGGCACAAACATTTTCTAGGACAATAACCCCCACTACAAAATTGCCACAATAATGGGCAATGTATCAATAAAACAGAATGGCATAATATTGTCTTTATGAAATAGCTTAAACCTAGCTGATCACCCTGTATTAAATATTACTTGGAATGCAAAATCATTAAACACAAACATACATGAAGTAGGCTATAAATATAATAATGTATATACAAAAAAGAACCCTTGTCATTTACTAAAGTTTGCCGTCATATATTGTTTTCTGTCGTCGTCCTTAGCCGAGAAAAACAGAAAATATATATGGCCAACTAATGTAGAACTTGGAATAATACACTCCTTTCCCCAAGTATTCCCTCTCTTCTTTATTTAAGTTGTTTCGCCTTTTATTTAACGATTACCCAATGATTGATTGCAATGTTTATATCAACCCTACAAATGGAGACCCGCTAACTTTACCTACATAAGCATAGCAACTCATATGTTATCTGGTGTCACAAGGCTTATCCCTCAATACCTTCACCTTCACGCGCACGGTAGCCGCTAATGTATTGGAGCGGTAGTAACAAATGTTATTAAAATAGAGTCCACTGTCTGAGAATGTTCACATTCATTATAACAGTGTATTATGGTTAGGAGTTCCTAATCGTGTACAGTCCAATTTGCTCCAAGAATATACAGTAAAATCAATGGCAATATAATACAATTTGTAGCGGATTCAAGGCAATGATTTGGTTCTAGGGCTAGGTAATATATTTGAGAGTACTGTTTCTGTTACAGATATTCCGACTCTATATCAGACCATATTGCCATTCTTACCACTTACTCTATTCGTGTCTTTCTGGCTCAGCCAGAGGCATACCAGTAATATGCCAACTCCTCTACCCCAGTCATTGAATGCCACACTTGCATCTTGGTATTGAGGATGAACCGTCCTTTCCTCTCACGACTTCTACACCTTCCCGTTTGCTCAATTTCGTAGATATTATGATCAGTCTATCTTTTAAATAAATCACAAAGGATCATGTAAGCATCACCCGCACGTCTGGTTGCTTGATGACCGCTTCTAAGCCGTGGATTCCTCTGTGGAAGCGGCTGCATATCCTTATCACTCAATCAACGTGTCTGTTACTCTGTTTGCTTATCAGACTGCAACAGAAGATATTCGATAATTTAAGGGCAATGTCAGCCACGAATACTGGGGAGAATGCCTTTGGTATATTGATAATCGCACACCATCTTCCAAAATGCGGACATTAGTCAATACAAAAAGGCACCAAACCTGGCATTATTCTTGACTTACAGTATACTGGCTTAATAATCCAATAAGGTTGATAGCCTCTGAAGTCCTATTTTAACTAATTAACTTACAGTACCGGCGATGCCTTCTTGTTATTTTTTCAGCTGCTGGTAGACTAGTTTATGAAGCTTAGGAAATATATATGGTAGCTAAAAGGATATTATGGAGATAGTCGGCGTAGGGATGTGGCGACCCCACCGCCCGAATCTTTGTGGAGCATTTAACCCCGGGAGGTTGGGACCGGGAATCTCACCTCCAGAGTAGTTAGGAGGAGGCTGTAGGCACCAGCTGAACAGGGTGGTACTCCCGGGAAGTGCTAGGTGGCTGATAAGGACAGCTGGAATTCCTGTTTCACCACCTAGCCTCCCTAGATGATCCTTTATATGCCTAATCAATATTGAGGGCAACCCCAGCCTGCCCTCCAGAACACCTTCTCGGGTTGCCGTACCGGAGAGATAGGACAGGTGACAGAGATAAGTTTATGGTCGGAGGAGCCCAAAGGAGAAAAAAGATTTACAGTATAAGCAGAAGAGTTAGAGGTTAGAATTAAGTCAAGAATGTTGGGCCGATCTCCGAACGATCCGAGATACGGGTGGGTTGCTAACTGCTCTAGATCATTTTGGATAGAAAAAATGAAGGCTTGTTGACCAGGTTGGTCAGTGGAAAGAGAGGAGAGCAATTGGCGGTGGTGAATGTTGAAATCTCCTATGATGGAGATTTCTGCAAAAGGAGAGATGGGTAGAATGTGTTCCACCTTAGAAGTTAGATAGTCAAAGAATGTTGGATAGTCAGTAGAATTAGGGGAGATATATTACAGCATAGAAATATTTAGTTTGAGAGGGACAAGAAAGCTTTAGCCAGAGAGTTGAGAATTCAGAAGAATCAAAGTTGGGAACACGAAACCGAGCAAGATTGTTGCGTACATATACGCAATATCCACTTTTGGCTTGAAACTGAGGATAGAGATAGTAGGAGGATGCTGTCAGTAGTCCCATACAATTCTTACGGTGAGAAAGAGAAGGTCAGGGTTGGCAGAGGAGAGGTTGTGTTCCACAGAGTGCAATTATTTGACTATTTTTATCAGCATAGGAAGGACCTTTAGCAATAATAAGGCGTCAAACTATCTCAACCAACACTTTATGCTACCACAGATCCTTCCTAAGCTGCATAATATCGTCAAAACATACCTAGAATAAAATACAATACACGTCGCTGGTACTCAAAGGATTACACAAGTTACGGGTCTTTGTTGCCCAAGAGATGGAGTGTTCCAAGCGTGATTTCGAGAGACGAGTGTAATAATTAAATATATTTGTTGTGTACTGAAGTAGCTTAGGGTATTAGTATTTATTATATTTGATTTGGTTTTACAGTACATTTAAACAAAAAATGAAAAATACTCAATTACCTAAATTAACCAGAATATTAAACAACTCACTACACTCTTAGTACTCCATTGACCTTTGACAAAATATCTCATGTTGTGTCTTTCTTCACAACAATACAGTATATTATATACACTAGTTCATTCAGCATAATTCCAGTTTAGTTCGTCGAAAAAAGTGTTGTGAAACACGAATACAACCTGCAGTTAATATACATTACTTAGTTTTTATGAAGTTAAGATGCTCAAATTATAATAAATTATGTTTAATTAATGGTGAGACAGGTGGGTAGGTTCATCAGGGACTTACAATGGTATATTTTCCAAGGGCACTTTATGTAGTATGATGAATTTCCAACAAAATTCAATTAGAAAGGTATTTGTCAGTCAGCATCATGAGTTAAAGATTTAGGTGTCATGTTAGTACAACACTCCCTGTCTTGAACGGTGTCCTTCAGAACACGGTACTCATCTGATTGTGTTCATATATATATTCGCCTTAAATTTGTCTCTAACATGTGATAATAGGATCTTTGTTGATAATCTATCTATCTATCTATCTATTGCCCGACGCCGTGATCCCCGAAGAGGTGGCCACGAACGAACCGCCCCCATGCACCTCTGTCCCCCAGTCAGTCGACGCCCATCACCCCAACCAGCACCGCCTTCGTTAATATACTTCCTCACTCCATCCTTCCACCTCTCTTTCGGTCTACCTCTCCCTCTCTGTCCCTCCACCTCGCTCTCGTACACCCTCTTAGTCATTATCTCGCTTTCCATACGTTCCATATGGCCGAACAATCTCAAGTTGTTCCTTTTCACACTTTCCAGCACATCTACCTCCACACCACACCTCCTTCTTACTTCCTCATTAGTCTGTCTATCCCTTCATGTAACTCCGCACGCATTTCTTAAATAGTTCATTTCCACTGCTCTCACTCTTGGTCTGAGTCTCTCAACCAACGTCCATGCTTCGCTTCCGTAAGTCAGTGTCGGGATTACCACACTGTCATGCAAGGATTTCTTCACTTCCATACTGACCACCCTATTTCTTGTTACTGCTTTCAGCATTCCTACAACCCTCTTCCCCTGTTGTACCCTCTCCCACACTTCTTCATCCATAGTCCCATCTTTACTCAACACACTGCCCAGATACTTAAAAGAGTCGATGATCTCCATAGCCTGACCGTTCAGCTTCACCTCACACTCTGTGACTTCACCCCTTTCGAAGACCATAACCTTGCTCTTCCCAGCATTTACCTTCAAATTCCGTTTTTCGCACACTGTTCCAAACTCATTTACCAGAACCTGCAACTCCCATTAATTATCACTCATCAGAACTGTATCATCCGCAAACAGCAGTATAGATAGGTTCCACTCAATTGTTGATAATCTGAACATTTATATGAAACTCAAAGACTC
The DNA here is from genome assembly GCA_032716605.1 of Paralithodes platypus. Lineage (NCBI taxonomy): Eukaryota > Metazoa > Arthropoda > Malacostraca > Decapoda > Lithodidae > Paralithodes > Paralithodes platypus. Next base: position 27,575,904 of record CM064534.1, on the reverse strand, counting down.
ACTGTCAAACGTGAAACATTACAAAACCGATATAGATAAAATTATCTGCATTGGGACTAAACAGTAAGATTTACCAAACAATATATTTCCAGAATCTTACATTACCATTGGATTATGTGAATGGTTCACATACTCCGTCTCAGCTCCTGGTTTTGGGATCACAGTGGCTGCTTCTTTCAAGTGTCATAACCATATAGCAAATCTTGTTATTTAGGATGAGGGGCCAGACTGCCAATTTGCTTTACTCAGTTGATTGTCACACTCCATCATTTATGTATATAAGTAAGTAACACCCCGTTCTTAATATTAATCAACCATTACAGACCCCAATGTACTTGAATAAACTAATGAAATCATATAGTTCTCCCGGGATTAGAACTCGGTACCTTATTTACAATGAATATTTGACCAATTTTTCTGTAGTTTCAGCGTTATGGAATACTTGGTAATCTACAGAGACCCGTCTTCTTGAAGTTGTCTAACGCAGGTGGACCAAACCAGTGAACGTTCTGGAGTTATCTAGTTATGTTGAGTGACTTACAGCCTTAGATCTTTTATTTAGTGAAGAGTAGTACAAAGGAGTACAAAGGAAAACAACCAACAACAGATTGATTGATCCTTTCGAAACTACTTGTAGCTAAACTACTTAACTTATGTGAAAACAAGATAACAGTAGTTAACAAAAAAGTACTGCTATTCGATTCTAAGTGCAGTTAATTGTGGAGTAAGAGCGATATATTTATTGAGGCGTAATTTGAATGTTTCAACAGTACTGCATTCAATGACATGACCGAGTAGTCCATTCCATAGGCTTACTTTTTGATTGACAAAGAAATGTTTTGCCTCATGGGAGTTACCATGCTTTTCGATAATTTTGCAACCATTTCCTCTAGTGCAATTTAAATGACTGAGTGTGAAATATTTGTTGACATCCATATTGTCAATACCTTTAATCATTTTAAACACATGGATTAGGTTCCCTCTCAGCCTGTGCTTTATTTACCCTTTCCCTGCGGAAGACGTTCCCGAATGCCATGGCAATTTACAGCAATTTACAGGCTATTAAAGCCTCTTAAAGCCTGTAAAATCAAGTGCGAGGGAGCGAGAGCGCAGTAGGCCACCCGTCCTCCTCCCAGCCAGGCGGCCGTGGCACTGAAGGCTCTGAGTCAGAGTTTCGCTTGTTATACAATGCTTCCAAAGGCAATTGTAGCGCGACATTAGAGATAATTGCTAATTTTAGCGAATGTCTATGGTAGCGCTGCGGGTGAACCCTCCGAGCTAGGAAGCTCGTTTTGGTGTCATTTTGAAGCTATTTTATTCTAGTTTTTGCTTGAATACCTATAATTTCATTCAGACACTTGCCTAATCAATCAGGATTGCCTGAATGAGCCCTAATACGGCGATAATAGGCGGAAATATACTCACAGCAAAAGACTTATTAGTGTTAAACTGAACAGATTGAACTCTTATAGTCGCTCTTCATATGGGACTTTTTTCTCAGACTAAGGATCATTTATGTCACTCTCCGATGTATTCTCTCTAGTTTATCCATATATTTTGATAATATAGACACCAAAATTGCACACAGTATTCCAGATGGGGGCGAACCAAAGAATTGTATAAGGTGAGAATGATATTCTCAGATTTGTATTCAAACGATCTTTCAATGAAGCCAATAATTTTGTTTGGTTTCTTAACTACTTCAGTACATTTTGGGCTGGGTTTTAAAGTACTTGATACTGTTACTCCTAAGTCAGTGTCATTATCAGTATTTTTGAGTTGGCTACCGTTCATTGAATAGTGTGAATGTTCATTTTTGTATCCTATATGTAGTACTTTACATTTGTCGGTATTGAAACTCATTTGGCAGGTTAGGGCCCAATTTGCTAATTTATCTAAATATTTTTTTAATCTGTTGAACATGCAAGGGAGTTACTACTATGTTTGCTATTTGTGTATCATCTGCAAATTTTGAATTTGTACATGAAAGATCGTTATCGATGTCATTAATATAAATTAAGAAAAGACCGGGTCCGAGCACTGACCCCTGCGGCACACCACTTGTGACATTTGTCCAGTTCGAGGCCTTACCGTTTATTAATACTCATTGATTACGCCCAGTAAGCCAATTATCAATACATGGAAGTATATATCGTTCTATGCCATGAGCTTTTAATGTTATCAAGAGATGCTTGTGGGGGACTTTATCGAATGCTTTTTGGAAATCAAGGTAGACAATGTCTACGGCTTTACTTTCGTCATTCATGTTGAAGATGTGAACAAAGTCAAGAGGATTTGTTTGGCATGAACGCTTGCTTTGGAAACCATGCTGTGATTCTTTTATTAATGATTGAAGTCAAACGTATTGGACGGTAGTTGAAAGATAATGATTTGTTTCCTTTTTTGGAAATAGGCGTTACAGTAGCTAATTTCCATTCATTGGATACAATGTCACTTCACATTGTATTGTTAAAAAGTAGTCATAATACTTTTGATATCTCGTCGCTTAACCCTTTGATGCTTTGACGCGATTTAGCAGTTTATTACAATATCATTAGACGATTCTATGCAGCTTAGGAAGTTTCTGTGGGCATTAAAAGGGCAAACACTATCTCAATCAACCCTTTGACTTCCATATACCGATACTAATCTGAATAAAATCGTCTAATCGTAGCCATAAACAGAACAGAAACGCGTATTGGAGCTTGAAAGGGTTAATTATTTTAAAACTCTGGGAGAAATAGTATCAAGTCCAGAGATTTATAAGACTTTAGTTTGTTTATGCTATTTAGTACATCTACTTCCGTGATTATGATATAACTTAACAAATTATTATTGTATATTATAGATGGGGTGGCATAAGAAATTGAATTCAGGTCTTCGGTAATGACTGATGCATACAAGTTATTGACACTATTACTCATCTGGACTTCATCATCGACAAGATCTCCATTTTTATTAGTAAGTGAATGATATGTTATCAACTTTTTACTGCTAATATATGCAAATCATTCTTTTTTATTTGAATTACTTAAGCTTGCAATACGGGATTCAAAATTATTCTTATTTCGTTTAAGCAGTTTTTTGGCATTACGTGCTTGCATCCCTATGAACAATCGACGCCCAACTCGAAACAATAAGCCTAAATGGTGGAACACCAAACTAAATATTGTCTACTTGCCACGAAAACTGCCCACAATACTTTCAATAGAACAAAGAATTAATCAGACAAGTTAAGCTATCTTACTCTCCCAGCAGTAATGGCATTATTATATATTTCTGAGAAGGAGCTCCACATCTCATTAGCATCACTGATGTGGTTTATGAAGTTCCAATCTGTATTGGCAAAAATAGTCTAGTTTATTGGAATTGGTTTTCTTTAAATTTGGTATCTTTTTATTACACTTATTTGATTTATTGTTTATGAATTTGATGTTGAATGTGATCAAACGATTATCACTTTTACTAAATTCATCTCCTATTCTCACTTGGTTTACTAAGCCGTTTGTAGTCACTAAAGATTTGATCAATAATGTTGTTGCCCCGTGTTGGATATTAAACAAATTGAAATAATGAACTTTCTAGTAGATTAGAGTATAGGTCCTAACCTGTGTTAAATGTTAGAGATTCACTCCACTCAGCTACTGGCAAGTTGAAGTCTCCAAAAAGTAACAAATCTTTGTTATCACTCATTTCAGAAACTTGGTCATAGACTTTTCTGTCAATGTTTCGTGATTGTCCAGGGGAGCGATATATTAGTACAAGGATTATCCATTCTTGAAGCTTATAATTATATCAAATGAACATAAATTATGTCCATGTTATCGATAGATAGTTTCGATAAAAGCACAGGAGGAAGGTCCTTCCAAAAGCAAAACGCCGCCCCCATTTTTGTTTTATCCGACTACATTCAAACACTATATATCCAGGAATATTGAATTCAGCTAAATAGTCTCCATGTTCAATGTTTAGCCATGATTCGGTGATACCTATTATATCAAAATTTTCTGTAAAAACGATTTTTTCTGAAAGTCTGAAAGTTTGCTACGAATACTTTGAGCATTTGCAAAAAATACCTTAAGGGGAGACTGACCGTTTGTTTGGTCAATTAATTCATTTATTCATATATTTTTTAGTTTCCTCCCAAGACCTTCATCAAGCTTAGAAAAACACCCCCTAGACCCCCCTTAAAGATAAATTTGTACATTTTTCGGTAGACAAATGTCCCGGCCGAAGGCCGCTTCATCTTAATATTAAAGGCTCGCTTTCGCTCGCCAGGAAATAATCGACACCTAAGTGGCACGAAAGGTCTTAAAATTTACAACAAAATGGGGCGACAGGTGTTAAAATCGCCAAACTAATGGGCCGAACATCTTATACTCTCAAAACTAGTGGGGCTAAACATTAGGGAGGAGGGGGTCCAGAAAAACGGTCTGTCTCGCCTTCATATCCCAGAGAGAGTGTTGTTGCAGTTGTTTTGTGAATTGGCATGATTTTCGGAGTATATTATGTTGTAGGATGTGGGCGGCTTTCCGTTTACATCTCTGGCTGTCCTCGGGTAACTGTTCTATAGTGATGCACTATGTACCAGAGGTCACTCAAATATAACATTATTCACTCTGTAGTAATATAAAGCCGGTATCACACGAGAGCTTTTTAACTCAGCATTTATCCGCAACACTGGCCTGGCAGCTCACGCGGTAAACATTTAATATTTTTCTGATACCTAAATTCATCTATCAGCAGTCTAGTTTCCGATACCAGTGCAAAATAGTCCAGAAATGTTGCCAGCAAAATGTTCATCATCGAATGTTGACTATAAAAGCTCTCGTGTGATAGTGTGCTACCGGCTTTGGACGCAGCTTCTTTAGTGTCAGAATAATTAACCCGTACAGCCCCAGCGACGCGTTTGACGCATCGGCGATGTATGTAACGCACAGCCCCAGAGACGCGCCTGATGCATCACCCTAATTGCGCCGACCGTAACCTCAGGTGTAGCCACTCAAGAGGGCTCAGATTTGTATGGGAACTTTTTTTTTTTTTAAGAGACAATGAACGGAGGAAGGAAAAACACAGATAAAACAAAAAGGTCCATGTGCCTAAAGGCATCCTCCATTCATAACATGTTTGTAACAACTGGATTTAAACATTTGTAGATTGTAAGTTTGTGGAAAGCAATTCGAGGGAAGTGAATTCCAAAGAGTAGTAGCTCTGGGGATAAATGAATTCTGATAAGCAGAAGTTCTGCATTGTGGAGGAGAAAGTGTAAATTCATGGGCGCTCTCAGCTGCCCTAGTTCTACGGGGAAAGATGTGGAGAGGCGGCACAATTGAAGCAAGTTCCTCGGACCAATTGCTGTGAAAATATCTGTAGAATAATGCAAGGGATGCAACGTTTCTTCGTATGGATAATGTAGGAAGGTCCTGTGTGATTGCAGGGTTATTAATTAATCTAATAGCTTTATTTTGAGTTTTGTCCAACTGCCTCAATGCAACCACTCCACTTCCATCCCACAGAGGTGAACAGTAATCCATCTGAGAACGCACATGACTTTTATATATCACGGCCAACTGCTCGTCAGTGAAGAATTCTCGAACTCTGTACAGGAGTCCCATTTTTTTAGAGGCATTCTTAACAATGCTTCTAACATAATGTGTCCAGCTCAAGTTAGTAGTTAATGTTACACCGAGAATGTCAATTATTATGTTCCTTCCAACAACCAACTATACTCCTAAAATCGATTAATGAAATTTACAAACACATGTGGCAGTCCGTGGATTCGAATCCAGGATGCTCACACCGAAAATCAACACCTTATGCATCGCACCACGTAGACAGTTAGGGGAATACTACATACTAGGGGAAGTGGGAATATTTACATCATTAAAAAATATATGGGAGTCAGTGAGATTCTGTCGGTTAGACAATTGAATGTACTTGGTTTTCTGTGCATTAAAGGAAACTAGATTCTTTTGTCCCCATTCATTAATTCTAGAAAGGTCCTGGTTCAGAGAAATTGCAGTGTTTATTTTTGAATTTATAAGATCGGGTTGGGTGAAAGAATTGGTAAATGTGAAGGAACTGTGGAGTGTTGAGTCATCTGCGTAGGAATGTATTGGATTATGAGTGGTAGATGTGAGATCATTGATATGAATGAGGAACAGAATTGGGGCCAAAACTGATCCCTGGGGAACACCAGCATTTATTGAGTGAAATTGAGAATAAAGGCCATCTACCATTACACATATTTTTCTGTTATGAAGATAAGAAGAAATTAGTGGAACTAATGATGCAAGGCCGTAGTGTGACATCTTCGACAATAAGAATTTATGCAAGACTCTATCAAATGCCTTTGATATATCCAGTGCTATTGTATGTGTTTCACCATGTTGGTCTGTAGCTTGGTTGATTTGATGCGTAAGAAGGCAAAGCATGTCTGCAGTTGATCGACATCGTCTAAAACCATATTGCCTATCACTGATTAATTTATTATTCTCAAGATGCTTAATTATGTGATTATTTAATATAATTTCAAAGACTTTACAAAGAGTGTAAGTTATAGCTATTGGTCTGTAGTTTGATGGATCTGAAGAGGCACCTTTTTTAGGAACTGGATGGATGTTTGCTTCTTTCCAGGGTACTGGGAAGCATGAGGTATGAGTACACAGACGGAAACATTTTGCCAATACAGGAGCGAGCACCAAGGAGCAATTCTAAAGTACTATTGGAGGAATTTCATCTGGACCAGGAGCCTTATCTACCGAGAGATTCTGAAAAATAGTTTTGACATGTCTGGTGTGGATCTTAAGTGAGGGAATTTCAGGCGAATTAAAATTAAGTACAGGACATCTTGATTTATTTCATCTAAGGTTGAGTTGGTGGAGAAAATATCCGCAAGAAGGTTAGCTTTACCTCGTGGGTCACTTACAAGATTGCCAGTCGGAGATTTTAATGGTGGAATGGATGAAGCAGTAGTGAAGTTGGATTTAAATGAGTTAAGAGTAGACCAAAATATTTTGTTATCATTTGGATTATTTAGAAGTTTATTTGCCTGCTTGTGGAGAAAGTTTGATTTAGTTAGGTTTAATACAGTTTTGGCATGATTTCTGATGTTTCTAAAGTAATTAAAGGCTTCATGTGTTTTTGATCTTGTGTATGCATTGTAGGCTATTGCTTTTTGTTCAGTTACTCTAGCACAATTATGGTCGAACCATTTAGGTGAATTAGATCTTTTACTGTACTTTTGAAGAGGAATAAAAGTTTCCATTCCAATTTTTACAAAATCTTGTATGTGGCTCAAGGTGGAGTGTGCATCATTAGAAAAGAAAGAGGTCCAGGGAATATCAATAAAGAAACCTTGAAGACCCTCCCAGTCTGCCCTATCGTAATGCCATTTAGTCACCAAAACAGGTTCAGAGTGGGAAGGTGTGGTAGGTGATAGACAGGTGGCCTGTATCAGACAGTGATCAGAAGATCCAAGCGGGGGACCTCACTGTAACATCATAATTTTCTGAATTGGTTGTTAAAAATAAGTCCAGTAGGTGGGAATTATGATTAGGATTATCTGGTACACAGGTGGGTTGGTTGACTACTTGAGTGAGATTAAATGAGTCTGCAAATAGCTCACATTCAAGACCAGCATCATCAGTCCTGGCTGAATGAGTGAGACATTCAACATTATGGACATTAAAATCACCCAACACAGTGATTTCAGAAGAAGCATTTAAGTTGAGGACACTGAGTTGTGAGGACAGAGAATCAAAAAGACTTTGCTCTGGAGGAGTATTTGGGGAACGGTAGATGCAACATATGTATTTAAATTTACCAGCAGAAATTAATTTGTATATAGAATAATCAAAATAGGGACAATTGAAACTAGTAACCTCCTCCAGGGCAATTTCAGATTTTGCGAAGCAACATACACCTCCTTTAGGTCTGAAATTTTGGAGCAGTTGATAACCTGGACAATTAAATCTAGACGTGTCAGATGTGGATGATACTTGAGTCTTTGTCAAAAAAAGGAGAGTAGGGGATTCTGCTTGAAGAAATTGGTGTACTGTGTACGTATCCCACGCAACCGTGCCGATGGTTGAAAACTCTCAAAGTCCACGTGCGTGCGCGTGAGCGCGTAAAAACGTTTTTTTTTTTTTTTTTTTTTTGGGGGGGGGGGGAAATTGCCTTCAATTTTTTACTCTTGTAAAATCAGTTTTCGGGGGCTCTGTAGGACCATTGTTGGAGCTTTTTGATCGGTTTTTCGTGGTTTTTCCTTCATTCCTAACCCATTCGCTATTGTTTCTGGAATACAAAAAAAAAATCTGAATCAGCCAGTCCTGGGTGGTACATTTATAAATATTTAGCTGGTACTCAAGCGGGTTAAATAGAAATATATACTGTATAATACTGTCACACACGTTTCTAATCTAATAACAATAATGCCTTATAATAGATTATTAGCATGAATGTCAACCACTCAGATAATAACAGCTAATGCCCTCAAAAAATACGTTAAACAGGACACTCTTACCTAATCAATTTAAGGTCAAATTATATATATATGACACAAGTCATCGGTGTCTTGTTGTTGTTGGTGCTATCATCCGGCAGGTGATATGTTGTTGTTGTTGTTTCTATCATCCGGCAGGTGATATGTTGTTGTTATTTCTATCATCCGGCAGGTGATATGTTGTTGTTGTTTCTATCATCCGGCAGGTGATATGTTGTTGTTGTTGTTTCTATCATCCGAAAGGTGATATGTTGTTGTTGCTATCATCCGGCAGGTGATATGTTGTTGTTGTTGTTTCTATCATCCGGCAGGTGATATGATGTTGTTGTTGTTTCTATCATCCGGCAGGTGATATGTTGTTGTTGTTGTTGCTATCATCCGGCAGGTGATATGTTGTTATTGTTGTTGTTGTTGTTTCTATCATCCGGCAGGTGATATGTTGTTGTTGTTGTTTCTATCATCCGGCAGGTGATATGTTGTTGTTGTTTCTATCATCCGGCAGGTGATATGATGTTGTTGTTGTTTCTATCATCCGGCAGGTGATATGTTGTTGTTGTTGTTTCTATCATCCGGCAGGTGATATGTTGTTGTTGTTGTTTCTATCATCCGGCAGGTGATATGATGTTGTTGTTTCTATCATCCGGCAGGTGATATGTTGTTGTTGTTGTTGCTATCATCCGGCAGGTGATTTGTTGTTGTTGTTTCTATCATCCGGCAGGTGATATGATGATGTTGTTGTTTCTATCATCCGGCAGGTGATATGTTGTTGTTGTTGTTGTTTCTATCATCCGGCAGGTGATATGTTGTTGTTGTTTCTATATTATGACGAAAATATAATTAGTATTATATATATATATATATATATACCAGTATATATTTATATATCTGTATATATATATATATATATATATATATATATATATATACAGTATATATATATATATATATACGGTATATAATATATATATACCGGTATATATATATATATATATATAATTATATATATATACCGGTATATATATATATATATATATATATATATATATATATATATATATATATATATATATATTCTTTGCCCTCTTACGCATCAAATCAACCAAGCTACAGACCAACATGGTGAAACACATACAATAGCACTGGATATATCAAAGACATTTGATAGAGTCTGTCATCAATCCTTATTGTCGAAGATGTCACACTACGGCCTTGCATCATTAGTTCCACTAATTTCTTCTTATCTTCATAACAGAAAAATATGTGTAATGGTAGATGGCCTTTATTCTCAATTTCACTCAATAAATGCTGGTGTTCCCCAGGGATCAGTTTTGGCCCCAACTCTGTTCCTCATTCATATCAATGATCTCATATATACCACTCATAATCCAATACATTCCTACGCAGATGACTCAACACTCCACAGTTCCTTCACATTTACCAATTCTTTCACCCAAACCGATTAAACACTGCAATTTCTCTGAACCAGGACCTTTCTAGAATTAATGAATGGGCACAAAAGAATCTAGTTTCCTTTAATGCACAGACAACCAAGTACATTCAATGTTCTAACCGACAGAATCTCACTGACTCCCATATATTTTTTAATGATGTAAATATTCCCACTTCCCCTAGTATTGACATTCTCGGTGTAACTTTAACTACTAACTTGAGCTGGACACATTATGTTAGAAGCATTGCTAAGAATGCGTCTAAAAAACTGGGACTCCTGTACAGAGTTCAAGAATTCTTCACTGACGAGCAGTTGGCCGTAATATATAAAAGTCATGTGCGTTCTCAGATGGATTACTGTTCACCTCTGTGGAGAGGAAGTGGAGTGGTTGCATTGAGGCAGTTGGACAAAATTCAAAATAAAGCTATTAGATTAATCAATAACCCTGTAATCACACAGGACCTTCCTACATTATCCATACGAAGAAACGTTGCATCCCTTGCATTATTCTACAGATATTTTCACAGCAATTGTTCCGAGGAACTTGCTTCAATTGTGCCGCCTCTCCACATCTTTCCCCGTAGAACTAGGGCAGCTGAGATCCCCACGAATTTACACTTTCTCCTCCACAATGCAGAACTTCACCTTATCAAAATTCATTTATCCCTAGAACTACTACTCTTTGGAATTCACGTCCCTCGAGTTGCTTTCCACAAACTTACAATCTACAAAAGTTTAAATCCAGTTGTTACAAACATTTTATGAATGGAGAATGCCTTTAGGCACATGGACCTTTTTGTTTTATCTGTTTTTTCTTCCTCCGTTCATTGTCTTAAAAAAACAAAAAAAAAAAAAAAAATATATATATACCCGGTATATATATATATATATATATATATATATATATATAGAGAGAGAGAGAGAGAGAGAGAGAGAGATAGATGATTTGTTTTAATATCATATAATAATATGTAGATTAAGAATTATCTATGAAAATGAAAAGCTGTATAATAAATATAGTCTTTTTAAGTGTCTTAATTGAACTCTATATGATCCGAAGCTTTTGGGGATATTTGTATATTTGTTAAAATTATTTCTGGGGATTTTGATTGCTTATCGAGCAATATATTATATTTTGTCCCCTAAACTAACAAAAACTCCTTCCTTCGAATTAAAAATCTTTCACCCTGACTCCCTTCAAGCAAAAAATATTTCATATATTTGTATAGAACAATGTTTTGGGCGAAAGACACCTAAATGGGATGAAGCGTCTTATTGTCGCCAAATAATTGGGGTGAAACATCTAAACTATTGGAGCGAAGGAGTGAGGTCCAAAAAGACCTCCCTCAGACCACAATACAATATGGTTGACGTTATCGTGGTTATAATACAGTCCAACAACTTAGGGGGAGACGGACTGTTTGGGGTTTTTCTTTGGTCTATTAATTAATTTATTCCTTTATTTCTTAGTTTTTTCGCTAGACCTCCATCAATCTTAAAAAATAAAATAAAAAATAAACCCCCCTTCAACATAAATTCCTGGCTCGCTATCGCACGCCAGGAAATTATCGACACCTAAATGGCACGAAAGGTACATTTACAACAAAGTGGGGCAAAAGGTGTTAAAATCGCCTATCTAATGGGCCGAACGTCTTATAATTTCAAAACAAATGGGGCTTAACACAAGGGAAAAAGGGACCAGAAAAACAACCCATCTCCCCTTAACCTCAAAAGTCAGACAAGTCAGGCCTAATACCCCCGCAATTATTATCAATATTTAACAGATGGCCCAGTATCCTGGTCACACGGCACTAATTATATCCTGAATATAGGGGGTAGAGGAGAAACGGATATAAAGTAAATGTTCAGACCTGGAAAGATGAAATGGCCTAGGCTATAAATATGATACCGGTCGGCGTTGGACTTCCGTGTTAAATTGTATATGTAGGCTATCTGTGGTAGTCCCAGTAATATCTATGAAGTACTTCTAGTATTAAAGGAACTTAGCTGTGATGCAAAGAGTGTAGGTTAGGTGATGGACATGTCGGTAGGTGTAGATCAGTGAAGTTCTGTTGTTATGTGGCAGCAACTGGTGGTTTGTTGTGAGCGTGACGAAGTCTCTGTGTGAAGTGTACTAAGATACCCTTTTATCGTAACAATATAAATATATTTAAGGGTTCTATATTGTCCCCCGTGATTAAATAATAAGGGAAAATAAACTAAGATATAATTGGTGCAACCACAGTAATATTTATCCACAAAGATAAATAAAGTAATGTGTATAAACAAAAAGGAACCAGCTGTCGTGAACCTGGGAAATTCAAACTATGGTATATATACCAGCTAGGATTCACGACATACTCCGCCACCAGTTATATACAAAGTATTTACAATTGTCCCGTCCCGATCATGGATCGCCACAACTGGGAGGAACCCAAAGCAGCCCGACGTGACGGCCTCTGAGGGGTATCACCTCGGTCTGCTCCAGTAGCAGGAAGGATATTATCAGAGTTCGGCTTGCTGTCGCCATCCACTACCTCTAAATCTATCTCTAGTGGGTATAGCTTAACCACCGGTCTGGTGGTCAAACCGGCTCCTGTTTTTACCTGAACTACCCTACATTCGTGGTCAGGACCACGAAGAAGTTTCATTATCCGACCTATACGCCAAAACATTCGGGGGCCGTCAAATGTACTAGAACGACGTCCCCAACTTGCGGCGATGCTATCCCTTTTTTTACCATTAAGTGTCGATATTGCTCCCTGAGTGATATTAGATAATCAGTGCTCCACCTTTTCCACAGGTCATGTGAGAGCTTTGTAACATATTGGAAGCGTTGGTTGACGGAATCATTGTTACGCCAAGTTGTGTCCTTGAGATCTTCATCCGTGACTTCCTGCCTTGGAAAGCTTCTGATCCGCCTCCCATGAACCAGTTGTGAAGGAGTGATGGGTAGAGGGTCTTCAAAATCACTGTAGCTGTAGCCAAGAGGGTGATCATTGACTGTGGCCTCGAGCTCCAATAATACCGTATTCAGTTCCTCTGTGGTAATCAATGCTCGACCCAGTACCTTCTTCAAGCCAGCCTTTAGGATGCCAATGACCCGTTCCCATATGGCACCGAACCATGGCGCCCTGGCCGGTATAAACCGCCACTCGCACTTGAATTCCGCTAGAGTACCTTTTAACCTTGCATCATCCATCAACTCCCGTAATGTACTGGCTCCGCTAACAAATGTGGTGGCATTATCACTCATCATAATCTCAGGGTAACCCCTCCTGCTACTAAACCTACGGAACGCATGCAAAAATGATTCGCAGGAGAGGTTAGACATCGTTTCTACATGGACCGCTCTAGTAACTGCACAGGTGAATAAGACTACATATAGTTTACTTACAGCACCCCCTTCTCTTTTTCTGGCAAGGCACCTGTGTAGTCAACCCCCATTACCTGGAAAGGACTCACTTCCTGAACCCTAAACTCCGGCAACGGAGGGGCCTGTGCAGCACGGTATGATGTACCTTGCAATCTCTTGCAGATGATACATCCCCTTAAGGCTTTCTTTACTACCTGTCTAATATTGGGGATCCACCATCTTTGCCTTGTGTAATTTACAACGTAACTAACACCACTATGGTTAGACACTTTATGGCAGTAATTACTAAGGAGAGTGGCTATACGAAGTTTATTAGGGATAAGGATAGGGTACTTGGCGCTATCATGTAAAGCTGAAAGGTGTAGCCTACCTCTACAGCGTATCATGCCTCCCTCCATATAGAGGCCTAACTGCTTCACTATATTGCTTGGTGTGCCCTGTCCTTTTGACAAATAGTGGTGTTCTTCAGAGTAAGCTTCTCTCTGAGCTACCTTATTCATGGCTGACTCTGCTGCTCTTAATACCGGCACCGTCAAGTATGCCGGTTTTCCCTGATAATTCCCTTGTGTCTTCTCTTTAAGAGTCTTAATAAACCTAAGGACCCATGCCATTACATGCCATGACTTCATATATGAGCCATACCGGTACCGGCAATGACAGGGTTCCTTCTTGACTGACGTTACAACCCACAGTGGTGTCCTCTCCTATTGAGCCCCCTATTGGGCCATGATCAGGCCATAGCATTTGCTGAGGTAGCCATATGGGCCCTCCCAACCAAAGCGAAGAAGCAAGTAAGGACACATATGAAATCCCTCTGGTAACTAGATCACTGGGGTTGTCCTCTGTGGACACATATCGAAAATGAGCGCTGGGGACTAATGACTTTATCTCATCAACTCTATTTTGAACATATATAGGCAAAATCTTTTTACTAGACAACCAGCATAGGGTTATCTGGCTGTCCGACCAGAGGTATACATTCTCTATAATCCGCTCGTCCGCGTAGACCTCACATATATAACATGCGAGACGAGCTGCAAGAAGAACAGCAGTCAACTCCATCTTAGGTATGGTGAGGGACTTAATAGGCGCCACCTTAGCTTTGGCCATTACTAACCTACTCGCCTCATCACCAACCGCATAGGCCGCTACACCATATGCTACTGAGCTAGCGTCACTAAATAGGTGCAGCGTAACCCTCTTAGAATTAGTGACCTGACGGGGAAACATGATACCTGTACTATCTATCATATCGTTGTAAATACCCTGCCAGTTAGCTCTCATGTCATCTGGAATGGGGACATCCCACCCACACTCTAATCACCACAAGTCCTGTACGAACCTCCGTGCCCGGATGGTAACCGGTAGCAACACTCCTAGAGGATCGAACACACTCGCGGTTAGACTTAGAGCCTCGCGTTTCGTAACCAATGCAGGGCTACTTCCGCGGAAATTAATCTGTAACATATCCTTATTAGTTAGCCACCCAACGCCAAGCACCCTAACCCCATCTTGTTTGGCGGAAGCTATACCCCCTTCAGGTGCAACAGTTCCCGCAAACTCTCATTATTTGTGACCCACTCACGTAAAGACAGGATAGCGCTGGAAAATATTCTACGGGCATCCCAACATTGTTGTTGCAAATCACTTACATCATCACCAGTCCCCTGCAAGTTATCAATATACAGCCCCCTTTTTAGCTTATTAACTACTTCACTGTTCTCCTGTATCATAGACAGGTGTTTTTGAATGATAGCATTAAGGAGAAACTGGGAACAGGTGGCCCCGAACAGAACTGCACGGAACCGGTAGACAATGTAAGGACTTGCAACATCCAAGGGATCAACGGGCCACAGAAACCTAGTAGCATCCCTATCTTTCTCACTCAACCCCACCATGAGAAATGCTTTCTCAATATCACTCACCCAGGCAAATTGATGGCATCTAAAGCGCAGAAGCACCTGGGTGAGGTCAGCCACTAGCGATGGACCTGTATGGAGACAGTCATTCAGACTGAACGCCTTCTCGTCCATCCTAGCCGAACAGTCAAACAATATCCGTACAGGTGTAGTAACACTATCCTTGGTAATACCATGGTGAGCTAAGTAGTGAATGGGATGACCAGCTTGATTCCTGTTTTCTAACCATTCAATAAACCCCCTGTCTATCTGATTATCCAGAACCTTTGTATACTGTTAACAGTAGTTGGGATCTTTTATAAACTTACGCTGCAAGCCTCTCATTCTGCCCAGGGCTAACTTAAAGTTATCAGGTAATTTATCTATGTTATCTCTCCACGGCAGTTCCACTATATACTGTCCCTGTGCTTCGGAATACTGTACCGTTTCAGAAAATCTATTTAAGACTTTCTCCTCACCTTACCAGTCTCATTAGGACTTATACCAATATGGTCCAAGTCCCATAGAGCTGTCAGATCCTTTAATTCTGGAGAATTCCTGCCAATATCTTCCTGTATCTCCACTAAAGGGTCTACTGCTAACTTAAGAACAGTGACTAACTCTACATGGGTCTTTTCTATATCTGACTGATAAGTGCCACTCAGTGCATAACCATAAATTGTGGGTAACATAACTATACTTCCTTCCCTGACATAGCCTGAATGTACAAAGTGGTAATAAAAGTCCGCCCCAATCAGTAACCCTATCATATCTCCATCAGTGATACATGGATCTGCTAATTTGTAACCCCGAGCCTTGATGGCATTTACCTCCATCTCTAATCCCCTCCCTGGCTTGTATACTGGTAACTCCTCCACCACAATGGCTCTCAAATTACGTACCCTTCTTCTGTGATGATAGGTTAACTCTACTATTTCATACTCAGTACTACCAAGTGAGCCAGTAAATCCCTGGAGCTTTAGCTGTTCCTTACTGACCCTAACGTAATCAAGCTGCGATAAAGCAGAGCGCAAGATTAAGGTACGTTGCGAACATTGGTCCAACAAAGCTCTTACTTTACTGGTATGACCGTTTCTGTCGGTCAAGGGAATCTGAATGGTAGGCAACAACACTGCATTACGGCCCGAAGCCACAGCCATGGTCACTGTTGGTTCAGGGGCCACTGGTTGTCCAGTTTGTTCAAGGCGTCGCGTCGGACACAAATAATTAAAATGTTTCTGTTGGCAGAATCGGCACGGCCTAATTTTAGGGTTAGTACACCCCTGGCTGCCATGTTCAGACGACAGGCACCCGACGCACAATTTCAACTGCCTTGCTCTATTGGCCTTGGCTGGACTGTTCTTGTATTTTGCACACTTTGCCCAAAAATGTCCTGTCTTTAAACACAACTTACATCCATACTTCTGCTTGGTATCGGGTTTCTGATACACTGCACATGTTGCTGTGGCGGTCGCCCCAACCTGTTCTAGTGGATTATGTCTACTTTCTAGATTGCACACTTCAGTCTTAAACACGAACATATTCATCCACATCCAGCCAGTTGTCTTTTAATTCACGCTTAATCACTTCAGAGAGTGCACTAGGAAGTTTATTATGCAACAGTACTGCACACATTTCACTTACGGTTACATCCATAGAGCGTAATGACTCTAACGCACACTCAAATGACGCGGAAAAATCTTTCAGAGCACTGACCTCCTGGCTAAGATGCGGGAGATTACACAGTTTCGCTATGTGAGCTGCTTTGATGCGATCCTTTTGACCATAACTGTTTTTCAGTATAGTGACCGCTGGTTCATAACTTGCAGCGACCAAACTAAATCCACTAACAATTTGTAGAGCCTCACCACTAAGTTGTCCCTTTAGATACGTAAATTTCTGAATGTACTATCAAAGAGCTCCCAGAAACCCACCCACTGTGTTGGATCCCCATCAAAAACTGGCAACTTCAGGGAGGGTAGCTTAATACCCTTCTGTTTCCTACTTGCTGCGCTATCATGATATCTACCAGTAGTGGTTGTCTGTAGAGCACTATCTAACTCAGCTAACTGACTGTTTACTTGATTAACATGCTCTCCTCCTCTAACTGATCATCTGAATATAAGCTATACAACTCTACGTTATACGACTCGATATCAGCTAGGGCCTTTTCTAAAGTGATTTTCACACCCCCTTTCATCATGCAGTGTAGCAGCATGTTCAATAAATTCAGACAGATTAGAGGTAAGCTTAGTAATCCCTCCCTTCTTGGCGGCCCTGAACCGCCGCAATGACTTTATTTTCTCATCCATTCTTAAAAGTTTACGGTAACTAAAGCTTAAGGAACAACAATACTAATCGTCACTGTAGGCTAACCTATTCTAATCTATTCTAAGCCTAGGCTAACCTACTTACATTGATGACGACAGCAACCAAGCAAATTGAAGCATGCAGACCGCGTGCCCCCTGTGAGTTTACAAATGATCAAAGAAAAGGAAAATTACCCTATGTCATATTACTCTATTTTACAATATTTACTTTACTAGGCTAGGCTATATTAAATTTTAACAAATTACAAAGAAAAAGAAAGAAGGATCAAGACTCCTCTGAAGGAGGAACAGCTGCAGCCGTCGTCCTAGTCTTTAGATCTAGCCTATTGCGTCGACTGCTCCTCCTCGGCCCCGTCCTTCTCCTCAAAGAAGGCACGCGCTCTGTCTAATAGCCTATCTAACACCTTCCGGCTCCCTGGCACATCTAACCCAGGCTGAGGTCAGCCTGACAGTGCCTGACCTTGCCCCTGGTCTATAGAACTGCTTAAAAAAATAAAAATAAACAGGGCACTGCACTGGACGGTCCAGCGGAAAATCCCGGACATAGCCTATGCGCCCCTCAACATTTGTCCACTGGATCGCCCAGCTCTACACAAAGGCAGACAAGTCAGGCCTAATACCCCCGCAATTCTTATCAATATATAACAGATGGCCCAGTATCCTGGTCACACGGCACCAATTATATCCTGAATATTATTCCTAGGGGGTAGAGGAGAAACGGATATAAAGTAAATGTTCTGACCTGGAAAGATGAAATGGCCTAGGCTATAAATATGATACCGGTCGGCGTTGGACTTACGTGTTTAATTGTATATGTAGGCTATCTGTGGTAGTCCCAGTAATATCTATGAAGTACATCTAGTATTAAAGGAACTTAGCTGTGATGCAAAGAGTGTAGGTTAGGTGATGGACATGTCTGTAGGTGTAGATCAGTGAAGTTCTGGTGTTATGTGGCAGCAACTGGTGGTTTGTTGTGAGCGTGACGAAGTCTCTGTGTGAAATGTAACGAGATACCCTTTTATCGTAACAATATAAATATATTTAAGGGTTCTATAAATTATTTTCCCCCGTGATTAAATAATAAGGGAAAATAAACTAAGATATAATTGGTGCAACCACAGTAATATTTATCCACAAAGATAAATAAAGTAATGTGTATACACAAAAAGGAACCAGCTGTCTTGAACCCGGGAAATTCAAACTACGGTATATATACCAGCTAGGATTCACGACACAGAAAAATGAAACAGGAATTATAGCAACTCCTTATCATAGGGGAGGTGTGGTGGAGTGGTCTTGCCACTGGCCTGGTAATCCAAAGGTCCCGGGTTCAAATCCCGATGTATCAATGGGAAGGATATTGGGATGGAATTTGTGCTGTACCTGGTATCAGTGCATTACCACAAGCCCACCGAAACGTCAATAAAATACCCTCATTGTTCCCTGATTAAATAGCACTGTATGAATATTCCCATATTCAAAATATGCTATAGGGGTGCAATGCCTGGTGAGTTATCTGCTCAACAGGTGGCGTTGTGTGTGTGTAAGTGTGAGACTCCGAGTGTAGGGGGTGAGACAATGAAGCACGGGAACGAGGTGGCTTCAGAGATGGGGTCGTTTCGGGCCATGAGTGAGCACCGTGCCTCATGTGAAGGCAAGATGGCAGGTGCTCGTTGTACTCTACGTGCTTCACATGTCTCACTCCCTAGACTGGAACAAGACCTCACGGGCTTCACTGTTCATCACTGTTCATTGTAAAGCGGTGAATGTTAAGGCTCTCAGCCTATGCCCGAGAGGAAGTAAGTTGGAATATATAAAAAAAAAAAAAAAAAAAAAAAAAAAAATATATATATATATATATATGCCTATGTGGTCTCCCCTGGGTACTGCCCTGCTTGATTGGTGCTTACAATCATTATATACATATACAGACATGCCAAACTTCAGGATACGATTATAAAGATGATTAGATGATTCAAAGCAAAAAAAAAAACAATATCATCAGATTAAGATGTATTGGAAGTTCTATAATTATAATGTCCTCTCCCGCATCGCTATAATGGACTCTTCCATGTCAAACAGTCTATAATAATTTTGCAACTTACATAATTATTTATCTTGCTAATAACATGGTCAAATAACTTCAGTTAGATGGGGTAAGGTAAGCCTTAGTAGAGCTAGGCTAACCTTATGGGGAAATACAAGTCAAATTTGGAATTTCGCTTATAAAACAGTTAATGCTTCGAATATCTTTCCTAACCTAATCCTGAAGTTTGGCACGTTTAATTCGGGACACTGTATATATATATATATATATATATATATATATATATATATATATATATATATATATATACAGTATATGTTTTGGCCCTGTCACTCTTTCAACTATGGGGGAGGCACTCGCTACAGGCTGTTGTTGTTGTTGTTGTTGTTGTTCCCCAAGCTGCCTGGCCGAACAGCCCCAAGGCCCCGAGTAAGGCCAAGGCCATAAACGAGCGCCCCCACAGAACCCTCCCTGCCGACCACAATAAAGCCTGGGTGACCGAAGCCACTCCATGGCGGGGAGCTGAGAGGGTGCGTAAACGCCCGGGAAACCAAAGCCCCACCCAGGGCCCTGTGCCCCTCAGCAATTATGAAGAGAAAGTTGAGGGGCAAAGGAATAATGTGACGCTTTAGCTTCCAATCTTGGTAGATTGGGAGGTCAATCCACGGAAGAGACGCCGTCACTTGAGATTTAGAAAATATATAAGTAAAAGGAACAGTCAGAGTAAGCTATGGGTATGGCAGAGATCGCTCAGGTCTCACTCTGATAGACCAGCCCATCGTCAAAGCTACAGGCTGTTCTGCCTTTTGCCTCCCTCACTTGCATACAAAAAAATATATATATGTATACAGTATATATATATATATATATATAGAACTAATTATGCATATAAT
This sequence comes from Paralithodes platypus, assembly GCA_032716605.1. Classification (NCBI taxonomy): domain Eukaryota; kingdom Metazoa; phylum Arthropoda; class Malacostraca; order Decapoda; family Lithodidae; genus Paralithodes; species Paralithodes platypus. The sequence goes on along the minus strand of CM064534.1, from coordinate 27,555,407 downwards.
AGTAAGTAAGATGTTATTGTAATAGTATTACTTGTGGTTGGAGGGCGCTCTGTAAGCATCATTTTACCAGCAACACATTCTAGGCAGTCATCTGATGATATGTTACCGTAGTTGTAGATCGTGCCATAAAAATCACATACTGAAATAACCATCACAAATATAGTAAAATATATGGAATTGCAATGAATTACATTCAGTACATATATTTGATTGTATTACTGAAATAACTGTACACATTTTGTTTATTGTAAGCGATGAAGGACAACTTATAAACGTACAATAGATATTCCTGATGTATCTCTTATGTTTGGTAATAAACAACATTCCACACATTAATTGTGATGATAACATTTATATTGAATTGTAGCCCTTGCAGATTGCTGTTATTACAGTTAACTCCCTTAGTTCTTAAGATCAATAACATTAATCATATTTATGTAACTGATAATATTATATGAACAAATATGAAGCATGTTAAGGGGAGATGGGTCCATTTTCTGGAACCCTTTCTTCCGCATGCTTATCCCAATTAGTTTTCAGATTTTACGACGTTCGTCTCACTAGTTTGTCGAGTATAAGACCTTTCGCACTATTTCTTTGTCAATATCAAGACTTTTCGTGACATTTAAGTGTCGATTTTTTCCTGACAGAGATACCGACCCTGTTATCAAGGAGGGAACGGCCTTTGGCCTACCGAAAAATGTACCAATATATCTAGAAGGGAGATCATGAGGATGTTTTCTTAAGTTTGATGTAGAAGAATCTAATAAAATTATAAATAAATGAAAAATTCCACCAAACAATAAACCCTTCCCCCGTTAAGTGTATAGTAGACTATTATGTAAACTGTATGTTTATTACATGCATTTATTATTGTACAATACTGTTCATTAACTTTATCTTGCATTAAATGTGGAGAGGTGTCATAACGTGTGGCAGCTCAATCTTAGTAAACATATATTATTATGATTCAATCACTATCTATCTGAGGTGTAAGAAACTATGGACGTAATTGGCTTAGGCAAGTAGTATCGTGACCGTTTGTTTGACTTCCATTACATGTCTAGGAAGTAAAACATATGAAACTTACAGGTTCATAATAACAAATATAAAATATTCCAGCCATATTTCATCAGTTCACTGTTGAAAAGCCAATGTCCTGAATGACAATGAAGTATTTAGGAAAACAGGAGATCAAAATAGGCTATATATTTGTTGTTAGTAAAGGGGTAATATTTTCCTCTGATAATAGTAGCCTTTAAGCCATTATATGTGAAGGATATTAAGTTTCTTGTTTGTAATCTTCAGTGTTTCCGGGTGTTGTATGTAAATTAAAGGGGCGCCCCTTTACCTTTACCGACAAGTTTATAAAAGGGTCAAAGGCAGATCTTCCTTCTTCTTCCTCATGTTACGGACTGTTATTTGTAGCTGTCTCTGTGTTGGCTGTCCTGAGTTCAGTATGGATGGAGTACATGACAATTCGGCCAGAGCAAGTCCCAATGTGACCGGAGTACATGCCGCCGTTACCGGAGAACGTGAAACCTTCTCAACTGAAATATGTGTTGAAGTTTCGGCCACAGTACATGCCGATGCGACCTGAGTACCATGTTGAGAGCAGCTCAGGGCTCCAGTATATATTCGTCTTCTAGATTTCTTCTTCCGTGCCCTTTTCTAACATGCACACCCTCGTACCCATCACTAAATGCTTTAGCATGACCATTGAGGTCTCCTCCTACAACCGTGACATCATTCTCCAATAGGCCCGAAACGACAAAGATTAGGTCGTTTCAGAAGGCCTCTTTACGCTCGTTGTTTCAGCCAACTTGTGGGGCATATGCCAATATCACATGCATAGTTCTTTCACCAACTTTCATTTATACAAGTAATTATATTCATAATCTTCACAAATACATATTGTAAATAATACAACAACAAACCCAGATAAATATACCTAACATTTAACTCAAACAAATACTGTTATGAGCAAAGATAAAACATATATCCTGATTGACTACCCCAATTGAAAAATAATAATATCATTGAATTCATAGTCTGACTGACTACTGCATATGTTTTGGTTGAAATAACACCTATTATTTATCAGTATATAGCATTCTGTTTAAAAACGTTTTGTTTATGAAAACCTGTTAGCTGTTAATGGAATATCTTGCTACCATAGTGATATAACATTCTAATGATGCAGACCTTATATTCTGCATTAATGTAGATTAAGGCTTAATACTGGAAACTAGAGATTACTTTGGTCAGCAGGTTCATCAGTAGTTGATGGAGGAGCAGAACTACACCGTTGATTAACTCCTCCCGAGTAAATCAGACATACCAAAATTTCAGACCTAAAGGGGGTGTATGTTGCTTCGCAAAATCTGAAATTGCCCTGGAGGAGGTTACTAGTTTCAATTGTCCCTATTTTGATTATTCTATATATAAATTAATTTCTGCTGGTAAATTTAAATACATATGTTGCATCTACCGTTCCCCAAATACTCCTCCAGAGCAAAGTCTTTTTGATTCTCTGTCCTCACAACTCAGAGTCCTCAACTTAAATGCTTCTTATGAAATCACTGTGTTGGGTGATTTTAATGTCCATAATGTTGAATGGCTCACTCATTCAGCCAGGACTGATGATGCTGGTCTTGAATGTGAGCTATTTGCAGACTCATTTAATCTCACCCAACTAGTCAACCAATCCACCCGTGTACCAGATAATCCTAATCCTAATTCCCACCTACTGGATTTTTTTTTAACAACCAATTCAGAAAATTATGATGTTACAGTGAGGTCCCCGCTTGGATCTTCTGATCACTGTCTGATACAGGCCACCTGTCTATCACCTACCACACCTTGCCACTCTGAACGTGTTTTGGTGACTAAATGGCATTACGATATGGCAGACTGGGAGGGTCTTCAAGGTTTCTTTATTGATATTCCCTGGACATCTTTCTTTTCTAATGATGCACACTCCACCTTAAGCCACATACAAGATTTTGTAAAAATTGGAATGGAAACTTTTATTCCTCATCAAAAGTACAGTAAAAGATCTAATTCACCTAAATGGTTTGACCATAATTGTGCTAGAGTAACTGAACAAAAAGAAATAGCCTACAATGCATACACAAGATCAAAAACACATGAAGCCTTTAATTACTTTAGAAACATCAGAAATCATGCCAAAACTGTATTAAACCTAACTAAATCAAACTTTCTCCACAAGCAGGCAAATAAACTTCTAAATAATCCAAATGATGACAAACTATTTTGGTCTACTCTTAACTCATTCAAATCCAACTTCACTACTGCTTCATCCATTCCACCATTAAAATCTCCGACTGGCAATCTTGTAAGTGACCCACGAGGTAAAGCTAACCTTCTTGCGGATATTTTCTCCACCAACTCAACCTTAGATGAAATAAATCAAAATGTCCCTGTACTAAATTTTAATTCGCCTGAAATTCCCTCACTTAAGATCCACACCAGACATGTCAAAACTATTTTTCAGAATCTCTCAGTAGATAAGGCTCCTGGTCCAGATGAAATTCCTCCAATAGTACTTAAGAATTTCTCCTTGGTGCTCGCTCCTGTATTGGCTAATTTTTCCGTCTATGTACTCATCTATGTACCTCATGCTTCCCAGTACCCGGGAAAGAAGCAAACATCCATCCAGTTCCTAAAAAAGGTGCCTCTTCAGATCCATCAAACTACAGACCAATAGCTATAACTTCCACTCTTGGTAAAGTCTTTGAAATTATATTAAATAATCACATAATTAAGCATCTTCAGAATAATATATTAGTCCGTGATAGGCAATAATTATGGTTTTAGACTATGTCGATCAACTGCATACATTCTTAGCCTTCTTACGCATCAAATCAACCAAGCTACAGACCAACATGGTGAAACACATACAATAGCACTGGATATATCAAAGGCATTTGATTAGAGTCTGGTATCAATCCTTATTGTCGAAGATGTCACACTACGGCCTTGCATCATTAGTTCCACTAATTTCTTCTTATCTTCATAACAGAAAAATACGTGTAATGGTAGATGACCTTTATTCTCAATTTCACTCAATAAATGCTGGTGTTCCCCAGGGATCAGTTTTGGCCCCAACTCTGTTCCTCATTCATATCAATGATCTCATATCTACCACTCATAATCCAATACATTCCTACGCAGCTGACTCAACACTCCACAGTTCCTTCACATTTACCAATTCTTTCACCCAACCCGATCTTATAAATTCAAAAATAAACACTGCAATTTCTCTGAACCAGGACCTTTCTAGAATTGAAGAATCGGGACAAAAGAATCTAGTTCCCTTTAATGCACAGAAAACCAAGTACATTAAATTTTCTAACCGACAGAATCTCACGGACTCCCATATATTTGTTAATGATGTAAATATTCCCACTTCCCCTAGTATTGACATTCTCGGTGTAACTTTAACTACTAACTTGAGCTGGACACATTATGTTAGAAGCATTACTAAGAATGCCTCTAAAAAACTGGGACTCCTGTACAGAGTTCGAGAATTCTTCACTGACGAGCAGTTGGCCGTAATATATAAAAGTCATGTGCGTTCTCAGATGGATTACTGTTCACCTCTGTGGAATGGAAGTGGACTGGTTGCATTGAGGCAGTTGGACAAAATTCAAAATAAAGCTATTAGATTAATCAATAACCCTGCAATCACACAGGACCTTCCTACATTATCCATACTGTTACAACCCCCTTCGTATTCAGACCTAATTAGTTATCGGGTCTGATGGTCAAGGTGGTCATAAGGGCACGGGTGCGCAACAGAACAAAAACAAAACATATGAACGCTAGACTGTAGAAGATGAACCTATCACAGGTCTCCAAGTCGGATCCAAAATCAGGTCGCTTAAGAGGTCGCCATTTCTGTCTTATACTTCAAAGCAGAATTGGAACCTGGCAAGAGGTCGCTAAATGCCGTGGAATTAACTTCAAACAAAACCAGAAATTATCTAACTACAGGTTATGGAACAACACTCGTCTCTTGCACATGTTAGTATATAATCGTATTTATTCTTGCAGAAGATGCACTAGAAATCATGTAGATGTCAATTAATATTCAAGGTCTAATTTGATTATGATATCAGCACAATAGCTATGTAAGACTAATGACGTTTCAATGATTGCTTAGAGGAACATGATAGAAAACTGCTTTACATTAACCACTATAGTTCTTGATCAAGATTAGATTGGGGTAACTGTCCTGCACCACAATATCTCAATAAACTGAAAGTACAACTTGACTTCCTACAACATCTTAGCTAACAGTAAATAATAATTCCACACATTCTTCTAGGTCATAAGAATTACACTCGCTCAACGAAGCACTAGTATTGACCTCAGAAATCAGCCAAATATATATAAATCGTGATTCTACAGTACTCTAAAACTTCAATAGATAAAACAAAAATATTCAAGACCACTGCAGCGTTAGCAATTATAATTCAAAGTAGCCAGATGGAAACATCTGTTGCTCATACTTTCATAATATGCACCAAGAAATGTCTACATCTCACTATCCCTTGACCGCGTCATTTATATTCACCAATGCATACACAACTAAACATATAATATAAGATCACCAAATCTTGTTACAAAGCACACAATATAAGACTGGAACACGGAATTCACCAAGCTGCGTTGTCACTGTGCTATTAAAAAAAAATAAAAAATACAATCTGTACTGCTTACGTTAAATTATCAAGCACTAATATTTAAATAAATATCATCGCTGTGTATTCTTCAATGATAGAGTATCATAAGGCACTATAATAACTCGACCAGTATTAACAAACCGCCAAGAGGATCCAACAGGTGATATATATCCTCACGGCACCTCACACACACAAGTACGTTCCTCCCGAGCTCCGCTAACTGACTGATCTCTCGAAGCGGTCCGCCACAACCTTTATAGCCTCTTGATGACGTCACGGAGCTAACATTCAAACACGGCGCGATATTAGAATTAAAATGTCAAATTGGCAAAGTTAGTCTACTAATATTGGTACATACTCTAAATTAACTTACTTAAAGATAATGAAGACTATGTCACTACACAGCTTGATAGATTTCGCTTCGATCCATGAATAGCCTAACCTGTCAGGCGATCGAACTAATACATATATTAACAATAAACAATGAGACACCAAGGGTGCACCAGCCATTCTGCATATCTTTGTCTGGTTTACTCTTGATATCACTCAACAAACAAACCAGTATACATCCTATCACATACACGGGGTAGAGGCACATGCTTAACCCGTACAGCCCCGGCCGGTTTTATTATTTTTGTGCACCAGAACCCGGGCAATTTTCATTTTTTTTTTGTTTTTATAAATATATCAGAATGTGTTAGAAAATAATGATAGACATGAAGAAATTTGAAAAAAGTACTTACCTAGGCCATTTGGGGGTCCTGGGAGGTAGTGGGGGTCCCCAGCCTCAGAGGAGCCTTAGCGCCATTTCAAATCTCCCGCGCCAGCAGCCAGTTGCCAGCCGCCAGGCAGCATGACTTATTTTGCACCTCTCGGACATAAAGTGCGCTTCAGAGTTCATAGAATGTCTTTGTATATCACATAATGTAAATATAACTGAAGTTGTAGTGTGATAAGCGTCTTCATTCAAGTATTACAAGTGCGCACGAGTGTTAGCGTCCCCGTTGCCATGGTGATGGCGGCCATCTTGGGCGGCCATCTTTGCTCAGGACAATAACAAAACGCACGTACGAACACACGGCCAGACAGCGGACCGAGTGACCCACATTCCACAGCACCCTCCCTCTTTCTTTCTCTGTCTGGCTGTCACTTTCACTCAAGGTCACTCTGTCTCTCCTTTTCATTGAATTATTTGTACTTGTTCATTGTTTTACCTAAGATTATGAGGTGTATATACATTGTTTTACGCACTTATTGTCTCTTATTCTTATAATTATTTGCACACAGTTTTATAAGTTTAGAATTTACTTAGTATTTTATATTGTTCGGTACTTTGCACTTGTAAATTATATATATATACACACTGTTTTATATTCACTTTTTGCGTCTTTTATATACACTGTTAGTATTACATTATAGCGACTTTTATCGCAGTCTTTGAACACTTTGAACACTTAGAAGTGCTCGAGGGTGTGATAATCCCTGAAGCAGGTGGGAAAACACAGTCCCACATCACATTCTTCACACATCGTCCGGGTGTCTGTCCGTTTTGGTGTGCGTCTGCCTGTGTTGCGACACACATGACACCGTCTGCGTGGGTTGGGTTTTACTTCGTTGGGCGGGACAAAATCGCAAAAGTGGCGTTGTGTCAGTCTGGCGGGGCCTTCTGGTGCTTGAAAACGAGCTGCGGGACGTTGCTGGCGGCGTGGACCCTCCCTGAAGAAGAACAGAAGCTCCCGTGCAAGTTCGATGCAATACGACTCCATCGTCTCAACTTCACCTGTTATTTCATGATATTGGATGTGGCAGTTGTAGAGGGTGAGGTCGAGTAGGTGGAAAAATAGTTTTTTATACCACCTCATCGTCTTCCTGGCACACTCGACCGACGATATGACAGAGTCTGACTTGTCAACCAGCCGCATGTTGATGTTGTAGTCAATGATTGCAACTGGTTTTTTGACCGCCTCACCTGTGGCTCTATCACGGCGTTTGGTGTCCTCTAAGCGGGGCAGGTGGATACTGGTGAGGATATTGACGTCACGATTGTCCATCCACGAGAGCATCAAGATATTATTTGCCTGGAGGTGGATGATGGAGCTCTTCTCCCGCCTTTCGGGTAGCTCTGGCATGTAGACACGATTCCTCCTGACGGTGCCACAGACGCCAGTGTTTCTGCTATACAGGAATTTGGCAAGGGAAGGGCTGGTGTACCAGTTGTCGAGGTACAAGATGTGTCCCCTGTCCAAATATCCCTCCAACATGGTGATGACAACGGCCCCAGATATCCCATATGTCCTCTCCTCCACCAGTTCAGTGACCTTGCCCATGTAAAGGATGATGTCCTGGATGTAAACGGTTTTGCAGTCACACATCACGAACAGTTTCAGGCCATAACGGTGACGCTTGCTGGGGATGTACTGTCGGATGCTAATATTCCCCCTCCATAGCACCAGACTCTCATCAATGATTAGTTTTTGGTAAGGTTTGAAGGAGGCTGCAAACTTAGTTTTCAGGTATTCAAATATAGGTCTTATCCTCTCCATCGGGTCTTTGGTATTCCTGGGGCGTTCCTGGTTCCTGGTGTGGCTTGCCAGGCTATCAATAAAGTGCAGGTTTCCCATGATTGCCGTGAATCTATTCCTGCTCATGACTTTCCCAAAGAAGGGGGTTGCGATGAGGGGATCACATGACCAGTACTTCCTGAGAGACGTCTTCTTGGTGACCCCCATCAGGATGACCAGTGCCAGGAATGCGTAGAACTCATCGGAAGACAAATCCACCCATGAGAGACGTGCCGAGTTCCTCTTCTGCTCCTTCTCTGCCATAAAATAATAGTTGTACCAGTTCGTCTAGTCAACAATCAAGCCGACAAGGTTGGCAGTGAAGAACTGCAGAAAAACACCCAGTCTTGTGGTGTCAGGTCCACGATTGGGCATGGTAGGGCCGGCCTCAGCTGCCCCCAAAAAGTGGTATTGTCCTGGTAGATAGTTCTCCCAATCCACCCAATCCCACCTATCAGCGCCTTCGTCGTCGCTAGATGGGGCATCGGGCTCATCAGGGTCATCGTCAGGGGCACCGGGGCAGGATGGGCGGGTGCGGGTGGAGCGTGGGCGGCGTGGGCGAGAGGTGGACCTGGGTCTGGAGCTAGACCTCGAACTTGATCGAGAGCTAGATCTAGAGCTCGAGTCGTTGCTGGGGCGTCTTATTTGTTTCACCTTCTGCATTCGGCCGCGGGTGGCACGCCCGCGAGATATGACACGCCCACGTCGTTTGCTTGCAGGGCGTTGGGGCAGATCGGGGCGTTGTGGAGAGGCTGGTGATAATGCAGTGGCGCGGGAGGGGCCTGGTTCAGGTGAGGGAGACATTCGTGGGGGGGTGTACGGGATGGAGCCTGAAGGTGATAGTGGGGGGGAAGAATGGCGAGGCGGAGAGTCTGGTAGTAGTGGTGGTGGTGGTGGTGGTGGTGACTCATCCCCCCCCTCGTGCTCTGGGTCAGGAGGGAAGAGGGAGCGTTTTGGGTCACGTGACCGCCTTTGTCTCGCACCACGTTGTGCCATTTCTCCATCACCAGGTTGTTCGTCACTAGGTTTGTGACGACCATAGAACCTCCCCGGGGTATTTTTCTTGAGTGGGGAGATTATGGAAAGTGGGGGAGAAGGCAGGCGGGGTTGTGGGGGTACCTCCTCTTCACTCCCAGACTCGCTCCTTCTTCTCTTCAATCCCTTTCGTTCTTCCCCAGGTACACGCACGTAATTTTGAGGGTCAGCAGGTTCATCTGCAACAACAACCTCTTCCCCACTTTCTGAGGATTCAGTGGGGTCTTGGGGAAGTGGGCGGCGGGGAGGTGCTCTTGCCCCTTGCTGTCTTTGTGACGGCCTATGCCGCCTGACAGGAATCTGAGCAAGCTCTTCCTCTAGCTCTCTTATTTCGGCTTGGGAGGGGGCATACTCGTCTCCAGACTCGTCCAATGCCGAGTCAGTGTCACTATCAGGGCTGTCAGTGTCGTACAGTATATCCATGACCTCCTCTGTACTGCAGGGGCGGGTAAGGCGGGCACTATAACGTCGAGACATGGTGTTTCACTCGAGAGGGTGCGCGGTAAACTGACCATGAGGTGTGAGAAGGCGGTTGCCCTCTCCCGTCCCCGCACGCGTATGGACAAAACGTTTTGGAAGTAGTCCACCGGATCCCAAAGTAGTTCCCATATAAATCTAGAGCCATTCTGAGACTTACGACTGGAGCTATAAGGGTGACGCGTTAGGCGCGTCTCTGGGGCTGTGCGTTACATACATAGCCGACGCGTCAGACGCGTCGCTGGGGCTCCACGGGTTAAAGTCCAATAACGAGACGAACCATAGCTTATTAAGATCGACAAGCGAGTTTTAGTTACTTTGGTAAAATTCAAATAATTGGCGGTCCGACACTCATACACTATTCCCGCCAAAACCCTGGTGAGCGAAACTGGCACTATAGGCCAGTGAATTATCCCTATGGGGCTAGTTAATTTTATTTAGAGGACACGCCACTTATAATATAAATTGAAATGGAACTCACAGTGACCGCTGAGTCTTATAGACCAAATTAAACCATGAGTACAAGTTATTCTTAAACTTAAAGCATGTTAAAATTAACAAAATATAAGGAGCGACAAAGGTATAGAAACTACACCTAAAAACTTACTTATACTACCTCAAAATGTAGCCCCAAAAACATAGAACAAGCTGCACTAAGAATAAAATCCTGAAGTAATCTGGGAAGGTTAATATATCCCAACATGTAATAAAACTCATATCCCTGAATAAGGCAACGACCAGCAGGTGAAGACCACAACCCAGGTAATCAGCTCTCAAACGAACACACAGTAGCTCGTAACAATACGAAGAAACAAACGTTGCATCTCTTGCATTATTCTACAGGTATTTTCACAGCAATTGTTCCGAGGAACTTGCTTCAATTGTGCCGCCTCTCCACATCTTTCCCCGTAGAACTAGGGCAGCTGAGAGCGCCCATGAATTTACACTTTCTCCTCCACAATGCAGAACTTCTGCTTATCAAAATTCATTTATCCCTAGAACTACTACTCTTTGGAATTCACTTCCCTCGAATTGCTTTCCACAAACTTACAATCTACAAATGTTTAAATCCAGTTGTTACAAACATTTTATGAATGGAGGATGCCTTTAGGCACATGGACCTTTTTGTTTTATCTGTGTTTTTCCTTCCTCCGTTCATAGTCTCTTAAAAAAAAAAAATACCAATAGTACACAGTAAGTGAGGGTCTTCATAATGGCAGGTCTGCAGTTGTCTCCTTGTGATCTGAGGAATATGGAAGTACTATTAGACATACCACCAATACCAATAGTACACAGTAAGTGAGGGTCTTCAAAATGGCAGGTCTGCAGTTGTCTCCTTGTAATCTGAGGAATATGGAAGTACTATTAGACATACCACCAATACCAATAGTACACAGTAAGTGAACAACTTCATAATGGTAGGTCTTCAATTGTCTCCTTGTGATCTGAGGAATACTGAAGTAAATTTGTATATATTGCTAGAAATCAAGATCCCCAATGGGGCCACAAATGATTCACCCCATGCACCTGTCCCCCGTCAGCCGACGCCCCACTTCCCATCCAAAACCATTTGCATCCATATTTTATACACAATACATCCGTACAACCATGCACTATGTTTCAACCCAAGCCTGGTCACCTTATTTTTGTTTTCCTATGTAAATGAAGGGAACAAAAGACAGAACTGCCTGTAGCGAGTGCCTCCCCCAGAGTAGAAAGAGTGACATGGCCAAAATCAAGGGGCGTTCGAGCCAAAATGCCTAAACACACAGAGTTTGAAACAATAAGTCATAGGAAAAGGGAAAGATTGATTATGGGAGAGAGTTCCAGAGCTCAGCTGTCCAATAGAAAAAAAGACTGAGAATAAATCAAGCCTTTTTATCTTGAAGCTATTCGTCTAACCTCTGCTTACTATTATCTGTATTTATTGATTATTTATCTACATATATTGTTATTATTGATGATTTGTATATAATATCATTCATTATTCCTGTTAAAGGAGTACTCTTCGATTAAATATGTTGTTGCTTCTTCTTATACAAGGTGTTCAAAAAACATGTGTACAAAATGAAATGGGTGATAGGGAATACAGAATTAAACATTTTGTACTCCATGGAGGTATGTCCATAAATGCTTCCTTGTGGTGCTACAGGGTAGACAGTTTCAACGTAATTTCCCTAAATTTGTACCCTAACTTCTCTGTGAGTAATCCGTTTACATACAAACATGGTAATTTAATGTACACAACAGTATGAACATTACTTTAATAATGTCAGTACACTGCAAAAACAAAAGAACATTAAATTGAAGAGAAGATTAACAATCATTAATCATCAGTCAGAAATGTTTACTGAACGAAGATGTCTTATATCATACTGTTGTGTACATTCATTTTTGTTTTTTTTGTGTTTTCTGTGATTGAGGGAGGCAAAAGGCATAACTGCCTATAGCGAGTGCCTCCCCCATAGTTGAAAGAGTGACAGGGCCAAAATCAAGGGACGTTCGAGCTAAAATGCCTGGACACACGGAGTTTGAAGCAATTTAAGTCATAGGAAGAGGGAAAGACTGATTCTGGGAGAGAGTTCCAGAGCTCAGCTGTTGAGTAGAAGAAAGTTTGAGAGTAACGTTTCACTCTTGGGTTGGAGAGTTGCACAGAGTAGGGGTGGGATTGAGTTGCAAGATGGGTACCACGTGCCCTACGTAAAGGAGGTGGTATGCACTGGGATAGCTCTGAGGAACACTGATTATTGTAGTAGCGATAGAATAGCGAGATAGATGCAACATTGCGGCGGAGAGAGAGAGATTGCAGAGAGTTGGTGAGTGGACGGGAGTTAATGATACGAAAGGCCTTCCTTTCAACTTTGTCTAGGAGAGCGGTGTGAGAGGAACCTCCCCACACATGTGAACAATACTCAATACAAGGGTGCACTATGCCCATGTACAGAGCAAGAAGCTGTGCAGGGGAAAAGAACCCCCTAAGGCGGTTGAGCACACCCAGCTTCTGGGAGGCTGCCTTAGCAAGACTGGTAATATGGTCCTTCCAGATGAGAGCAGAAGAAAAAGAGATACCAAGAATATTGAGAGAAGATGAAGGGTTGATTTTTGTATTGTTGAAGAATAAGGGATAGTCCGCTGGGAGATCCTGACGGGTAGATAGATGGAGAAATTGGGTTTTGGAAGCATTAAAGTTAACAAGGTTTTCTCTGCCCCAATTGGAAATAGTATTTAGATCAGAATTTAAGAGTTCTATGGCTTCATTACGTTTGTCGTTGAGGGATTGGTGGCTGGGGTGTTCTGAAAAACTAATGGAGTAGTGTAAGGTTGAGGCGTCTGCGTATAAATGGATGGGAATTAAGGTACAGTTAAGGAGATCATTTATAAAAATTAGAAAGAGAATAGGAGATAGGACAGAGCCCTGAGGAACACCGGAGTTTATAGGGTGAGGAAGTGAACAATGGCCGTCCACAACCGCGGCTATGGAACGGCCGGAAAGGAAATTAGAGACAAAGGCACAGATGGAGGGATAGAAACCGAAGGAGGGTAGTTTAGAAATTAAAGATTTATGCTAGACTCTATCGAAGGCTTTCGATATGTCAAGTGCAATAGAAAAACTCACCGAAGTCCCGAAAGGAGGATGACCAAGAGTTAGTAAGATATGAAAGAAGATCACCAGTAGAGCGATCCTTAAGGAAGCCATACTGGCGATCTGAGAGCAGATTATGAGCAGAGAAATGCTTAAGAAATTTGGAAGCAAGAATAGTTTCAAAAACTTTAGAAAGACAAGAGATAAGAGCAATTGGACGATAGTTGGAGGGTTGAGAGCGGTCACCCTTCTTTGGGACAGGTTGAATGTGAGCAAACTTCCAGCATGAAGGGAAGACGTTAGAGGATAGACAGAGACGAGAGAGTTTGCCTAGGCAGGGAGTCAGCACGGAAGCGCAGTTTTTGAAAACAACAGGAGGAACACCGTCCGGACCGTACGCCTTATTAGTGTTAAGCCCAGAGAGGGTAGAAAGTACATCTTTAGAAGAGATTAGGATATTAGGCATAAGTAAGAGAGAGGAGGGCGGAGAGGGAGGAATAGCACCGGAATCATCCAAGGTGGAGTTTCTAGCAAAAGTTTGAGCGAAGAGTTTAGCTTTGTCAGAGGAAGAAGTGATGGTTGTGCCATCAGAGTGGGAAAGGGGAGGGAAAGACGAGGAAGAGAAATTGTTGGAGAGGTTTTTGGCTAGATGCCAGAAAGCTTGGGAAGAGCTAGAGTTGGATAGTTCAGTGCATTTATTATTGATGAAAGAGTGTTTGGCAAGTCGAAGAACAGATTTGGCTTGATTCCGGGCAGAAACATATGAAGAATGAGAGTCTTGAGTTTTAAGGCGTCGGTACCGTTTGAATACTTCCTCCTTATTGCGGACAGCAGTAGAACAGGCGTGAGTAAACCAAGATTTGTTAGCATTAGTCTGAGAGAAAGAGAATGGAATGTATGCTTCCATGCCCGATAGGATTACCTCGGTAATGCGTTCAGCACTCTCCGAGGGTCCTCGGCCATGGAAGCAGAAATCATTCCATGGGAAATCAAAGACGTACTGCCGAAGAGCCTCCCAGTCGGCAGTGCCAAAGTGCCACAAGCGCCGCCGGCTAGGAGGATCGGGTGGCCGTACTGGAGAGATAGGACAGGTGACAGAGATAAGTTTTTGGTCGGAGGAGCCCAAAGGAGAGAAAAGATCGACAGTATAAGAAGCAGGGTTAGAAGTTAGAAACAGGTCAAGAATGTTGGGCCGATCTCCGATGCGATCCGGGATACGGGTGGGTTGCTGAACTAACTGCTCTAGGTCATTTAGGATAGAAAAGACGTAGGCTTGTTCACCAGGTGGATCAGTAGTGTGAGAGGAGAGCCATTGGCGGTGGTGAACGTTGAAATCTCCTAAGATGGAGATTTCTGAGAAAGGAGAAATGGATAGAATGTGTTCCACAGTAGAGTTTAGATAGTCAAAGAATTTGGGAAAGTTGGTAGAGTTAGGGGAAAGATAGACAGCACAGAAATATTTAGTAAGAGAATGACAGGAAAGTTTGAGCCATAAAGTTGAGAATTCAGAGGAGTCGAAATCGGGAACACGAGAGCAAGTGAGTTTGTTGTGCACATATGCACAACATCCGCCTTTGGCTTTGAAACTAGGATAGAGAAAGTAGGAGGATACAGAGAAGGGGTTGCTGGATATTGCTACAGACACCTGAGTTTCGGTGAGGAAGAGAAGATCAGGTTTGTAGGAGGAGAGATGGTGCTCAACAGAGTGAAAGTTAGAGGAAAGTCCGCGAATGTTGAAGAAATTAATAAAAAGAGTAACAGGCCGAGGTCCTGGTAATTGTGTGGGGTCGACAGGGGATGATCGGTCGGGTGAGGGGTCATTTATGGTCCCCCCCCCCCCCCCCCACCCCTTGGGGACTCCGAGGCTGGGCTATAATTCATCATTTTATTTATTTTTAATTTTGGTGTGGAGGAATGAAGTGTGGTGTGCATGTTTAGTGTAGTGAAGTGGATAGGAGGAGGAGTTGTTTGTGAGAGCTGGCTGGATTGCTCTCAGTGTAAATGAGGCACAAAGAAAATCAGTAAGAGAGGCCAAGCAAATGAAACAGGAGTTCCAGCGACTCTTTATCACATGCCATTATCAATTACCATGTTTGTATGTAAATGGATTACTCACAGAGAAGTTAGGGTACAAATTTAGGGAAATTACGTTGAAACTGTCTACCCTGTAGCACCGCAAGGAAGCATTTATGGACATACCTCCATGGAGTACAAAATGTTTAATTCTGTGTTCCCTATCACCCATTTCATTTTGTACACATGTTTTCTGAACACCCTGTATTTCAATTATTATCTATCTATCTATCTATACTATCTATATGCTCAGGCCCAATCCCCATTTTGGTGGTAGCCGACTCAAGACAGAGCAAGAACAGGGAAAACACAAAAACAACGGAAAACAACAAATAAATAGATAAAAAGCACAAACTCACACACATCCAGGTCACCCAGGAGAAGACCCTGAGACCAGGGTCACCAAGGTCGCTCCAGCACTCCCCCGGCCCCCGACCACCCGGAGAGGTTCCGATCTCGGCAGGCAGAGATGCAGCGGAGCCAAAGCCACAAGCCCTCCCACCACACTTCCAGGCACACCCTTCATATTAATCGTCTCACCAGGCCAGGCGCCTGATGGACTATTATCTAGTCCAACTTGCACCCGACCCCTTACTCCAAATGACCACGTGTTCACTCAACTATTCACTAGCATTCTCCATTCACTCCTGTCCACCACCACTTCCCCTGCCTGATCTATAGTCATTCCTCTATCATCCAAAGCCTTTCTCACACAGTCTCTCCATCTCAATGGGGGTCTTCCTGCCCTTCTATTATAAATTATTTTAATTCATTATACATTCAATTATTATACATTATTTTATTGCAGCTATTCAGGTTTTGATAGTATCAATTGCTTGCCTTCATGATATCGTTAATTT
This sequence comes from Paralithodes platypus, assembly GCA_032716605.1. NCBI lineage: Eukaryota > Metazoa > Arthropoda > Malacostraca > Decapoda > Lithodidae > Paralithodes > Paralithodes platypus. Next base: position 27,539,107 of record CM064534.1, on the reverse strand, counting down.
ATTTGTACTATAAATGTAGGTTATTTGTAGGGTAGTAGTTGGTAGGGGTCACGTGTTCTTGCTTTGCTCACCCGATAGCACTATCGTTTGCGAGTGCTGTATGTATTGTGTACTATTGTTGATATCTTGTCAAAGTTGCAAATTTGTTTGAATAGATTATCTTTATTTGAATATAGTATATTTATTCATACCGAATTTACCAGAACGTCCTGAACTTCCCAATTGACTAATTTCTTGAATATTACGGAAGTATGTGAATATATGTGTAACTTATTTGCCTGGGACCCAATTTAACTTACTCATAAAGTAATTTACGTTCTATGTGGTGGTTTTTGCATTCTTGTATTTCAAATTTTTGGTTTGCTAAAACGTTATTTCCACATTGTGATTTTGATTAGTTATTTTGTCCATATACAGTATATATATATATATATATATATATATATATATATATATATATATATATATTGTGTCGTTCCTGTGTTGGTTTGTATATGTTGCAATTTTTACATTATAATTATATAACATAAATATGTTTATGCTGTTGTAAAAAATATTTTGACAATGAATTTCATGCACATTATGACACATTGTAATCACGGTGAATTTAATAATGTAAATACATAAATGGTTTATCCAACAAAATGTAGATCTCATACCAAGAGCCTGGGTAACTGTACAATATATAAATAATATAACTTGGCGGAAATCTGCCCAACATCTTACCCGTTTCCTTTCTGGTGTGTGAGTGGTTCAATTCTGAATCCAAGATAAACTAAAGCTTTGGATGACGTGGTCCTTTGTATAGATGCCAAGTACCACAAATGTTGACATCTACTGGCTTTCAGATGCCAGTCACCTCCCAAAGCTAATCTAGCAATGTGTGAAGCAATGTGTGAAGCAATTTCAAATAATAATAGCAAAAGATCTGCCTAAGCCTGTTGCATATTTGTATTTTATTTCAATTGGAGACAAAATATTATAGACGATAATTTGTATTTATATGTATACTAGTGACTAATTTTATCAACACTTTATACTTGCAACAACTCCCCCCTCCCCTGCCTCTCTCTTCCAAACAATCATTCACACACACGCACCCACACATGACATTAGCTCCTCCCTCTTTACTACTTCCACCAATCATTAATCAACATTTGGTTTCGCTGCTCCAGCATCAGTAGTGAACGCCTCCTACACAACCTTGTACAGTCCATAGACTACATATAACCTAGACACGAAAGCGTGACGTCACAAGGTTAGTTTGCCGAGCGTCCTAGGGATTTGGTGGCAGCACTTTTGTACTGTACAACAACCAAAGCACCTCAGTGGTTTGTCCTTATTATAGATAGTCTGTGCGCCGCGCGCGCCTGCCAGCTAGCTTGCTGAAGTGTTTCCAAAGTTAAGGGAATATCCGCAAAACGATGGAGCAATAGATTAAAGAGGGGACGTATTTAAGAGTTAATTAATGTTGGTAAAAACACTTGTAAATTATTTAGTATAAATTAGATATATATATATATATATAAGCAAGATGAAAACATTAAGTATACATATACACTATAAAACATAGGCTACTCATATATGATGAAAGCTGTATACCTTCAAGCAACACAACACCATTAAGTATACATATACACTATAAAACATACTCATATATGATGCAAGCTGTATACCTTCAAGCAACACAACACGAATTAAATTGTAATTTTGAATATATATTAGTATGTTACATGTTATGTAGATGTTAATTTGTCAAGTAGCACTAAAACTGGACATTTATACTTTATGACATCAAGGGATATTTTGTCCCACCATTGACGTTGGCAACTTCCGAATGGGAATGGCGGGTGTTGGAGGAGTTTTGCTTGTGTACCTCCTCATAATGACGACAATTACACGATGACTGGCCTTTACAGTAGCCTCTACTTATGTATATTTACCTATGTCATGTCTGCAGTCTCTGGATAATGTTCAATTGATTATTAATAGCGTTATTAGTACAAGGTAGGGATTATTACAAATTAATGAGGACCAAGGACAAGGATAGTCAATATAATGTCTTCGTGGGGACCCTCCCCTCCCATTGTCCTTTGGGATCGTGCTGCCATCTCTCGAACGCGCGGATTCCTATTTACAGATTTGTGGCGTCTTCTTTTGTCTCTAGGTCATATGTACTCTATGGTACAGTCGGTCACCTTTCAGACTGGGCCACCTAATGGTAATTTCGCTGGGTCTTTCGCTCTGGTATTACTAAGATCGCTCACTCCCCCCCACCCTGAATCTGTTGCATATCATGTCCCATAGATGGCGTCATTAGATTTGCTGGGAAGGAGAGGGGTGGGCTACACGGAGAAGGGGTGGGGGGGGGGGGGGGGGGGGGGGGGGGGGGGGGGGGGGGGGGGGTGTATTGTGTAGGGAAAGTTGGAAGTATGTAGGGTGGGGGAGGGGGGTTACGTGAATTATTTCACCAGTGTTATGGTTACTGTTTTATCTCTTGATATTAATTAAGATGTAAATACTTTTTGCTAGTGAGATCTGCCTTTAAGAAATATATGTTTATGTGTAATTATTGTTTACAAACCAATGTGTAGGTATTGCTAGATTCACTATCTATTTAGTAAGACAGCTCTTTCTCACTCATTCACTCACACTATCTATTTATCTATCTATCTATATCTATCCACATTATAGATTAGTCTTTTCCTTAGCTGATGTTCATTTGCTCTTCTTTGGGTTAATGTTGGTCTCTTAATTTTGGTTGAGGTCCCGGGCTGGCCCGTATTGTCGATTTGCGGCATTTGTTTTGGGGCTCCTCATACCTCTCTGTCTCATGCCTTTTTCTTCAAATACAGCATTATGTGTAGCATTGTGTTGTTACTTAAAATAACATAATATATTGCATATCCATATCCATCTAGTCGTCATTAGTGAAATTCCCATACCAAAATAACAGCTTTCATAACTAGGCGCTTACACCAAAGAATCCTACAGTTAGAGAAAATTGGTCATTCAGCAATAAAAGCAGTGCAATATATATTGATATAATTATGATATTCTCCAGATGTGTATTTTGTGTTGGGAGAAGAAAAAATATATATGTGACTAAAATACAGTACAAAAATATCAGACTTAAGAACTGGTAACCCACTTAAATAGAAACAAATAAATTATTTGCTCGGAAATAAGTGCTACAAACTTCAAAGTCCTTATAAGGACTTAAAAGAAAAATAAGTCCTAACAAAATGTCGTTGGAAAACGCTATATACTCTCAAAGTAGCCCCAGAGAAGTTTTAGTGGTCTGCATTTCCCAATGTTGATATGTATGATAAAGGTGTTTGTTATTAGCATATACATTTGGATAGCAATGCAAATAAAATTAAACCGTTCAGCGAGAGAGAGCCAGAAGGAAAGGGAGAGACGAACTAAATGGACGAATACATCGAAGAGACTTATACATGAAAGCTTGACTCTAATATCTGTGGATAGAGTATTTATTAATCAAAATAATTAGTATTCGGTAATGTTTACTCTATATATTCATCTAAACATATGCAAAAGATGACCCGCAGAGCCACTTTACCTATGTAATGCAAATTCCCATTACAAGCAACCCAATTCCTCGATATAACAATCAAAGGTTTGATGTTCTCCACTTCCCTTTACCTAATAAATTGTTTCTCTGCGTATGAAAGAGACAAGAGGCAAAACTACTTATAAACAATTTGACGTCCTATTGGCCCCCTTACCCCAGTCAGAACAGAATGCTTAGTACAGAACCATATTCAAGGTGCACTGGAATGTAACTGAATAACACGCAAAGCTTGATACAAAGTCAAAGGGTGAGGGATAGACACATTTACGGAGTGAATTTCATACTTTACTTGTTGAGCTGAAAAATTACGAGGAAATTTAAGTTAACTGTTGGCTTTGAATGGTGAGCAGAAAAGTGGTGGGAATGAGTTACGAAGCGGGTGGCCCTGTCTCTGCAGAGTGAGAGGTATACGCTGGGACAGCTGTGAAGAACACTGATTATAATAATGGCATAACAGTAACATACATGCAATGTTCACAATGTGGAGATATTGTAGACAATATGGTGGAGAAGAGTAGAGATTACATGCCTTTGACTGCACCCTTTCAGAGGCATTTTTCATATGCGAACAATACCTGATACGCTTACAACAGTGTCCCTGTACGGAGAAAGAGGCTGTACGGGGATAAGGGGTAACAGACGATTGAGCAAACTAACCTGGGAGACTTTTATGTGAATAATATGTTTCAAAGACACAACACACACACACACACACACACACACACTTGTGTTTACACTAATGTTTCACTGCATGCACGCGCATATCAGTATATGTTATGGCTCTAGCCATCTCTCTCTCTCTCTCTCTCTCTGTGTGTAGGCATAGTGGTTTGGCAGGAGAGTCACAGGGACCGCACTGTCTACCAATTATTATCTTTCGCAACTAACTCAGCGGGTTACAGGTTGCCAGGGTAGCTAAAACAAAAATATATATGTCCGCTGATATTTTAACAACCAATCATGTTATGACTTAGACCTATTGGCTCCTGGAAGAGAAAAACATGCGTAGGAAGTATTTTAAGATGTACTGAAATTTAGCAACCACGCTAGTACTGAAGAGACCAAAATTATATCACAATTGGTATAAAGAGGATGACCGCAACCTCATCCACGTGACAGGTGTATGTGCGTGTGTGTATGCGTGTGCTTGGTTTAAATGCCGATATAACTGTGTTAACGTTAAATATTACATGATTAAATCTATGCAAGGGTAATTATATATTATGTGCAGTAAAATGTATAAGTTAGATAAGAGCCTGTCACCCAATATAATTAATAATAACTATATGCGTAATCATAAACCGAGTGCACTGTGAGTGATGGCAGATAATATCTGGAGGACCATTAGTTTGTAAAACCCTGATGGGTATTGTTAAGGTGTCCACTATGTGTGCTGCTGGATCACTATACTCTGTTTCTGCGACGCTGAGGTGAGAACGCCTCACCCAGATGTCAATAAGTCTAGCTGATTGGCTAATGCTACTTTTTTCAATGTCTCGTCTTTTAGTAATTATTAATTCTTAAAGGTTTAAATAATCACGGTGGCACAAGTCAATCAGCTGGAACTATTGACATCTACCTAGTTGATGAAACAGTATAGTCATTAGTATATAACAGACAGCACCTGGTCATGCTAATGCTACTACAGAAAGTGTAACAGGCAGTCAGACAGTCAGTAGCCAACCCTTCATTCCCGTTAAATAGATGGAGAGGGTTAGCAAGGGACATTAGATGGAGAGGGTTAGCAAGGGACATTAGAAAGGGAACAATGATGACCAGGAGAAAATGAATACAATAAATACCTTCCAAAGCAAGTATGCTAACATTCGGCACAACATTCACCAGGCCTCAATATCATTGACTTCACCTCAGATGATATACACTTCCACAACAAAGTCTTCACAACATCGGGGATGATGACCTTCCAGGTTTGTCAATTAAAAGGTTACAAATACCTTCACATGTTCTTCCTAACAAACTTCCTCCATTCATTCCTGTAACAACAATCGCATATAAAACCGTGTTAATAGTTCATGCATCGACCATGAACCTCCCGACCGTGGTTCTCCTTTACTGTTTTGGCTACAATCATACATTTTATTGAGGCTAGTGCTTGATAATTTCATTCAGCACTGGAGCCACAGCGATCGAGTGGCAAGCACGCTCACTTGTGAATCTGCTTGACCTTGGTTCGATCCCAGCCAAGGCGGACATATTTATTGGGTGTGAAACTCAGGTGTCTGAAGCAACTGCCAGCAGCCCCTTCTCTGTATCCTCCTATTTTCTCTATCCTAGTTTCAAAGCCAAAGGCTTTCGTATTTCCGATTTTGGCTCCTCTGAATTCTCAACTTTATGGCTCAAACTTTCCTGTCATTCTCATATTAAATATTGATGTGATAACTGTCTTTCCCCTAACTCTACCGACTTTCACAAATTGTTTGATTATCTAAACTCTAAAGTGGAACACATTCTAGCCATTTCTCCTTTCTCTGAATCTCCATTTTAGGAGATTTCAACGTTCATCACCACCAATGGCTCTCCTCTAATTCAATTGACCAACTTGGTGAACAAGCCTACGTCTTTTCTATCCTAAATGACCGAGAGCAGTTGGTTCAGCAAGCCTCGGAGATCGGCCCAACATTCTTGACTTGTTTCTAACTTCTAACCCTTCTTCTTATACTGTCGATCTTTTCTCTCCTTTGGGCTCCTCCGACCATAAACTTATCTCTGTCATCTGTCCTGTCTCTCCAGTATGGCCACCTGATCCTCTTAGCAGGCGGCGCTTGAGGCACTTTGGCGCTGGCGACTGGGAGGCTCTCCGGCAGTACTTCTTTGATTTCCCATGGAATTAATTTTGCTTCTGTGGCCGAGGACCCTCGGAGAGTGCTGAACGCATTACCGAGGCATTCCTATCGGGCATGAGGGCATACATTCCATTTTCTTTCTCTCTACTGCTGTCCGCAATAAGGAGGAAGCATTTAAACGGTACCGACGCCTTAAAACTCAAGAATCTCATTCTTCCTATGTTTGTATAAGTCTACCCAACATGTCACGTTTAACAAATAATTAAAAAGGAACACAAGCAACAACAGATCTACTGATCCATACGAGGCTGCTTGTAAATATGATTGCAAAAGGGCAGGTACACATATAATGATATGAAGTAAGATAAGTCCACATATAACATCATTATCACCATATAAGGCATTGTTTTTTTCTGTGTTAGACACATTATACTTGCGTGACCCGCCATCGAATGTTGTCATATATGATAACTTGCATCTATATTGGCCTATACAGTATATAACCTGTTTAAAATCCATATTATCATTTGGTGTCACATAAGTCGTGGGGATAAATATGCTATAATTAATTATATATTATAGTTTTTCACCTACTCTTATGACTTCAGAAAGCTACCTTACATTCGTTATTTTTTTAAATGTACTATTTCTTTAAACTAATACAGTATTGTCTGTTCTTTTATATGCAGTGCAATCTCAGGCAACTAATAACATATTCTCACGCAATTGACAACAGTGATTGTCATTGGTCGACCATCACTCTCTAACCTCGGAAACGCAAACTACGTCAACTAAGCATTACTCTTGGCATAATCGGTAATCACACACACACAGCATATTGTGTGCCTCAATAAGCATTATCGGAGTGAATATGTTTTTTATAGAGAATTATTTTCGGTTGCAACATTGAACACTTAGCAGTAATTATTTAGCAACAGGACTAAATGTATGCTACGCAATTGAGATATATATCATAATCATATATTTCGTGACACCTCATGTAATAGTGGGTGGAAATAATAATAACCATTATGTGAGTTTGCGTATGCGTGTGTATGTGCATGCCTGTTTGTTTTCATATGCTTGTGGCGTGTTATAGTGTAGTAATTATAGTTCAGAAATATATACATATGATATAAGTATATGTTGTAAGAACATAAATATAAAGTCTTTAAGGTATATTTCTTTGAATATAGTATTTATTAAAGTTCAATATTTAACAATTATACATTACACTGTATATACAGAATATTAACCCTCCTGGCCCAGGCTGTATCTCCAAAGGACAGGGTGGGCTACCCGGGCGATCTGGCCGAAAAACGTCTAGGCCTAGGCTACCGTATTTTTGTTAAATTTAACTGCTAGAAATGTCCCACTCATCTATAAATATAGTGCGGTTTCCAATCTGTAGACTGGCATTGAGTAGAGCTCTTTAAGTCAACTGGTTCAGTTGTGATGACGATTTCAGTGGAGAGCATTTTCAGGCGATGTTAGCAATAAGACGATCTTTTCACTACTGAAACAACGACATACAGACATACAATAACAAACGAGTCTTCTCCTTCTTCTTTTCGGAGGTGCGGTGACGCAACGATCGGCTTTGTTTACATGCGTCGGACGCACGACGTTCAGACCAAGCTGAATAGGCTTTCAAGATTAAAAGTCCTGGAAGGTCACCCGGGCACCGGCCCTTATTTCGTGGTGTCATTTTAAAATGACAACCGGGCAGGAAGGGTTAAGCAACGTGGCATTTAACAAATGCCGTACGCGTTACATTGTTTGTCTATGTGTATGAGAGAGACAAAAGGCAGGTTGCCTGTAACGAGTGTCTCCCCAAAAGCCAAAAGAGTGACAGAGCCAAATTCAAGGGACGTTGTGGTAAAAGAAATGCCAGGACACACAAAGTTTAAAATAGCTTAAGTCATAGGATAAAATTAATGAAAAGTGTATTAAAGGAGAAGTTCCAGAGTTCACCTGTTGAGTAGAAGAAAGACTGAGAATGCCAATTCTTGGCTTTGAGAGTTGGACAGAATAGGAGTGGGACTGTGTTGCAACGTGGGTGCCTGGCACTCACTGGAAGGGACTGATATGATCCAAATGATTTATCATGTATTCACCCATGCATTGGACAAGTCTAAATAACAATATATTCATTGTAATGAATCATAGACATTACTAATGCAAACCAAAACTCCTATATTATCATTGCTGCTGTTCCATTCTCCGCTTAAATTGTTTCTTAACCCAATGTTCTAAACACGTGTTAGATAATATATATGGAGAGCCTAAGTCTAATGTTAATAACGTTAATATTAGCACACCCATATGTATAATTTACCTTTATATATAAATATTATGTTTCATGTATAGATGACTGTCAACATGGTTTCCATGGAAACGAGAGCTTGTTGGTAACTTGGTAATATAATCACAGTAAAGGTCAAACTACCATTACACCAAAAGTAAACGTCTACAAACACATTGTTCTCTACAATTATATTTTTCGTATATTAATTGTCAAATTAAATTACCACAGTAATGCTTTGCATTTTAATTAGTATAACTATAATAATGGTTTCCAATGCAAGTCACGAGTATATATTGTCTCCAGGCATACCAACAGTTATATTCTGCACATTTTCTAATCAAAACAACTTCACAGGAAGCACATCAAGCACCTGTTATTTTTTTAGCATTGAAAGATAACGCAGGTGGGTCAAAACCATTATATTGTTAAGGACAGTAAAGATAGAGGGTATATATTGATATCGTGACACATGTTGGCATGCCTGAACAGCTGTAAGTGTGACATTTTAAGAGGTGTTAGGTTGGCGAGGAATTGAAGCAAACCATTTTCAACTTTCTGTCATGAGGCAATAGAGGTCAAAATAGCATAAACATCTACAGTGAGGTAATGGAAGTTTGATGATGCAGAGTATTTCAGTCCTTATCTAGCTGTGCAATAGATCGTTAATACAATCAATCATAAAATACGGTTGCCAGCTTCACTTTAATTTATGACATACCAATTTTCCTGGATGGCATAGAATACATAGACATTTGCATTATTATATATACCTACGGTAGTTCATCAACTAATTTACTTTCGGAATACGATTTTCTTGAGTTAATAGGCATAGGCCAAATAAAAAGAAGTTCATGGCCAGTAAATGTTTGTAAACTGCTTTGTAAAAAGTTAAATGATAGTAAAATACTGTATATCAAATAAGATTATTATGTAAATCGCCCATGATCAAATTGTACAAAAGGCTAATCAATTATTTGTGTTTGTTTTTTTGTTTTGTAGACCATTGTTGAGAACATTGTGTTCGACTTTTGGTGTAATGGTAGTGTGACCTTTACTGTGATTATATTCCCAAATTACCAACAAGCTCGCAAACCATGTTGACAGTCATCTAAACATGAAACATAATATTGATATATACAAATAAATTGTCTTCGTGGTGCAATGCATAAGTGTGTTGATTTTCGGTGTGAGCATCCTAGGTTCGAATCCCCGGACTGCCTCATGTGTTTGTTAATTTCATTAATCGAGTTTAGGAGTAAAGTTGGTTGGTGGAGAGAACATAATAATACATATGGGTGTGCTGTTATTAACATAAGACTTAAGCTCTCCATATATATTATCTAACATGTGTTTAGAGCAGTGGGTTAAGCAACAGGTTAAGCGGAGACCAGAGCTGTAGCAATGATTGCAAAAATTAATAATACATATTCAAATATTTCTTAAAGGTAGATTTCACTAAAAATAGCTGTTCAATAATTGTAATTAATATCATGAGACAAAACGGTAACCATAAACCTGGTGAAATAATTCACTTACCATACCCACCCTACACACTTCCAACCTTTCCTACACGATAATATCCCCCCCCCCCCCCCCCTTACTCCCTATAGCCCCTCCCTCTCCTTCCTAGCAAATGTAACTACACCATCTATGGGACCTAATATGCAACAGATTCAGGGTAGGGTAGGGTGGGGTGGGGGGGGGGAGTGAGCGATCTTAGTAGTATCAGAGCGAAAGACTCTCAGCGAAATTACCATTAGGTGGCCCAGTCAGAAAGGTGACCGACTGTACATATCATTATATTTAAATTTGCGTATGTTTTTTCCTGTGTATTGCATTTTTGTTATTGTCGAAACTCGACAGTAATTGAGCATCCAATTATTACAGTTTAGTTATCCTTTAAACATATGTGTTCTGTTACATCAGGTTATACGTTTTCGGTTGTGTAGCTCTCCATATATACACAATATACATATAACATGTATAATCGAAGTTTGTGTATGAATAATTATATTACAAGATAGCAGGTTAAAGAATTAGAATACTGAACTAACATAAATAAATTATATAGCAGATGCTCTTATCAATATATAATCCTATGTTTAATTAATTCAATGTTTACTGTAAGTAATATACTCAAAATTGGTTAGTTATAATACATCTGGTCAACATATATCAATTGCAAGCTAGGACTGATAAATTAATATTTAATAACCTAGTTAAGTTCCCGGATGTAAATAAACTGACTCACTCTCTCAAGTTACCACACGATAACCACGTCCGTCTGTCCAATGACCTAATATATCTTCAATAATCACAACCATCCAGCCTTCATAAGCTTCTCAACTCTACCTAACAGCTAAGACTCTTATATAGTATAATCACTGGGCCTATATTATGTATTTAAGATCTTCTAGTCTATGAAATTAACGTCAAATAAGAAGGTAAATTTTAAGTATTATTTATTCATTCGTTTTTATAAAATGTCAATACTATTTGTTGCTTACGGTCCCAACAAATAATGTTCCTTCGACTATTAATTCGTCGATAGTGTCTTTGTTTAGTGCTTTTGTGCCACTTCTTTTGCCCTGCGGTTCTGGTGGCCTAATCTTCACTTGCCTTCCCATTTCCATGTGTGTTCCCTTTATGTTCCATCCCTTCTTCTGCTGCAGGGGGGGGGGGGGGGCCTCGATTTCAGGCCAGATCAGTCTGAATACCCTCATCCTTTGAGAACAGTAGCACTCTTTGGTCATATCTTTGTTAACCAAATTTACATTGACCAATCCGTAAATTCGCTGTACCAGGTGCTACAGTAGGCATGATATTATAAGGGACAGTCAAGCGTGGAGGGACCTATTGAGAAGGCGCCCAGAACTCACAATATTGATAATAGGGGTAAATGGTGTGGTAGAGGGAGCAGTACGCAAACTAATTTCTTTAGAAATTGAAAGTCTGGCACGTGAGATCGAGATCAGAACAGGAGGTAAGTGTCACATCATAGGCCTAGAACGTCGGATCATACCTCGTGCTATCAGTGCAGTGCAATATAACCAATTACACAATGCTGTGTTACGATCCAGGTTCTCAAAGACACAGGGCTCTTCAACATTGGACTAGATAAGGGCAAAATGCAACAACGGTAACACTAGATCCAACCCCTGCCTTAAACACTGGAAAACAAAACACCATTACCGCCCTGAGTCGTGCCTGGACAACGAGGTATCCTATGACTTGGTAACTGGTTCACACACACTAGGCTGACGCTCGATGAAACAGCCTATTCTCAAACAGTAAAAGATTACTCGATTAGGTTACACAAAGAAAAGATAGTTAACGTGATTAATTAACGTTACGGTAGATACTCAAATAACTGGCGCTCCTGTATTAAAGAAAGTGCAATGCTAGTCCTGCAACATCAACTGGAAACTTCTGAAATAAGTCTGATGCTGGGAAGATGTCCGTAAAGAATCTTGAACAATTATAATGCAGAATACGGGTCACAATAAATACTAGGACATATAGTAATAATAGGCAGGCGAATAATAAAGACTGCGCAAAGGTAGTAATGCTCGACAACTAAAGAAATGCTTCGTGACACAACGCAACAGCCTACTAGGGTTGTGCAACTCAACAACAACCTCGGCTCAAAAGTGCAGTGAATAATAATGTTGCATACATATAATAATGGGGCTTATCTCTAACCAGTGTCTGCTCAGTTAATAAAGTCTAGCTGGGGTATCAAGGCAGGGCAACAATGGGCGAGCATGCGGCTCGTAGCCTAACGTTGTCCGAAGGTGGTATAATGACGATTACGTTATATGACGGTGATGCTCTCTTGATAAATCTAGGTCTCTAGTACCTAGTTCTATCCTGGCGATCCCTCAGAAGTCAACACAAAGAGGCAGCACTATGTTGTGAGGGGTAGGCTATGGCCCTCTCACACCACAGCGCTGTGCTCGCAAAGTAAACCCACCCGAAGACAACTTAGGCTCCCACAGTACCTGTCGATGTCGTGCAGGGCTTAGCTAACACTGCATACATCGGAGACAACGACACAGTAACCTTACCCCTAGTCTAGCTTTAGATAACCAAGCAGAATCACTCAACACCTTGCCAGGGAGACATATACCGGTCTACAATCTTCCCGAGAGAGAGGACATATACGGAAAAGTTAGTCTCTCAAAAACCTCAATAAAGCATAATACCTCCTTAACCTAATACAGGGAAATATCGGAGAGCTTCGCGTACAATACGACTGGTCGACGGTGAACGTCTATGCTGAAACCAGAAGGGATGTTGAGTTTAATAAAGATTAGAGAATGAGAAAGGAGAAGTCGAGAGAGAGAAATAGTATGCAAAGTGGCGAGTATGGGGGACAGAATTGCAAAGGATGTAGGCGGAACGCGTGTCAGGCAAGCTCTGAGCTGGTAAAGAACACGCGGCCATGATGGGAAGGGACTAGTTGACCACCCGGCCGCCAACGCCGTCAGCGCCCAAGCGAGCCGCGCCACAGCTCACCCCGCTGCCAGGTGTACTCCCTCACAAGCAACATTTATATTATAGCGAATATCAAATATAAGGCGCGGTCACAGACCAAAACAAAGACCATTTCTAGACTGTCTGTGGCAACACGACCCTAATGAAATAAAGCAGATCATTCTAGGACAACTGTAGCCTATCCCCCCATCCTGGCGAGCGCTAGCGAGCTGCAATGCCCCACGCAACCATTCTGCAAACGCCCGGAGGCGTCACACCCCCCCCAAGATATGGGACACTCAACCATGAGCCCATATCTGAACAGGCAGAATGTCGCTAGAATCTGACACTCCTAACCACTCTGCCACTCATGGAATGTAAGCTCAGTCTCCTCAAAAAAATAAAAAAAATTATATAAACAAAATCTTACACCCTTCCCAAATATAATACATTAATTCATAACATTGTGCTCCCAGAGCGAGCTTTAAGAAGCACAGCCTACTGAGGGAAAATCATCTGCACTCAGTACTCAGCTACAATATTATCTTAAAATTAATTATTAAAAAGAAAGAGTTTTTATTTAATTTTTCATATTTTATTTTAATGTTGTTTTTGGCGGCTACTATAGATGTAGCCTAATTTTCGTCTAATCAAAGCCAACAACTCCTGCCCTGCGACCCTACGCTGATGCTACACACGCGAGCCAACAAGCACCAGCGCAAAAATACACCGCGAGCCAAGACAGGAGGCTATACCAACATACTGTGGTAGCCTACCCTGGATCCTCCACCCGCGACAAACAGTCTGCAATCACATTCTCACAACCGGCAATATGGCGAATGTCTAAGTTGTACTCTTGCAACATGAGCGACCATCTGGTCAGCCTCATATTCCGGTTGTGGAATTGATTGAGGAATTTAAGCGGGTGGTGGTCGGTATACACTACCACGACTGGCACATAGACCTCAAAGTGTCTGAGCGCTAACACGATTGCCAGCAGTTCCTTTTCAACAACCGAATAGTTTTTCTGTGCTGAATTAAATTTCTTTGAAAGAAACTGACTGGATGCTCAAGACCTTCCTCGTCTGTCTGCAAAAGTACGGCACCAGCCCCTACTCCGCTGGCATCAGTCGCCAACTGAAATGGTCGTTCAAAGTCCGGGGCACTGAGGATAGGGCGAGTGCATAAAAGATGTTTAACTACTCGAAACGCCTGCTCACACTCAGGTGCCCAGCGGAACTTTTTATCTTTAGCTAGTAGATCTGTCAAAGGAGCTAACACAGTAGAATAACCTCTTATAAAGCGGCGGTAATACCCAATCATGCCCAAAAATCTCATGATCTGCCGCTTGGTGGTCGGCCTGGGGAACAAGTCGATAGCCTGTATCTTCTGTTGGGGCGGGCTCACCTACCCTAACCCAACCACAAACCCCAGATACTGCACCGTGGCTTGCACAAAGTCACACTTGCCCAGATTAACCACCAAGCCTGCTTTACTAAGTTGACTAAATAAGGCTTCTATGTGCTCACAGTGACTTTGGAAATCGTTGTCATAAATGATCACGTCATCAAGGTAGACAGTACAGTTTGGGATGTCTGCTACGATGTCGTTCATTAAGCTCTGGAAAGTAGCCGGTGCATTTTTCAGACCATATGGCATCACGTTGCAACGGTAAGTACTGCCATCCACCACAAACCCGCACACCTCTTTAGCCCGCTCAGACAGTGGTACTTGCCAGAAGCCTTTGACGAGGTCTACCTTGGTCAAGTACCTTGCTTTCCCGATCTTATCCACACTGTCATCCACCCGGGGAAGAGGATATGCATTGGTGGGGGTCAACCTGTTCAACCGCCTAAAGTCAATGCAGAACCGAACTTTTCCATCAGGTTTGGGCTGCAGAGTGACAGAAGTCCACCGTACTGCCCCCTTCTCGATCAAGCCTCTCGCCAGCATATACTCCAGCTCATCCCTGAGCTCTGGGAGTTTAATGGGTGGCACCCGATAAGGTATCGACTTGAAGGGTGGGTGCTCTCCTACATCGACGTCATGCACCGCTTGCGAGCAATACAAAAGCAGGTTCCGGACAACAGTTTTCGCTGTGCCATTTCTCATTGGATATGCATCAGGATAACGAGTGGCCACATCCATGATAGTTAATAGAAATTTATTACCGGCACTAGTAGGGGGTAGGGGTCCGACCATATCAATGATGACCTTACTGAAGGGTGGTCCACTGACAGGAATGGGGTGCAACGGGGCTCTCGGAATTGTTTGGTTAGGTTTTCCAACCCTCTGGCACGTATGACACCTTGCTATCCCGGCTACCACCTGCCCCTTCAACGCCAGCCACCAAAACAATTTTTCTAAAGCCGCCACCGTCTTTCTCACCCCTAGATGTCCTGCCAGTGATATGTCATGCGCCAACCTCAGTAGGCTATCCCTGCACTCCCGTGGCACCACCAACTGGTCCACTACTCCGGACCCCTCTTGCCAACTACGTTTAGGATCTTGAAAACGCCTATAGAGGATGCCTTCTAAATAAAAAAAATCTCCTGGCTGTGCATCGCCGTCCTCGTCGAGCTCTACAGCTCCATTAGCACACGTTTGGAGCTCAGGGTCCTCTAGTTGCAACCGACGTATATCTGAGGGTGCCAAGCGATCTAACTGCTCCCAGAGCAATGTATGACCTTCCCCGATACTGGGCTTCTCCCTCTGTCTCTCTTGATGTACATAACGTTGCTGTCGTGGAGACTCGTCATGCCCAGCCTCGTCACTCTCGATGACAGGCCCAGGGGCTACTCCAGAATTAAGTAATGGTGCTAATACTGAATCACCCAGGAGAGCCGCCGAGTCAAAACTCTTAAAACCAACTCCAGCTTTAGCCTCCTCCTGTTGATCGTTCCTCCGCTGATCTGAAGACGGAGGACTAGGCTGTGACACTTTAGCTGCCCGAGCTCGGGTGACAACACACGCCATGGGTTGTGTCTGGCACCGCTCAACCCACTCTTTCTCTTCCCTACTCACGTCGGCCGGCCTCTCGGCAACGACTAAGGGTAGAACCTCAGAAGCGGGCATTGCAAAGTCGTTGCCGAGAAAAAGGTCGACGCCCTCCACTGGCAGTTTCTCCACAATCCCGACATCCAATTCACGTGCCACACCATCCACCTCCAACTCCAACCGCACCAGCGGGTATGACCGAGTTGCATTAATACCCTGCACCACCACCACCCGAGCCGCGTTTATAGGGTAGCCAGTCAAGTTTTTCATCAGAGTCTGGGAAGCACCTGTATCGCGCAAGACCTCTACTCCATGCTTGCGCCCCGCCCACATCACGCAACCCCGCCCTCTATGGTCGCAAAAAACATCCTGAGCAGGGTTCGAGCCTCCCAGGTGCCCGCCGATACTGTAGAAAGGCAGGTGGAGAACTGGCAGGACCGGACATCGCCACTATCTCGGCCTTCGCCAAATCAAAGGGCTTAGGTAATTATTGAATCGAAGGCATTGACAAACTTCATCAAAACAACATGCATTGCCCTTATCTTATATCTTATATAAAAATAATATAATATAATATCTGATATAATAGGACATTATTAATAAGCTCTTAACTGAAACACATTGAATTACTGTTCTTATTGTTTGGTGATAACTCTTGCAGTACTACAGTGTGTTAGAATTATCAAGGATGGTTTATACTATATTGTTGGACAGTAGACTATTACAGAACAATTTAAACCCCATTAATATATTATATACCATCAATATGTGTATAATTATCAAGGATGGTTTATATTATATTGATGGACAGTAGACTATTACAGAACAATTAAAACCCCATTAATATATTATATACCATCAACATGTGTATAATTATCAAGGATGGTTTATACTATATTGATGGACAGTAGACTATTACAGAACAATTTAAACCCCATTAATATATTATATACCATCAACATGTGTATAATTATCAAGGATGGTTTATACTATATTGATGGACAGTAGACTATTACAGAACAATTTAAACCTCATATATACCATTGATATAATTATATATTATATATATATATATATATATATATATATATATATTGATATATACCCTCAATATTGGTATGATTAGTCTAGTGTTCTGGATACTCAGCCACACCTGTATGTATGTATGTACAGAATATGATATGTTCGTTATATTTTTGATATGCTCTTGGCATTATAAACAAATTGTAACAAAAGTCATATTAGTTTTTAAACTCTAATTGATTAAACAATATGTTGATGACCTGTACCGTGTGCATGTATGTGTGATTGTTATTGTTTATGTGCAATATATGTGTTCGTGCATGTGTGTGTGTGTGTGTAATAACCGTGGTCCAGTCATCATTAGTCTGTTGTTAGGAATGAGGACATGTGTAGGTGTACAGTACATATTAGTACGTATGTTACTGTATGTAGGTTTCTGTTTGTGTGTATACCGTGGTGTATTTATAATGAACCTCCTTCATAGTATGTATGTATGTGTGGACTATATATATAACAAAACAGATAATACAAATATTAATAAAAACAATAAATATAATCGGTTTATTTCAAACTGGCCGGAAATGAGGCTGAAAATACCCAGAATTATCTTCGATTAAGCTTACCCTGAGGGATCGACATACCGATCCTGGCTGCTAACGAGAGCGCCTACATGCCCCGAGGGAGTAGGACGTGGTCAGTAGACTTTGTGGGTCACCGGAGATGGTCCGTCCGGACCTAGTTTTCACAGCCAAAGAAAGTTTTTGAAAGTACTTCTCCTGCCGGCACGTGGGATCGAACTCCGACATTTTAATTGAATTGATGAAATTTAGGCACAAAGACCAAGCACTGGGACCTGAAGAAATTATTCAGTGCTACATAAAAATATAAACAGGAATGAATGGAGAATGCTTGTGAACAGATGAGTGAACACGTGGTCATTTGGGGGAAGGGGTCGGGCGCAAGTTGGACTAGATAATAGTAAATCAGGCGCCTGGCCCAGAGGGATGGTTTAGATGAAGGGTGCGCCTGGAAGTGTGGCGGGCGAGCTTATGGCTTCGGCTCTGCTGCATGTCTGCCTGCCGAGATCAGACCCTCTCCGGGTAGTCGGGAGAGTGCTGGAGGGACCTTGGTGACCCTGGTCTCTGGGTCTTCTGGATGACCTAGATGTGTGTGAATTTGTATTTTGTTTTGTGTGTTCATTGTTTTCTGGTGTGTTTTGTGTATTCCCTATTCTGGCCCTGTCTTTATTCCCCCCCCCCCCACAAAAAAAAAAAGAAAAAAAAAAGTGGTGATTGGGTATGAGTATATAATTATATAGATAGCCATCACAAATTTAAATCTCAATACAGGGATATTAAAAATAAGAACAGTAAGAGGTCAGTTAGCGGTCCATAAACAAATCAAAGATCAGGAGAGGAATTAGATATGAAAAATACTGCCCAATAGATAAGATCAGAGCTTAAATACATCTGCATCTTGGCCAAGAATTTCAGCCAGGGAATGGAAAGTAAAACTTACAGAGCATCTGGCAGAGGAGTAAGTACACCAAGAGGTTAGACTGTGGCTTATGGATATTACCTCATCACACACAGCACACATCGTAGGGTAATCATTATGCAATTTGTATTTGTGCGTCATATACGTGTGACCAATGCGCAACCTCGTGAGGACTACTTCCGTGCGTCTACATAATTGAATGGGGGAGATGCCCCAAATCTTCACAGAAGAGTGAATACCTTTAAGTTTTTGGCATCACCTCAATTGCCACCGCCCCCAAATCAGCGACCAGATACTGCATTTCAACTCCTCTGTGGGGATAGAGAACCAGCCTTCACACTCCTGTACAATCTCCTTTGCAGCTGTGTCAGCCTTCTCATTGCCCTGGATCCCCACATGAGCTGGGACCCAACAGCAATGAATCTTTTTATATCTAGATGCTAAGCGATAATACCATGCCTGTATATCCTGAACTAATGGATGAACAGGGGAATAAACCTTAATGGCAGAAAGAACACTCTGTGAATCAGTGTAAATAGTGAAATCCGTTCCAGCGGAGTCACTTGCCACTTTCAAAGCTTCTATAATAGCATATGCCCCAGGCAATTGAGTAAGGTGAGTGGTGTCCCTAAAAGCAACTGCACAACCCACACCAAATGTAATTTTTGAACCATCAGTGTACAATGTCGATGAAGATTTATGGATTTGGAAATTATCCAGAAACAGAGCCTTCGATGCAGCTGGAGAGAATTCCGCCTTGTAGCCGGGCAAAATGCATATTGACGGAGAGGGTAGAACCCATAGGGCAGTCGGGGGGAGTTCAAATAGGTGTCATTCAACAATTTCATCATGCGAATTTGGAGAAGCTTGAGGAAGCTTTTACGCGCCTCATACAGAGGGAGGAAACAGCTATGAGTGATCGACCGATAAGCAAGATTATCTGGGCAATTGTGAACTATAAACTTTAAACGTAAACCAAGCTCTTCCCTACGAAGATCCAGAAGCAATTCCCCTGCCACAACATACATGCTTTCTGCAGGCGATGTACGGAAAGCACCTGTGCATATCCGCATGGCTGAATTGTGTACCGGATCCAACAACTTTAAGGTAGACTTGCTTGCTGAAGAATACATCTCACAGCCATACTCTATTTTTGATCGGCACAGAGCATCGTAAATCCTGAGTAGGGATGAACTGTCCATGCCCCAGGACTTATTACTGAGCACTTTCAGGATGTCTAAGGACCGTGTAACACGTGCCTTAAGATTAATAATATGTTCCTTCCAAGTTAGACGGATATCAAGAGTGAGCCCTAGGAATTTGATGCCACTCACATATGGTAAAATAATACCATTCATAATAAGATGGGGTGTAACTGAAGTTATATTCCTTGAACATTTTATTGCCACCCTCTTCTGAGGGGAAAAAGTGAAATCCCACCCATTAGCTCACTGAACTGCCAAATCGATGGTTTTCTGCAAGTGTCGTCTTTCCCTATCGGGATTGCCGCTGAACATTTTATATCACATAGTTATCTACAAACGACGAACTTTGCACCAATGGTTCCTTAGAAACCTTCGCCACAACATCATTTACCACTATGAAACAAGAAACACTTAGCACACATCCCTAAGGAACCCCCTCACACTTCAGAATTTTATCAGAAAGACTCTCCACTAAAATAGCGAGTACGTAGGAAGCTCTGGATAAAAAACAGTATTTCCCAGGTCAAGCCTAGCTTACACAATTCTTGCACAATACCAAATCTTCATGTTGTGTCATAGGCATTATGCAAGTCATAGAAAACACCAAGTGTATGCTTATTAGAAATAAAGGCATTCTGTATTTCGGTTGTGATACGCAAAAGAGGATCAAGGGTAGACTTGTTCTTATGGAAGCCAAACTGAACCAGGGAAATGTGATTTCCAGTCTCCAACCACCATACCAACCTATAGTTTACCATTTTATCAAACAATTTACATAAGCAACTGGTCAAAGCAATGGGTCTATAGCTCGAAACAAGTTTAGCATCTTTCAAAGGCCTTTGGATGGGAAGAATTAATGACACTCTCCACCTCTCAGGCAATAGTGACATGCTCCAAATTTCAATGAAAATACACAACAAAAACCCAGAAAAGCTTCTTGGAGACACCTGATAATTTCATAATGCATGCCATCCTCTCCTGGGGAAGAGGAGCTGGCATTACGCATAGCATGAATGAGCTCCTGCATAGTGAAAGATTCATTATAAACCTCTGAA
Source organism: Paralithodes platypus (assembly GCA_032716605.1). Classification (NCBI taxonomy): domain Eukaryota; kingdom Metazoa; phylum Arthropoda; class Malacostraca; order Decapoda; family Lithodidae; genus Paralithodes; species Paralithodes platypus. The sequence continues at coordinate 27,518,147 of CM064534.1, read as the reverse complement.
TCTCGGTCAGTCGCACTTATGGAAGGGACCGGAGCACGCCCAGAAGAACTGGAAACCTTAGCAAAGTGGCGAAGAAGAATATTAGAGACAATGACAGGATCCGATGATACAGTATCACCCACTTGAAGGCAAGGAGGGGAACTAGGAACAAATTTCTCAGAAGGCTTCGTGATCTTAGCCCATACTTTATTGATAGGGGTCCTACATGTCACGGATCTGCTATACATGTGGGGAATTTACATAAAGGTTTAATTATTTAATCACTGCTACATAAATTAATCACAACAATAAGTTACATAAGTTAATTACCAAATTGAAATATGAAGATTTCGAAGGATAGAATTCCTGTCAAATTACACGGCTTTTTCACGCGAATGACATGTAAGAATGTTCACATATTACAATATCAGTACATAATGAACTTATCTTATTGAGGACTGGTGATGTTGGACTAAAAATATATATCAATAGTAGTAGTAGTTGGTGGTGTCTCAGATAAATCAGAGCCGGGGGGAGGTGTTGAGTTATTGGTTGTTATTATTATTATTATTATATGAGATGCCGAAGTCTCCAACCAGGGTGCAGAAACACCGTCAAGATGAATCCACACAAAACACCCGGAGGCACTGGAAAGAGACTACGGCAACTTAGTAAAAAATAAAAACATATACTGTATACTGTACATATACACATATTAAACACACATAACATATTATGCAGTGGAGGATATCAAGTATAAATATAATACAATAAAATAGAATAAAATAAGTTTAAAAATTAGAATTAATGCTGCAAAAAATCATTAACTCTAGACTTAAAATTGGAGATATGAGCTGAATTGACTAGCTCATTTGGCAACGTATTCCACAAGTCAACCATGGCCGGCACAAAACACCGTGAAAACTGTGTAGTAGAAAAATTAACACGGCTCATGGCAAGATCATTAAGATTGCTTGTGAATCTAGTTGCACGAGCCCGGACATAGGGCCCTGGCAGAACCCCATGTAAGGAATGCTGAGGGTTGTTAAAAACTTTAAATAAAAGACTAAGGGCACCAACTTTACGTCGATGACACAGATCAAGAACACAAATGAGGTAGAATAAAACTGATGGAATCTTAGCGACCTGTCAAGCAACTTGAGATGGCAGTCAGCTGCTGACAACCAGACAGGTGAGCAGTACTCGAAATGTGGCAAAATAAAAGCATAAAAAGACTTGATAACTGTGGCGTCACAAGCAAATGTTTTATAAACCTTGCGAAGCAGACCAATTTTGGGGGAAATGGAAGAGGAGAAAGAACAAATATGATTTTCAAAAGTAAGTTTGGGATCAAGAGTAACTCCTAACAAATGCAGAGTATCCACATTCTCAATTTGCTCGCCAGAAACTTGTAGATAAGGATGGGGAGGATCCAAGGTACGAGATCTGCTGATGATAATGGAGTGTGTTTTACTAGCATTAAGTTTCATGCCCCAAAGTTCACACCATGATGTAATTTTGGCTAAATCCCTATTCAGAGCAGTAGCAATTACGTGTCGATCTATTGGTGATGGAATTGACGCATATAAAGTTGTATCATCATCACAGGAGATTAGATTATTTTCAAGCTCGGAACACAGGAAGGCGCAAGGACACTGCCTTGTGGAACACCAGAAACAACAGTAACAGAAGGGGAATGACACCCATCAATGACTTGTGTTATGAATGTTACTGTGAGACAGATCTGAGCTCAGCTCTGGGAATACAATATGGCTGTCGGTTACAATAATATTTCGAACTTGTGAGCTCCTTCCATCATACATCCAAAATTAATGTACAGATTTATGCATGCAAGCTAATAATTACCTTACAATTAATAATCTACAGCAGTGAATAAGATAGCTAAAATCGTAATTACTATACAATACCGCTAAATTCAAATAACCCAATTGGATACCAAACTGTCGGGGTTATACTATACTATTCCAGACAATACTTCTGCCACAAATTCAATTTAGGTCTCCTAAAATACCTCCGTTTTTTAGCTTAAGCTCTCTGGTATATAATGTTGTTTACGTGAGTTGTATTGATCGTGTTTCTCCTGTAGCAAGTGCGAGTGACATGCCTCAATGCCGTATATGTATTATCCCACCATTGAAGGAGTACCAGTCCACTGTGAAATAGAAATCAGTTCACTGTTTTGAATTAAATCTACAAGGTACTCATATGCCACTATGTGTGCGTCAAAGGAACTCAGATCCGGATTACCAAAGAATAATTACGAGAATGCATTCCAGTCTGCACGGTCAATGCACCACCTAGGAGGAGCAGTTGGAGGTAGACCATTAAGAGTATCTATGATGATAGGAAAGTGGTCACTTACATGTAATGACTGAGAAACCGACCACTGGAAAGAGAGCAAAGGATCAGAAGTGCATATACTAAGATCAATGGCAGAAAAACTGTTAAGATGTAAAATGTGGGGAGTAGGGGACCTATAGTTATTATTGTAGTTGATTGCTGTAGTAGACTGTAAATATATCAATAACCATTTAATAGTATATACTCTCTGGATAATGGAGCATAGGTGACGGGAAAGTGGAGTTGTTATGCGACACTAGGACAACAAGATGGTGATGCAGTTGGGTGTTAAACAAGAGGTGGACGAAAGGAATTGAGTGGATAGCTATAACAGAAGGGGGCCTCTAAACTTAAATCATAATGAGGATGATGATAGATGATCAGTGAATTGATGGGAATACACAAAGAGGTTAGTACTAAGTGGGAAATGGAATAGAATGAGAGAACACAAGAAATAGAATCTACGACAGTGGTGGTTGGAGAGCGAGTGAGCTCTGCTATTTTTATGCATGCACTGACAGGTCGGAATATATTTACCTCCCTTTATTTAATTACTTAAGCTCATATTTATGATACATTACCCAATATCTAATACAGAACATAATTTAATATTCTTCCCATTTATACTAAATCATATTATTACAATCCTGAATCCTACAAACATATATTTATAACTTAAGATTAGACTTAAACCTAGACTGTCCATGCTCGTGGAATAAAGGTATGTACAGGACCCATCATTGAGCAAAGATAAAATATTCTGCAGAAGTGTAGCTTCAACTTGAGATCTACGCTCATCGCAAACGGAACAACCCAATAATTGGTTATAGGCGTTAAAGTTGCCCAACAGCAAAAAAGGTGGCTCAAGTAGGTCCACAAGGGACTGTAGGGCTTGTGAGTTAATGGATTAATTTTGTATACATTTTGTTGAGTAAGATTCTTACTGCACATGCCTGGAAGTCAGTTTGCAGAGGAATTAGACAATTATGAAGACTCCTTTTCACTACAATTGCAGTCCTGCCTTTAGCACGAAGTCCCAGAGGGGGAAGAGAACTGTAAAATTCAAAATTTTGACCTGGATTGGAAAGGAGGGGACCCCAATTTGGTTACTGCAAACAGAGGACATCCCAGTCATAAAGATTCTTTATAACCGAAACTTCCTCACAATTTGCATAGATAACCATACAGTTCTATTCTAGAAAAGTTGGCATTATTGTCATTGGTTTTAATACCAACCCCTTTAGGAGGGGGTGCATCAACATCAGAGGTTAATGGTATAGACTCTTTATCAAAGTGTCTTCGGGAAAGCCTGCCATGCGAGTCATCACGCCGTTTCGTTTGGTAAGCCTTAATCTGAGCTTGAAAGGTTACACCATTGTGGGAGGGAACCCTCATATCTGGCAAAGAGGTACCCTCAGAGTTGGGTTGCTTCTTAGAGCATTCCAGTGGAGAATGCCTTGGTGGAGATTGGAACAGCTGGTATTTAGTTTGTGCATGGACAATCCTTTTCTTTTCAATCTTTCGTATTGGTGCTTCTTTATTTCCCGATGAATTACTCTTCCCAGAGACAGAGGAAGACCTTGGGGAGGAATTAACGCTTCCTCCAGATGAACCCGTAGCACCCCTCTCATCCAAAGATGAAGGGTACCTCTTCCACTTAAGGGGAAGAGCCAGGAAGCGTACGACCATCACGATGATGTGTCCTGTCTTTCTTTAGAAAAGAATGTTGTTTATGACAAAAAGAGGCTTGAAAAGGAATAACCTCATTCCCCGAACTCTGTACCTGCCTTTGCTAATTTGAGATGAAAGGAACACCTGTGACTTTGTCTTGGGCTGTTACTTTTGAGAGGGCAACTGGTGCAGATGATGCAGCTGTTGAAACGTATAAACGCGTACCAGGCTTACTCCAGAACAGAAACACTCGTTTAGCAGCACCAAAACCAATATGCTGCGTGTTTGCCAGAGCGACTATGTCTACTTCAAGTCTATAAACATCACAATGCCAGGAAGAAGGAGGGTGGTCATCCTGACAGTGGTAACTGCATGCATTTGAATCACATTCGGAGGCCTCATGATTGCTTAACACTGAAGAACAGCCACAACAGATTATGTTTGGGCAGTATTTCTTGAGGTGCCCATACTAAAAAAAACATTTGTTACACTGCACAGGCCGATCATGAAACTTCTTAACTCGCAGGGTGAGTGGTCCAATATCAACAGAATAGGGTAAGTAAGACCCGAAAAATACGAGTAACACTGTCCTGCTCTTCAGCCTCCGGGCAGACAACACAGACTCGGGACACATTAATAAGATTGGATAGAATCCTAGCCTGAACTAGGTTGTTAGCGTGGATGAAGACACCTTGCCCATACATTTTACAATTTTCCTTTAGGATGACACTGAATTGCCTCTGCAAATACTAATGTGCCTTAAATTAAGTTATTTTCTCCATCATTGTAGTACACTACATACCATCTAGGTAAAGGCGCTGAACTTCTGGAGTTTTATCAAATCTGTCAAATGCATTCGGCACATAATCGGAGTCCCTATCCTCAATATTAGCAGAACGCTGAAAGGATTTAGAACCGCAGCAGCCAGTGGGTAGCAGATTTGGGGCAGCTTCGTGGGCAGCTACAGCAGAGGACTCCTCCAAAAAGAAGATGTTGCATTTATTTACAGACCCACAAGCGTCTACAACACAAATGATACAAGTTACTACACCAAAGGACTTAACCCACTGAGCACCAGCTAATAAAAAATAAAAATTCACTGTAGGACCAGCGGATTTTATTTTGTTTTATTTTATTTTGTTAACAGCTTAAATAGGTGAGAAATAAAGGAAAAAAAGACTAAACAAAAAGCACTCACCTCGGTCATTTGGGGGTCCTAAGGGGGGGGCTCAACCATCAGCTGGTGCCGGGCGCCTCTTCAAACCTCCCGCGCCGGCACACCACAACTTGGCAAAGCAGCATGGCAGATGTATGATGCGTCCAGTTTTCGAGTGACGGTTATTTACACCACCCGAGCATCATGTGTGCCTTGATAGTTCATATATTAGCAACATGTACACATAATGTCGTAGTAAGTGAAGTTACAGTGTGATAAGTGCATAGATTCAAGTTTTATAAATGCCGACGAGTGACAAGCCCCGCTCCCGTCCTGGTTACCGTGGCGACCGGTGGCCATCTAGGCCAAAGACAACAACAGAACGCAAGCACGTACACACGACCAGCTGACTGACAGTAGTCTGCCATCACTCTCACTTTCATTGTCTGCCTCTCTCACGCACACTGTTTATTGATTTTATACTTTATCGTAAGTTATATAGTTAGAATATGAGTTTTACACATCGTTTTAGGCACTTTTGACTTAGAAATATGGGTTTTCACATTGTATTTTGTGCTCATGTTTTATCGTATTCTATCTCACCGTTATCGTCATTGTTCACAAGGTTATATTTATGATATATTTACTCTTATTGGTGTCCGTAACCGTTTTACGTATATTTGAATGTCACTATCACTTATATACATATTGTGTTCGGCACTTTGTATATATAATATTTACACATGGTTTTTATACACACACTTCACTTTTGATAGCGTCTTTTATCGCAGTCTTTGAACACACTTTTAGAAATGTTCAAGGGCGTGATACTCCCTGAAGCAGATGGGGAAACACAGTGCAACACCACAATCTTTGCACCACTTCCTGGTATCTGTTCTTGATGGGGTCCTCTGTGTCGTGTTCCGGCACACATGACACCATCTGCGGGGTCTTTCATTGCCCTGTGTGGGCAGCACCCAGTCAGGGAAGTGGCGTTCTGCCAGCCTGGCAATCCCTTCTACTTCGTTGCTGGGCTTGGGGGGCAGTCATGTTCTTCATCAAAATCTCCCTGGACAACTTGATGCAGAAGTTTTCCATAGTTTCCTGCTTGCCGGTGATTGTTGCGTGGAGGATGTGGCAGTTGTACAGGATTATATTATCAAGGAGGTGGAAGAATAACTTCTTATACCACCTCATCGTCTTCCTCGCACACTCGACTGATGAGATGACAGCAGCAGACTTGTCGACAAGACGCATGTTTAAGTTGTAATCACAGATGGCCAAAGGTTTCTTGATTACTTCACCTGTTTCTCTGTCATGACGTCTTCTGTCTTGGAAGATGAGACGGTGGACTGTTGTGAGGATGTTCACATCCCGGTTATCCATCCAGGACAACATGAGAACATAGTTAGCCTGCCGGTAAATTATGGAGCCCTTTTCCCGCCTGGGTGGTAGATCGGGCATGAAAGTCCAATTCCTCCTGACGGTACCACAGATTCCTGTAGTGCGACTATGCAGGTACTTGGCAAGGGAGGGGATGGTGTACCAGTTGTCCAGGTACAGTATGTAGCCCTTGTCTAAGTAGTCCTGCATCATGGTGATCACGACGGCCCCAGAAATTCCGTAGGTCCTCGATTCCACCAATTCTGTCTTTTTGCCCATCTACAGAATGATGTTCTGGATATAACTGGTGCGACAGTCACACATCATGAATGTCTTCAGGCCATAACGATGTCGTTTGCTGGGCATGTACTGGCGGATGCTGATATTTCCCCTACACAGCAGCAAACTCTCGTCAATAATTAGCTTCTGATGGGGTTTGAGGGCGGCAGCAAATTTGATCTTCAGGCATTAGAAGATGGGTCTTATCCTCTCAATGGGGTCCTTCATAGCTCTGGGTTGATCCTGATTTCTTGTGTGGCTAGCCAGGCTATCTATGAAATTAAGGCTCTCCATTATGGCCATGAACCTATTCCTGCTCATTATTTGTCCAAAGATGGGGGTTTGGACGATGGGATCCCAGGACCAGTACTTCTTGATTGAGGATTTCTTTGTTACCCCCATCAGGATGACGATGGCTAAGAACATGTAAAATTCTGGGATAGCTAGTGCGTTCCATGACAGTCTGGCAGAGTATAGTTTCTGTTCTTTCCCAGCCATAAAATAGTAAATATACCAGTTGGTCTGGGCGACAATCAGAGACATGAGATTTGCAGTAAAATATTGTAGGAATATGTCAAGTCTCGTGGTTTGGTTGCCTTGGTTTGGGAGCGCAGGGCCGGCAATCCCGGCGCTCACAAAGTTGTAGTCGGTGGGCACAAAGTTCTTCCCATTCACCCAATTCCACACATCGGGTTGATGGGCAGCACCTTCGTCGCCAGAGTCGTCAGGAGAGGAGTCACCATTAAGGGCACCAGGGACACCAGGGCGGCGGGAGCGCCTTGCCCTGCCTCTTGACCTTGACCTCAACCTAGACCTTGATCGAGTTGTCAACCTGGAGCTTGATCTCGCACCACCAGGGGTGGGGCGTTGTAAGAGGGTCACTTTGATCCCCTTCGACCATGGCTATGCCCACGTTGGCTGGTAGGGCGATGTGCACGATCTGGGCGTTGTGACGACGCAGGCGGTGAAGGTGTCCGAGGTAGTCCGGAGATGTCGTGTGAGTGGAAGGTCCCAGGCTGAGGTGAACCAGGTACAGGTGAGTAAGGTAGTGGGCCAGGGGGTGATGGTGGTGGTGGTGGTGTCGGGTGGCGAGGCGGAGAATGCGCCGAGTCATCCCTGGCTGATAAGGGAAACAAGCGGCGTGCGAGGTGGTGTGGTGATGATTTTAGGGAAGGCATTTCCTCATCTTTTTCTTCTTCTGAGGAAGTCAATGGCTGCGCTGCTAATATGGCTGCACCCCTGTGCAACCCATAGAAGGTTTTAGGGGTTGTAGCTTTTAGTGCGAGGTGGTAGTGAAGGCAGGCGTGGGGGAAGACCACGACGCACGTGTTGTGGTGTAACAACTTTACCCCTCTCATCCTCAGCTCGTCTCTTCTGACCCCTACGATGACTTGACGGAATTTTGAGGAATGCCATGGGGTTTGGGTCATCCACTTCCTCTTCCTCCTCTTCTTCCCCACTTGGTGGGAAGTCAACTATGTCATGGGGAGCAGTGGGGGACCAATACTCACTCTCCTCCCTTTCTTTCAACACCGCGAGTCGACGAAAGATGGGGACAATGGGTTCCTCCTCTTGCATCTCCTCTATCTCCATCAAAGTTGGCCGATACTCCTCATATGACGATCCAGTGTCACTATCAGGCACATCACTTTCCTCAAGTATTGCCAGTGCATCCTCAATGCTAACACCCCTGCGTGGCTAACGGCGAGGTAAATCGTTCATGATGTATCAATCGCTCGATCAACTGGAAAACTGACTTCACCCTCCTCCCGCGCATCCCCACCGTGGCTGGACTTGGAAGTTGCCAAGTATTGCCACTGTTCAGCAACATCCTAAGGAATATCCCATACAAATCTCAAGCCTTTAGCTACCATAGGACAAGAGTAAATAAGGTCGAAAGTTGTGGTGAGATAAGCGGGTAAACTGTTTTCCCCTTCCTCCCGAGCATCTCCAACCACACTGCTGGACTTGGGGGTTGCCAAGTATTGCCACTGTTCAGCAACATCCTAAGGAATATCCTGTACAAATCTCAAGCCTCTAGCCACCATACGACAAAAGTAAATAAGGTCGAAATTTGTGGTGAAGTAATTGGGTAAACTGGCGTCACTCACCTGCGCGGCTGGACTTGGGCTTTGCCGAGTACGGCCACTGTTCGCCAACATCCTAAGGAATATCCCATACAAATCTCAAGCCTCTAGCTACCATAGGACAAGAGTAAATAAGGTCGAAAGTGCTGACGCAGGTGCTGCGGTTTAGCGTTACATGCATTGCCGACGCATCACGTGCAGCGCTGGGGTCCTGTGGGTTAAACATGTTATGCAGGGAGTCATAGGATAATTCTGGGGGAACATAAAGGATGGGGCCGGCGTCGTTATCCGTCACATACACTGAAGAAAGAAAGGAGTCCACAACCCCGAGGCAAACCCACCACGCCCAGCCCCCCAACAGAGAGCTTTTGGGGCCCTCGCCGGCGGCACCTGTCACCAAGTGGAATTCCGCCAAATCAACGGAGGTCATGAAGACCACAGCGAAACTCCGAGGAATACTAGAACCTTCTGAAGCAATAATCAGGAAAGGAGGAAGGGAACAGGGCAAACCCCTTGAGACGAGAGGGTTGAGACTCTTAAAGTAGCAGGGGAGGAGATCAACCCCCTGGTTGGCTTCCCCAGAGAATTTTAGGAGGAGTGAGAAACGAGAAACACATAGTAAGAGAAGGAAAGGGCACAGCAAAATTAATTGAAGTTGGCAGGTGGAGTGGTCAAATAACCCCGACTGCAACTGCCAACTCGTAAGCCCTCACACCGCATAAGGAGCTAGGCAAAGTGGGGGTCGAGCCCCGACAAGAGAACGAGCACTCCCAATACAATGCCTAAGCGCACTCGGCCACTGTGACCATATACATATGTCTGTGTATGTACGTTTCTGTATGTGTGTATACAGGTGTGTAGTAATAATGAACCTCCCTCATAGTATATATGTATGTGTGGGTGTACAAAAAATGTCTGTGTATGTATAATAATAATAAATACTAATAATAAACGGTGTATTAAAGAATGGCAGCCTCATGAGCTGAAAATACACATTTTACAATTTAGTGGATGAACATGAGATGTACAGATATGAAAATGGTAAGCCCAGTTTACAATGTGTGAGTATAATATATTTTACATTAAAAAAATAATTAATACAATAATTATGCTAGTGTAAAATACAAATTATCATAAATTAACCATGAGAGTAAGTGATTTACAGTGCATATACAGTACACATTTATTTTACTTATATATATACAGAATATACATATATACACATACGTACACACATACATACGCATATATATATACATACATATATAAGAACATAAGAACATGCAGTAAGTGTGCACATGCCCGTATACATAAATGCTCACGTATGCAAACAAACATACATACATACAAAAACTGTTCTGGTAGGGTCAGGTGAGGCTAATAATAGGAGTTAAATCCTTGGGAGAGATTAAATGAGGGAATTAGAAAAGGGTTAATGGGGCAACGGACTGTAGGTCAGGTAAAGCCAATTATAATGGGATGTCAAACGTCGGAAGAGATCAAATGAGGAGTTTGAGAAGGGTAAAGGCGAAACGGCCTACGGGTCCGTACAGGTAGGGTCAGGTAAAGCCTACTACAATGGGAGGTAATCCTCGGTAGAGAACAAAAGAAGGATATAAAATAAGTAGAGACAGCTTGGGGGAATTATAGTATATGGGACATTCTTTAGTGTAGGTGTGTGTGTGTGTGTGTGTTTGTTTGTTTGTTTGTTTGTGTGTGTGTGATAGAATACTCTCAGCCGGGCTCGAGCCTCGAACCACAAACAGTATACACTATAGACACATACATATAGTTAATTAACGCATACATACATACATACACATATACGCACACATACATACACATATACTGTACATACATAAATGCACATATACATATATACACATATACAAAAACAAACTCAAGCAAATACATACATATATTCTAATACACACACGCACACACACTTATGCATACATTATTAAAGGTGGGCGCGTATATATGGTGTGACAGGCCGTCATTACACATTATTAATAATATTTACAATGGTTGGGATAGGACTATTTTTGTATCTGTCAGTTCTTGCCCTTATTGGTTGGAGTGTGTTGAAGTGACGAGCTGCACGTGTTGGTCTAGGGGCGTCTGGTGGAAGTAAGTTTCTGTGTCGTGGGTGAACAAGCAGCTTAGATGCAAACTGCTTGAGTGTGTTGTAGTGGTGGGTTGAAAGTGCAGGTATACTAAGGGTGGTGAGAGCTTCCTCGTACCCTGGGTATGTGCCACCCAGGATGATCCTGCATGCCCTCCTCTGCACTCTCTCCAATTGACGTTGTTGTGTCAGGGTTAGAGAGGAGGACCAGGCGGGAGAGGTGTAGGTGAGCTTAGAGAGTATGAAGATGTTATATATACTCTTCAGCTCATTCTCCGGCGCCCCCAGGGATCTCAGCCGCCTTAGCATAAACAACTTGTATGTGGCGGTCCTGACTGTGGTAGACACAGGTTTCTTCCAGTTCAGCTTGTTGTCCACAGTGATTCCGAGGAGTTTGGTGGACTCAACAAGCAGAAGGGGATGAGGACCGATTGTGACAGTGGGTGGAGGAAGGTCGGTAATGGAGGTGTTGATGTGCATGACCACTGTCTTGTCATGATTGATGGTCACATGATTGTCTGTGGTCCAGGCTTGAAGACGGTCGAGGATGTCTTGTAGGGGGTCATAGTTAGGGGAGGTGTTATCGACAGTAATGCCGACTGTCGAGTCGTCCACGTACTTCCAGTGGAATGGAGTGTCCTTTATTGTTACTCATCTTGATCAATGATGCCCTAGAGGCCCCATCTTTGTGCCCTGTGGGACTCCACATGTGATGTCTAGGAAGGTGGAGATGAAGCCTTGATATCGCACTGCTTGCCGTCTGTCACTAAGGAAGTCGGTCAACCACGCAACCAGGGTAGGATGTAGCCCCAACTTTATGGCCTTGTTGATGATGATGGTGTGGTCAACAAGGTCAAATGCTTTCCTAAAGTCAATAAAGGCAAGAGCGAGGGAAGTCTTTCTCTTCTCAAGATTTGTGTAAATATAATCTAGGAAGCTAATAAGACAGTGAGTGGTGGAGGAGGTTTTTACGTTGCCAAACTGATGGGGATCTATTAAGTGACGGATTTGTGAGTAAGCCCAGGTGAATACAAAGTGCTCACAGATTAGACTAGGGATGGGCGTTATTGCAACTGGTCTGAGTTCATTAAGAGAATGTGGGGAGGGGGTTTTTGGAATTGGAGTGACGTATGAAGTTTTCCAGTCTGCAGGGCATTTACTTTGCCTTAAGGGAGGCATTAATTATCGAGCAAAGGGGGGTGGCAAATTCAACCGAAAATTCTTTGTATATTTTCATGGGTAGGTCTACTGGGGTTGTTGATCTTTTTTATTTGAAACTGGAAAGCTTTTTGGCCACTTCATATTCTTGAACAGTTACTGGGGGGGAAGGGGATGGGAGGAAGGCAGGGAGGTTGGTGTGGTCTAGTTTGGGGAGGGTCTGGCATATGGTAGAGAAGTGATTATTTATCAGTTCAGGTGCGTCTGTCTTTCACGAGGGACATGGGAAACACAGGGGATCGAAGGAGTCCCACTACTTAAGCCACAAAGATTCTTAATTTTAGAGTACCACTGACTGATATTAGTTTGTTTTAAATGATGAATCTTTGTAGGATAGTAGGACTTCTTCAGTTCAGTTCAGTCAGTGACAGGAGGAGGTTGTGTTAATTTGAGTTCCTGCCCGGACCACCTGCTCGTGACCCAGTGACCATACGCACCTACCTGTGTTTGGAGGCAGTGCACTCGTGTATATATAAAAGTGTTTTAGCTCAGTTTTTAGCTGTTAGTTGGCTTATTTGTTTTTGTTTTCTGTACTTAGTTGTTTGCTCCTCGCTAAGCTTTTTGGGATCATGTCAGGTATGGAGTGCGAGTCCTTTACTGAACTGCATCATCTTATTCTCCAGGTAAGGGAAGAGATGGTTGTGGTGAAGGAAGAGGTCTTGGCTCTAAGGGAGGTTAATGTTAAACTTCAGAGGGATGTGGATTTGATTAAAGACGAAAATCTAGCTTTCAAGCTTAGCCAAGAGGAAATTAAGTCGAGTAAGGGGAAAAGGGAGGAAGTTGATGAAAAATTGTATTCATGGCAGGTTGTTAAAAATACGGGTGGGAAAGTCACACTCAAGAAGCAGGATAGTAGAATAGGTATGAGTGTGACAAATACATGCTTTCCTTTGCGAGACGAATGTGAGGGAAAAGATAGTCAGGATAAGGGAGGGTTAGACGAAGTGCCTGCCGCCGACTCAGCTCCAACCTCTGACGCTGTGCTACCTACCACCACCACCACCCTCACCACCACCGGGGGTTCTCCAACTGCAGCTGCTGGATCCTCCCGAGGGAAAGGTAAGTCTGTGTCCCGAGAAGGTAAGTCTGTGTCGATTGTGGGCGACTCCATGGTAAGACATTTAGTTAGGGCTACTCGCACTAAACTTAGGAAGGTTGTGTGTCTGCCTGGCCATGGAGTTGGGAGGGTTTTAGAGAAGATGGACCACATCTTGGAAGATAGTGGAGATAACCCCATTATCTGTCTCAGTGCCGGGAGTAACGATGTTGGTAAGGGTAGAAGTGAGGAACTGCTGCAGCAGTATCGGGATGTGTTAGATAAGGTTAGGATGAAGGGAGGGATCCCTGTAGTACATTGTATCCTACCCAGAAGAGGAGTTCCCAAGGAATGGACATCCAGGGCGATTGGTGTCAATTGCCGTTTGGAGAAATATTACAAAGAAAAAGCAATACCATTCATTGATAACTGGGATAGTTTTTATGGGAGAGATGGGATGTACGCAAGGGATGGGGTTCATCTTTCACGGTTAGGGGTTTCTACATTAGCTAGTTCTTTAGATAGGGTGGTTGTGGGGTTTTGAACAGAAATATTGAGAGTGTAAATGAGAGGTTAAATGGAACAATTTTAGCGTCAGGCGAAAGCGATAAGGATATTCAGTCTCATGCTAAAAATGATGACTATATTGCAAATGATAGTAGTGATGGTGCAACGGAAGATGGAAATGTCGTTAGAAATAAAGGTAAATTAGGTATAAAGAAAAGAAGTAAATTGAGAGTATATTACACAAACTGTAGGAGTCTATGTAACAAAATGAACGAACTTAGAGCCCTTGTTAGCAAAGAAAATAATAACATAATAGCGCTAACTGAAACGTGGATTAATACAGAAACCAGGCATTTTTTAGCAGAATTTGATATACCAGGATATAGTTTGTTTAAATATGACCGAACAAGTAAGAGGGGTGGCGGTATAGCAGTGTTTGTCAGGAGTACATTAAAAAGCTGTATTAAATCAGGTATTAGACTAAATAACGATAATGAAAGTGTTTGGGTAGAGGTTAACGAAGGTAGTGAGACCATAGTTATTGGAGTTATGTATAGACCGCCAAATATGAGTAGAAATGACGGAACGTCATTATGGGAGGAAATTAAAATGGCATCAAGATTTAGCAATGTGTGCATTATGGGGGATTTTAATTTTCCGAATATAGATTGGCAGCATCAAATAGGAGACTCTGATTCTGAGGAGTTTATAGAGGTAGTACAAAATAGTTTTTTATTTCAATTCATTGATACGCCGACTAGAGGTAATAATATTCTCGATTTAGTTTTCAGTAACAATGAACATATGGTAAATAATGTAGAGATAGGGGACCACCTAGGAAATAGTGACCACAAATCTGTGTATTTTAATATACAATGGAAAGGTAATACCAGAGAGAATACAACATTAATACCGGACTTCAGAAAAGCCAAGTATGGTGGGTTAAGAAGAACCCTATTAGCTGACCCTGTGGTCAAAAAATTAAGTCGATCCAGGTGTCCAAATGAGTGTACCCCTTCTCAAGCACCTGTCATCTTAAGTCAGGAAGAGACGTCAACCTTGGTAGATACATACGATAATTTTATCGAGTCAGTATTCAATGCACAAAATAAATACATCCCCAAAAGAAAATTTAGATCAACACAGAACCAACCCAAATGGATGAATAATAGACTATTAGATCTTCTAGGACAAAAGAGAGGAATATATAGAAAAATTAGGAAAGGCGAAATTCACCTACTTGCTTACTATCAGAATCTATCAAGACAGGTAAAAAAGGATATTAGGAAAGAAAAAAGAAATTATGAAATTAAGGTTGCCAATGACTCAACAAATAATCCTAAAGCTTTTTACCAACTATATAAATCCAAGGTTAGAGATGTAATTGGTCCCCTTAAAACTTCGATAGGAGAAATGACAGAAAATGATTTAGAAATGTGCAGTACATTAAATAGTCAATTTCTTTCCGTTTTCACTAATGAAAATTTGGCACAGTTTCCAGAAGTCCGTAAGGTATATAGCCATAGTATAGAAAATAGGTTAAGTACGATTACTATAAGTAGAAATGATGTGCTTAAGGAAATTGACAGACTGAAACCTCATAAATCGCCTGGTCCTGATGAGGTATATGCTAGAGTATTAAAAGAATGTAGGGATGAGTTAAGTTACCCATTAACATTTTTATTTAACAAGTCATTGGAGACAGGTATAGTTCCAGAAGCTTGGAAGCTTGCAAACGTAGTTCCGATCTTCAAAAAAGGTGACAAATCAATAGCATCCAATTACCGTCCCATTAGTCTTACATCAATCATAGGAAAGCTACTAGAGTCAATTATTGCTAGTAAAATTAGAAACCACTTAGATACATTTAATTTAATAAATTCTTTTCAGCATGGATTTACTCAGGGACGTTCTTGCCTTACTCATTTGCTTAGTTTTTTCTCAGAGGTATATGAAGCAGTAGATAATGACAAGTCATATGATATAATATATTTAGATTTCAGTAAAGCTTTCGACAGAGTCCCCCATGAGAGATTGATGAGAAAGGTTGAGGCGCATGGAATAGGTGGGGCGTTGTTGGGATGGATTAGGTCATGGCTAATTGGTAGGAAGCAGAGAGTCAGCATAAATGGTACGAAGTCAGAATGGGGAGCAGTCAAAAGTGGTGTCCCCAAGGGATCTGTATTAGGTCCTCTGTTGTTTGTTATATACATAAATGACCTTGATTTAGGTATAACTAGTAGGATAAGTAAATTTGCAGACGATACCAAAATGGGGAGAACAATTGATTCAGATAGAGATATAGAGTGCCTCCAAAGGGATCTAGATACCTTACACGAATGGTCAGTAAATTGGCAGATGAAGTTTAACATTGACAAATGCAAGGTATTAAAGATAGGGAAGATGCATACAAATGTTAAATATAAACTAGCTAATATGGAATTAGAAAACTCGAATTGTGAGAAAGATCTAGGTGTGTTTGTTAGCAATGATTTGAAGCCTAGACAAGAGTGTATAAGCGTTCGAAACCAGCAAACAGGATTCTCGGGTTCATCTCTAGGAGTGTGAGTAACAGAACTGCTGATGTTATCTTAAAACTTTACTTGTCATTAGTGAGACCCCATATGGATTATGCTGTTCAATTTTGGTGTCCTTATTACAGAATGGACATAGATTCATTGGAGAGAGTACAACGTAGAATGACAAAAATGATCCATAGTATTAGAAATCTTCCGTATAAAGAAAGGTTGAAGAAATTAGGCTTACATTCGTTAGAGAGACGCAGAGTTAGAGGGGATATGATAGAAGTGTTCAAGTGGGTTAGTGGGATTAACAAAGGGGACATGACAAATGTACTAAAGCTCAGTGATAGCGAAAGAACTCGTACCAATGGTTTCAAATTAGATAAATTTCGTTTCAGAAAAGATATAGGCAAATATTGGTTTGGTAACAGAGTTGTAGATGGGTGGAATGGACTACCAAGTGCTATAGTGTGATTAAAAACGATAGGGAGGTTTAAGATAAAATTGGATAAGCATATGGACGAGAAGGGTTGGGTGTGAAGGGGGATCAGCAGGGTTGGGCCAATCAGCGCTCTGCAGACCCCGTAATCCTGCGTTAATCTCTAACCGTTTTGGTAAGATGATCCTCAGGGTATTAGAGTGTTCAGCCTATAATTGGGCTTTGTAATTGGGGTTGTGTGGGACAGGGATCTGCCTTGCTTAGGCCAATTGGCTTTCTGCAGACTCCCATTTTCTTATGTTCTTATGTTCTTTGCCCAACGGATCTCCCTTATCACAATGTTGCGTAGGTCCTTGTAGCGATTGTTGTCCGTGTAGAAGGCCTTACTCCGATTCTGCATCAGTCTCTTGATCTGAGGAGTAATCCATGGGACGTCAGAGGGGTGCATTTTGGTCCTCTTGGTGGGGAAGAAGTGGTGGTAGGCTTCGGTGGTGGTAGATACGAAGTTGTCCCATTTGGCATTGACATCTTCTTCAGTGAGAACCTCCGTCCACGGGTAATGAACCAACCACTGCCCGAACCCCCGCATTGCAGAGTCTGGCGTTGGTCGGTGGGTCCGGATGACGGAGGTTTGTTGATGGGAGGTGGTATGTTTCTGTATGTGTGTAGACAGTGGTGTAGTTATAAAGAACCTTCCTCATAGTATGTGTGGGTATACATATGTGTGTATGTATATTTGTGTATGTGTGTATGCTGTAGTGTAGTCATAAAGAACCTCCCTCATGTATACATGTATGTGTAGGTTGGTGTGAGTAACAATGTGTAGGTCAACGGACAAGAGCCACAACAATAAGAGAGAGTGTGTTACACAGAGTTACACAGATACTCAGATCACAAAGACCTTGCGGTCGGTCCGTACTAGGTGGTCAGGCCTTAATACTACTAGACAGTGACAGTTTATAGTAGAAGTATAGACCAGCAAAGTAGAAGGCTCTCTCCCCACCCTCCGGCTAAAAAAACAGAGAGAGAGAGAGAGAGAGAGAGAGAGAGAGACAGAGAATGCGACATACATAGATCCATCCAAACATAAACACATACGTATAGTTAACTCGATTAATTCGCAGAGACAAACCACCAGAGCTTGGAATTTAAATGTTGGTAACACTGAATATTTGTGGGCTGCCAAACGTACGATTATTTATCCCCCCCCCCCTCCAACCCCCAACCCCACCACAAACGCAAGTGCTCCACAACACCTCTCTTCCCGTTCCTCCCTTTCTACCACACCTATCCATCCCATCCCATTCATACCTGTCTCCTCTGATAATTTGCACAATGCTTTATTTTTTGTTTAAGTAAACAAATACGGCAATCAGACTCTAACAACGATTTTGGACAGATTTTACAACATGATTCTACTTAGGCTACATTTCAGCCATTGCCATTATTCACTAGAAAATTGACATCCTTACAAAATATAAATGAGATCTGGGATGTATTCGTGAACTGTTCTCTCTCTCTCTCTCTCTTAAAAGGTGTAAATATGTCTTGTTTTATTAACCCTTTCTGTACCGGTGACGTCTTTTTTATTTGATTTCAAATATATTTAGATAATTTTATGAAGATTAGGAAGGACTTGTGGTAGGTAAAAGGATTAATTGAGTTAGTCTGTAGCCTTTTAATTGGTAAACGTCCTTCCTAAGCTAAATAAACTGGTCTAATATTTGCCAGAATATAATGGAAAAGGATGTCACCGTTACTGAATAGGTTAATGGTATTTTACTTAAATTTAGAGCATCTACATTATGTTCGATTCACGGTTACATTTTCTTGAGGATTTTTTTTAAATCTGAGCTAAATAGGTTAATCAATTGTGTGAAAATGAGCCTATGCAAAATACCACGAGACAATAACTTTAGGGACAGACTATAGGCAAAACTAATAGGATCAATATAGAAACAGAAAAGAGCTTGGTCGTCGAAGAAAGGTTGATACCGTAATTGATTGTATGACGTTCAGCTGAATTAGAGTACACTACAAAGAAATACGATTACACTTGTGTATAGGGGCTTCCCCACATTCCCGATATTTGACATCGACACAAACCAACATCCCCAATTCGGCCATTGTGTCATCATGTCATGTAAGAATCTTGCATGATCATCTTGTGTCCCCGATTGGTTCCTGGAGTTCTGGTGAGTCTTGAATTGGGTCGTGAGAGTCGTGCTGATTTTTGGAAAGGTAAAAATGTTCACGAATGTCGGCGATGGTGTCGCCCAAAAATATTTGTTACAAACATGCACAACCTCGCTCAACTATTTGCCGATGGATGCGCTGCGATTGCACAGAACTTGTCTCAAGATCAATCAGCGAAATGACAAGACAGGTCTTGTATGTGTTGCAGACAACATATGCGACCATGGCAGCATGCGAGTATGCTATACTCGACAGTGTTGGCAACATGAAGGAACGGTCGGGGACACAGTCGTACAGTCGACTCAACTCAGGTGGTGGTTGTTGTGGTTGTGGTAGTAGTAATCGTGGGTGTGGTGTATGGTCGTGGTGATGGTTGTGGCTGTGGTGGTGGTGGTTGTGGTACTGATGGTGGTAGTGGTTGTGATGGTGGTGGTAGTGGTGGTGCATGAACGTGGTGGTGATGTATGGTCGTGGTGGTGGTGGTGTATGATCGTTGTGGTAGTGTCATAGTTGCTTTTCGTGTAGGAGGTTCTGGTTGGTAGCTTTTGAGGAGAGCGTGTGATTGTGGTTGTAGGTGTGTCTGATGGTTATGGAAGTTTGGTGAGGTGTGTGGTGGTGTTGGTAGTTCGGTGGTGGTGGTTGTGGTAGTTTGTTGGTGGTGGTGTTTGTGGTAGCTGGTGGTTGCGGTGGCTTGGTAGTGGTGGTGGTAGCGTGATGGCAATTGTGGTACTTTGGTGTTGGTTTTGATGGTTTGTTCTGGTTGGTGGTGGTCGATTGTTGTGGTTCTTGGAAGAGATTAAAGGGATATTATGTGTATGTGCTCCTTATCGGGGCACATTGCGCCCCTGTATTGAGTATTGTTCGCATGTGTAGGTAGGCTTCGCCCATACCGCACTTCTCGAAAGAATAGAGTCCAAAACATTTTGTTTCATCAACTCACTTCCTCTTACTATTTCCCTACAATATCTGTCTACACGCCGCCGCAATGTTGCATCTCTCTCACTCTTCTATCTTTATTTCAACAATCAGTGTTCTCTTAGTGCATACCCCCCTCTCTTGCGGCGAGTGTGAGGCACACGCCATTCAACACAGTCCCACTCCTATTCTGTCCAGCTCTCCAACCCAAGAATTGGTAAGTTTTCTCAGTCTTTCTTCTACTCAACAAGTGAACGCTGGAACTCTCTCCTTCAATCAATCTTTCCTTCATCCTAATAGTTAAACTACTTTCAACTTGGTGTGTGCAGGCATTTTGATCCCAATGTCCCAAGAATGTGGGTCTGTCACACTCCTGGCTTTAGGAAGATACTCGTTACAGGCAACCTGCATTTTGTCTCCTTCTTACACATAGGAAAACATGTGTGTGTAAGTGCGTGTGTTAACAGTGCTACTTGTATTGGATGTGGTAGTGACATCTGTGTGGGTCGGTGTGAGTGTATTGCAAGACATGTTGCGGATTGCTTAGCAACAAGTTGTATGTTGTCTTGAAATAACGGTCACCACTAGACAATCGGGCAAATTAGTTACGAAAATCAGTCGAGAGGCATTCCGCGAACGAAAATTGGGCAAAGTCGCGCATGTGGGAAAGCCCCTTATGGCACCTACGCACGGTAACGAAGAATAGCAGAAGCAACTTTCAAATATAGGAATCTGGTTTTATCTAACCTGAGGCGTTACCTTTTTGTGCATTAAGAGTTTGTCTTCTCTCACACACTGGTTACCTTTAACTTTACAGGTGTGTAACAATCATCCCCGTCATCCCCGTTTATTATGACATCAATTTGTCATATAAGCAAAGCCAGACACTGTCAAATTATACAGAAAATCACTACTGCCCTCCCCGTATCTATATAAATCTATATCAAATGTTGTCAATATGTATGCTTACTGTCTATTTATGCTTCCGGTTCCACATACACACACAGACGTGACATATACAGTATATATATATATACTGTATATATATCACAAATACATGTGAACTAATAAATATTTAAATACTCTCGGTCGGGATCGAACCTCCGCCATTCAGAACGAGTGGACAAACTTTTAATCCACTACACCAAGGCGTGATAAAGTAATCTTAACCATTTCCTATAATATATTAAGGAGAAGGGAAATCCTACCTGGAGAATATATTGCATTTCATGCACAAGTCACAGGGTCCATATTCCAGGACACAATACAGGGATATTTACAAGATTACCCGCTTAACTCGGGTTATAGAGATTTAATTTTTATTCTCGCCCAGCCAACCATGAGTCATTAATATCAAGTATATCTCATAAATATATGTGAGCTAATAAATGTTTAAATACTCCCAGCCGGGATCGAACCTCCGACATTCAGAAACGAGTGTCCAACCCGAGTTGCGTGGATAATCTTATATAAATCATTGTATGGTATCCTTGTATATGGATCCTGCGACTTGTGCATGAATTTAAAAACATTCTCCAAGTAGGATTTCCCTTCTTATTATAATTAGGGACAGGTAAGATTAATTTATCACGCCGTGGTGTAGTGGATTAAAATCGTTCTGAATGTCTGTCGGAGGTTCGATCCTGGCTGGGAGCATTAATATATATATATATATATATATATATATAAAACACTTTCATTACTCAACTTACATAGTTATATTCCTGTTTTCACATCATGAATAATATCGTAGATTTCGTGCGAGCTAATACCACTTCACTATGAGGAACCAGACAGACAGACACAAATTTAATGATGGATAGACCGACAGGCACATTACCTGTATTAATAAAACACTTCTATATGATATATAAATATATTATAATGTGGAGTGGTCTTGCCACTGGCCTGGTAATCCAAAGGTCCCGGGTTCAAATCCCGATGTATCAATGGGAAGATATTATTGGGATGGAATTTGTGCTGTACCTGGAATCAGTGCATTACCACAAGCCCACCGAAACGTCAATAAAATACCCTCATTGTTCCCTGATTAAATAGCACTGTATGAATATTCCCATATTCAAAATATGCTATAGGGGTGCAATGCCTGGTGAGTTATCTGCTCAACAGGTGGCGTTGTGTGTGTGTAAGTGTGAGAGTCTGAGTGTAGGGGGTGAGACAGTGAAGCACGGGAACGAGGTGGCTTCAGAGATGGGGTCGTTTCGGGCCATGAGTGAGCACTGTGCCTCATGTGAAGGCAAGATGGCAGGTGCTCGTTGTACTCTACGTGCTTCACATGTCTCACTCGCTAGAGTGGAACAAGACCTCACGGGCTTCACTGTTCATTGTAAAGCGGTGAATGTTAAATACACATTTTAACTTAGTTTTCTGTCAAAGGCTGGAGTAGCAGCCAAATTTACCATTTATATACAGCAAAACGCATTATGATAATAGTTGATCAAGTTAGACTGCTTCCCAACCTCTGGCAATAGTGAAGTTTGCTTAATTGGCTATCTATTGACGCAAACAGTATATCCCATAGAAAATACTAATGGATAACAAAATGATAAATTGGCAGAGATCTTGTTTTTAAAGTGACCCTCCATTAAAAAATAGAAGTAAACTATTACTTAATGAAACTTGATGGAAAACAATACCCAAGATATTGAATTTCAGAATGTTCGGGGAAAAATATTTACAACGCCAACATTTGGTAAAGAGAGAGAGAGAGAGAGAGAGAGAGAGAGAGAGAGAGAGAATATTTTTCCAGAATTAAATATGCTGGTATTTGGTAACACAGATTGTTTAGCTATATTTAATAAATGGACAGCACAAATATTATTTCAAACGTGCCTCATATTAAATAACAGTCGCATAGTTAAAAAGAAAATCGACATAAAACATGACCTCGGAACATTATCTACAATTTTGTAATAAGTGAAATTGACGTTACAATATATTTGATAAAGGTGTTTAACAAGAACAGTGAATGTCTTGTTTTATTGCCAAATATAATGTATGTTGCACCATAACAGAACTGCTATTTGAAATTAAATACTCAGAACTTAACCCACTGAGCCCCAGCGACGCAAACAGTGCGTCGGCAATGTATGGAACGCTAAACCCCAGCGTCACATACGTTGCGTCAGTGTTAATTACTCCGGTCCTATGGCACCTAGAGGGCTCAGGTTTGTATGGGAACTGTGTAAGTATCCCATGCAACCATGCCGATGGTTGAAACTCTCAAAGTCCAACCGTGTGCGCGTGCAAAAATATGGTTTTTGGGGGTTATTGCCTTACATTTTTTACTCTTGTAAAATCGACTTTCGGGCATTCCGTAGGACCCCTTTTTGACCTTTTTGATCGGGTTTTTGTGGTTTTTCCTTCATTCCTAACCCATTCGCTATAGTTTCTAGAATTTTGTTTTTTTTCAAAACCTGCTGGTCCTTGGTGGTACATTTATTTATAACTAGCTAGGGCTCAGTGGGTTAATTGGCCAATGTTCATATATTATTAAGTACCCTCTCCTCCCTATCCATATTACTTTTCCCAGCCCGTTACCATTTCCGGACTTGCTTTCTACCCCACCATACACACATTTTCTACCTATCTTTCCACCCTCCTAAATATTTTGTTTTCTCCTATCACTCCCTTCTTACTCTTTGTCCTTGCCCTCCCCCACTTGCCCTCCCTTTACTCCTCTACCGCCCCCCTCCCTACCTCCACCACACACGCCAACCCCTACCCCATACCATTCCTATCTCTCTCCTCTCAATCCCCACTAGCTCCGTCACTGCCTCTCCCACTTTCCCACCCTTCTTATCCCCTACTCTCAATGCTTCTCCCATGAATCTACCTTGCTTGTTATCGTAGGTATTTGTATGTAACATTAATTCACTCACTTTACGTTCACTCACTTTACAATGTTTATTATTATGCACAAATAATAACAAAAGGATACTTCATGCACCTAGAAAGGTAAATTACATCATACAAGTCGGTACGATAACTTCTGTTTTTCCCAAGCGCTATAGTTATTTTCCAGATCAAATATCTCTCTCTCAATATATACATATTTATCTGTCTCCACGAATTAATCGAGTCAACTGTACATACATACATAAATGGATACACAAAGTACATATACATACAATCAGACAGACAGACCTTTAGCCCTATTCAGGTGTAGATTCACTGGTGAGCGAAGCCTAGTCTCTCTCTCTCTATCTCTATCTCTGGTGGGATCTTGATGATGTCACTAAATGTTTAGAGGGTCTGGCGAGGCATTATTTTGTTCATTGGATTAAAAGAACAAACTCAGGGAGAGAGAGAGTTACATAGATACATAGACCTTGCTCTCCCGACAGTCCGGACTTAATTCTAACAAAAAAAAATGTACTAAGTGGAAGTTAAGATAGCAAAGTAGAAGGCTCTCCCCCCACCAACCATACCCTCCGACCAAGGATCGCCATGAAATACAGTTGGGTATGAAGGCCCCCAGTAGAATCAGATAATTTCTACCGGGAAATTTATTGTAAAAATTTACAATGAAAAATTAAAATTGCTACGGATGCTTCACTTTTTTTGTTGTATTCTTATATTATCCAAACCACCTCAACATGAATGTCTAGATTCCTTTTGAATGCGTCAATTGTAGTACATTGCACCACTTTCCCTGGCAATTTGTTCCACTCGTTAACTACACTGTAGGTGAAAAAATGCTTTGTGCCATTGAGTTTGGCCCTCCTGGTATTTAATTTCATCCCATTTCCTCGAGTTGATGAAATGTTATTGATTGTGAACAGTGACTCAGCATCAATTCTATCAAAGCCCTTTAACCCGTACAGCCCCAGCGACGCGTCTGACGCGTCGGCGATGTATGTAACGCACAGCCCCAGCGACGCGTCTGACGAGTCACCCTAATTGCTCCGACCGTAACCTCAGGTGTAGCCACTCGAGAGGGCTCAGATTTGTATTGGAACTGTGTACGTATCCCACGCAACCGTGCCGATGGTTGAAAACTCTCAAAGTCCACGTGTGTGCGCGTGCGCGCAATAACCTGGTTTTTTGGGGTAATTGCCTTCAATTTTTTACTCTTGTAAAATACGTTTTCGGGGGATCTGTAGGACCATTCTTTAAGCTTTTTGAGCGTTTTTTCGTGGTTTTTCCTTCATTCATAACCCATTCGCTATTGTTTCTGGAATAAAACCATTTTTTGAAAACCGGCCGGGTTCTGGTGAACAAACATTACAAAACTAGCCGGGGCTCCACGGGTTAACCTGAGAAGCTCGATAAGTCTAATAGAATTGTCTCTATAGCAAACGCGGAGCAAGGCCATGAAAAAAACTTCTAAAACGTCAAGGGCCTCTCAAAACAAATGTATATGTGATTAAGTGAGATAATTCCCTTATAGTACCTCCTAACATTCATCCACATGATCCCCGCCCCCCCCCTTTCCCCCCTCCTCAATTATCAGCTGTTTTCTCATATTTCCCTCATTTATCGGTTATTTAACGCACAAATTATTCTAATATCAGGCTGGCTCGTAGACACGGGTAAGTCAGTTACAGACCCTATAGCAGTGTGAGATCGAAGGGCAGAAATTACGCGTTCTGGCTTCCTTTCACTATCTAATTTTCGCGTTCCGTGGGTTAAAGAGAGAGAGAGAGAGAGAGAGAGAGAGAGAGAGAGAGAGAGAGAGAGAGAGAGAGAGAAAGAGAAGGCGAGATTGCTACATTCATATATACATACTGTATATGCATATATACATACAGCCAAACCGAATATTTACCCTATTCAGGTGTTGATTTTAGATTACGCGACAGCGAGCCTTAAGCTCTTGGGGGGAATAGGTTATATATCTTTTGAGCAGACTTTGTGTGTGTGTGTGTACAGTCGCGCTAATAAGTCATGTCTCAGCTGCCATTATGTTTGGCTCGCTCTGTGCTGTATTAATGTCTGTCAGCTGTTGAATAGGGTGGGTAAGTGTAGGAACATATTTGTATATCTCACTTGAAATGAATAAATTATGTTTAGATAATGCTGATACCAATTATTGATCAAAATATACTTGGTGCTGCGACATCACTTATTAGGCCGACTGTACCATGGTGTAGTAATATTAATGAACCTCCTTCAGAATATGTGTGGGTAAGCGCTATGGGCATGATGTGGATCACCGGAGATTCCATCGTTGAATTTGACCAATCGGCCTGTACATATCTTAACCCCGGTAACGAAGAGTTGGACACCTCTACTTGTGGCCAACCATATCCCTTCGTCTGCCAGAACTTCAGTGACTAAGGTGATGATAATGATAATGATGGTAAGTAGATAATGATAATGATGATGATGATGGTAAGTAGATGATGATAATGATGATGGTAAGTAGATGATGATAATTATGGTGATTATGGTGATGATGATGATGGTAAGTAGTTGGACTGTATTATAATATAGGGTTAACCCACTACACCACGATGACGCCAACTATATTGTATTATGGTATTTTTAGACCTCCCTCTTTCGCTCCAACAGTTTGGAGATTTTAAAGATGATTCACTCCATTGTTTTGGCAATAATAAGACGCTTCACCCCGTGTAGGTGTCCATTTTGTTCTGGCCGAGCAATATCGAGCCAATAACTTGCAAGAAATCTGCCTTCGGCCAGAACATTTGTCTAAAATGAAAAAAAACAATGCTTGAAGGGAGTCAGGGTGAAAGTTGTTTAGTTCGAAGGAAGGAGTTTTTGTTAGCTTATGGGACACAATATAATATATTGCTCGACAAACAATCAAAATCCTCAGAAATAAGTTTAACTAATATAAAAATATCCCACAAAGCTTCGGATTATATAGAGTTCAATTAATTAAGACACTAAAAACGACTTTATATTTATTATACAGCTTTTCATTTGCATAGATCCTTCCTAAGCTACATTATTATATGGTATTAAAAAAAGTCATCAATCTCTCTCTCTCTCTCTATATATATATATATATATATATATATATATATATATATATACATTCAAAATACTAATTATATTTTCGTCATAATATCTCAGGCGGCAACCACAGAAAACCAAGAGCCACCGGCGGGAGTATTGGCACAACAACAACAACAACAACATTACCTGCTGGATGATAGAAACAACAAGAAAAACAACAGATCACCTGCCGGATAATAGAAACAACAACAACAACAAGACACTGACTGGTGTGTGTCTTATTTATATAATTTGACAACCTTAAGTGGATTAGCTAAGAGTGTCCTGTTTAACGTAATTTTTGGGGGGCATTATTGTTATTAGATTAGAAACATGCGTGTGACAGTATTTTACAGTACTATATATCTTTCTATTTAATTAGCAAAATATATATTTGCAATAACTAATTGTCACCAAATTATTTGTATCATTTGCTGGTAGGACATACGTTTTATTGTTTCACTAGGCTACTTCCTAGACGCAAAATTACATCCATAATAAATTATATATTGGCAAATATTTCAATGAGAAATACTACACATACTGTAAGTGTTGCAAATCCAGTTCAAATACAGTGCAGCTCTCATCATTTCTGTTTATTCAGTTTGGTTGGCAATTCACACATTTTCATGTAAATCAAATGGTATGTCATATACCGATATATATTGTTTTGTTTCTTTGAGTGTAGCTATGTCCTGTAATAGTGCATATGTTATTATAGAACCTTATATCCACATTAATATTGTGGTGCATTATATAATAATATATAATATAACCTTATATCCACATTAATATTGTGGTGCATTATATAATAATATATAATATAACCTTATATCCACATTAATATTGTGGTGCATTATATAATAATATATGATATAACCTTATATCCACATTAATATTGTGGTGCATTATATAATAATATATAATATAACCTTATATCCACACTAATATTGTGGTGCAATATATAATATAACCTTATATCCACATTAATATTGTGGTGCATTATATAATAATATATTATATAACCTTATATCCACATTAATATTGTGGTGCATTATATAATAATATATTATATAACCTTATATCCACATTAATATTGTGGTGCAATATATAATATAACCTTATATCCACATTAATATTGTGGTGCATTATATAATAATATATTATATAACCTTATATCCACATTAATATTGTGGTGCAATATATAATATAACCTTATATCCACATTAATATTGTGGTGCATTATATAATAATATATTATATAACCTTTTATCCACATTAATATTGTGGTGCAATATATAATTATATAAAATATAACCTTATATCCACATCCATATTGTTTTACAATTTACAACATTACTTTGATGTTGAACCTTATACCTACATTTATTTTGTGACAACATAATGATATTGCTTTAATATATAACCTTATATCCAGATTTATATTGATGCACAATATACAATATTACTTTAATATATACCCATATATTCACATTAATATTGTTGCACAATATATAATATGATGTTAATATATAACCCTATGTCCACATCTATAGAGTGACAATATCATTAAAGACTCTAATGGTGACCACTCTAACTATTGACCCCAATAATTAATTTTGGTTAGTGTTCCTAAAGTTTTTGTTTAGTTTAGTCCGTAGCCAACCCACATACTATTGTTTCTCCTCGGTCTATATAATTAATAACTATCAAATGTATCAAATATTATTTTGTGTGTCATGTTTGATATAATTATTTTTGACAGTATTATATATTATTACTTGGTATTGTTGACAGTATATTATACACACAATGAGAAATACACCATTAGTTACATACATTAGTAATTACTACACTACCTATTGTTTGCATTTAAAAATATATTACTAACATATGTTATACCTATCTATACAAAATTATATGTCACCATGGTATCAACCATTGGAAAACTAAAATAATAATTTGTCAGTGTTTTCTGCTTCAGTAATAATGAACACAATTACCTTGAATCTGTTTACCATATTGTAGTTCTTGATTGTGTGGTCAATAATTATTATGGACATATCTTAACCGGTTCAATCCGAGCAGCATATTAGTTTGAAGACAATTGCTTGGCAGTAGTCAGAACAACATCATCGAACTGAACGGGTTATGATAAATAGCTTTAGCATAACGTTGATGAATTTCCTGACACCTGAGAACATCTGGGCCTGTTTTAATCCAGGTATTGTCGGCATAACCAAATGTGGTGGTTTCACATA
The DNA here is from genome assembly GCA_032716605.1 of Paralithodes platypus. Taxonomy (NCBI): domain Eukaryota; kingdom Metazoa; phylum Arthropoda; class Malacostraca; order Decapoda; family Lithodidae; genus Paralithodes; species Paralithodes platypus. The sequence goes on along the minus strand of CM064534.1, from coordinate 27,489,025 downwards.
TATATGATACTGCGTCAACTTAATCGGTTCACAAAACACTCGGTTACAACTATTTCCACTTTTAACTTCATTGAATCAAATGCTAAGTTTTGAATGTCTATAACCCTTTGAGTACCAGCGATGTGTTATATTTGTTTTCTAGCTGTATTTACACGATATTATGCAGCTTAGGAAGGATTTGTGGTAGTTGAAAGGGTTGGTTGAGATAGTTTGAAGTCTTATTATTGCTAGACGTCCTTCCTGAGCTGAATAAAATCGTATAATTGTTGCCAGAAGATCAAGAAAAGGACATCCCTGGTACTGAACGGGATAATCTATTACACCCATGGAATATCTTAACTTTTGTGTTGTTATGATACTACATAACACTAAATGCATAATTGAACAACATGTATTGATCATTACCCAAAAGGACTCTGCCTCTCTCCAACTGCTTCCTAAATTACAGTATACATTATTTACATTATATTCTATGATCCCGATAATAAATAGCTAATATAGTGATAATTACTAATATATTTATAAATTAATATGTAACATATATTGCCAAGGATTGTACTGAATTAACACAGGTTCAGACTGTTTAGTGGCAGGAACTTCAACAATGATATAGGCTGTGTGGCTTGACGTTTCATTGTTAAAAAAAAAAAAAAAAAACAGTATATCAAAATAATAATAATGATTAACTCTTAAATAACATGTTATTCATTCGATGTATTCATAAAGTTTAAAGTGTTTGACGAACAATCAAATTACATATGGTGCATGTTAGCATGTAATTATAATGTTTTGTGCAATGTTTTGGAAACACATAAATCAGATTGTTCAAATTAGAAAGAAAACAAATTGGTGTGAACCATAATAAAATATATTGATTGCATTTAATTGGCAAATACATTCAGTTGTGATTTATTAACCTTTTTATCGATCAGTCTAATATAATGTGTAGATAGTGTGATCCATCAGGAACATAATAGCACGGCAGTGGCTACTGCAACACTGTGTTTCTTACCTGGTTATGTTATTCGCCAGTAATTGTTGATACGTTATTTAATCACTGGAAAGGGAAGACCATTCCATTCCTTAATTACTCTGACACTGAAGAAGCTGCGTCTAATAATAATAAGTCGTAGGTGTGTGCATAAACCTTTAAACGTCTTGATGGTGTAATGGTTAAGGTGTCTAAAAATCTGTGTGTGATAACCCAGGTTCGAATCCCGGTGGAGCACATATATGCTTCCATTAATTTCATTGGAGGAGTTTGGTGGTGTGGTGAAATATATAAAAAATAGACTACTACAGAGTGAATAATGTTATATTTGAGTGACCTCTGATACATACCGTACTACCATAGAACAGTTACCCTAGGACAGCCGAGATATATAAGGAAATCCACCCACATACTACAACATAATATACTCTGGAAATCAAGCCAATTCACAAAACATCTGCAACAACCTCTCTAGGATTTTTTTTTTTTTTTTTGGAAATGCTTGAAGTATTCGTAGCAAATGTTCAGACCTTGAAGACATTGATTTTACAGATAACTTTGATATAATAGGTATCACCGAATCATAGCTAAACATTGAACATAGACACTATTTAGCTGAGTACAAATATTCCTGGATAAACAGTGTTTGAATGTACTGTGGTTGGATAACAAAAAAATGGGGGCGGCGTTTTGCTGTATGCCAGGAAGGATCTTCATCCTGTGCTATTAACGAAACCATCTATAGCAAACATTGACATAATTTGTGTTCATTTGAAAAATGAAAAATAAATAAATAAAACAATAAAAACATGCCCACAATACTTTCAATAAACAAAGAATGACTCAGACAGGTTACGCTATCTTACTCTCCGACGGAATGCCAACAAACTGATTAAACAAAGTAAAAATAACTTGGAATCCTGTATACCTGGCTATAACTCGATCTATCAAAATGCAATTGTATATAATATACTTAGTCACAGCTATGTACCCTGGGAACTACGTGTTGTAAGAATTTGTCTAACTTCGAAAAGGGATGTATGTGGGCAAAATATAATAAAATAAAACAAATTCAATTAATGGTGATTAACCCTGAGGTCACACTCACTTCCCAGAGCTCACAGCTGATTGTTTTTTATCACAATTACCCATGTAATACCATTTAAAAAAAAATAATATATATAACATACATTGTACATCTATTGACTTGATGTTCAAAGGCCATACTCGCAATTATACCCACAATTCGACACAAAGACACATACGCTTCCCTAACAGTATATAAATCACCACCCATAACGAGGGGCGTCGCGCTCCTTGGTGCCGCTAGAGGAGCGGCGAACACATCCACAGGTATCCAAAGGTATATGCCTAATTAGTAAAGGACATAAACTTTGTTGTGCATGGAGTTCACACTTACACCATTCATTTAGACCTATGTATGAGAACATGGTAAATAATTTACTGTAGACTATATATCCATTTCTATTAAAAAAAAAAAAAAAAAAAAAAAAAAAAAAAAAAATTGTATACTAAATCCAACTACACATAAATTATATACACCTTTACAGACAACAATAGAAACATGTTTATTACAAAATAGTATTCAAGCTCATTCAACCCTTTATGTGACTCTACACATATATACACGCACAGTTAGCGTAAATATTGTTAAAGGTTATACATTTGTCGATCTAGGCGATAGGGATGTTGTAATTATTGGTAGTATAATTGGTGATATACCTATTTTAGTAGTCACTGTTGATATTGTGTTAATAGAAAAAACATTTAGTTGTCTCTTAAACCGAGATATTTCCTGTATATTTCTTAAATTTTGAGGTAATCCGTTCCACACCTTAACTCCATGATATTTTATACATGTCTGAGCTTGACTAGAAGTCATGAGAGGAATTCGTAATAGATCAGCTCCCCTTAAATTGTATCTTTCATTGTTACTAGGTGTAAACAAATCAGTGCTATCAAGGTTATGCAGACATTTAAATACGAAAAGCGCACTGCAATAAGTATTGATATCCTTAAATTTAAATAATTCAAGTTTACTAAAAAGTTCATTTGTGTGGGCATAGCTTGATTTATGTGATCTAGTTCTAATTATTCTTTTTTGTGATTTTTCAATAGTTAATAATTTGGTTTTAGTAGTTGCACCCCAAATTGTTTGGCAATATAACAACTGTGGATAGATAAGGCAATAAATTATAATTGTTTTAGAGCACTAATATTAAAGCAGTGTTACGACCGTGACTCGTATAAAACAAGGGCTCTTAATCATTGGACTAGAAAGGCACACAGCCACAACGGTAACACTAGATCCAACCCTTGAACTTATAATGCCGGCGCACAAAAACACCTATACCCTCCAGAGTTAAATCTGCGATAGCGGGGTATCCTCTAACTCGGTATAAAAGCACTACTACTACAGGCTGATGATCTCTGATACAGCCTGATCACAACAACATACAATTACGTTAATAATGTATACAAGGAAAAAGATAGAGAGCTTAATTAAATCACTGGAATGATTTAACCCTTAATTAGAGGCTCACCACATAAGTCGAGTTAAATAAAGCTGGACTATGTGGCGGCGCTCGACATAACTCGAGTGGCAATTTCAGCACGTAATGTTGCTGAGAGAGAGAGACAAGTGGTGGCAGGAGAGTAGCGAGCGTATGACTGCTCCAGACCACCGCGGCGAACATACTGACAAGAATCCCAGCTCCCTCCTCCCTCTCTCACTCGCTATATAAGGAATTGTATCGGGAAAGTGGCTAATTACATGCTTTTTGCACTCGCGTTGCACGGTTATTGCAAGAAAACTAGCCATCATAAAAGGATCGTTATGGTGTCATTCGAAAGCTCTGTTTATGCCCTTTCAGGGATAGGTACTTGTTTTACGTTCTGGGTCTTATTTAGGCATGAAAATTATCACGTAAACAGCCCTATTTTGGCTAAAAACACCCCGCTGGGCGGTACATATAAATAAACCGCATAGGCCGCTCGTAAGGTGTTAATGCAAACAAGAAGAAGGTATAATTAAAGTTACTCTAAACAATAATAAACTGGCACTCCTATATTAAAGAAAGTGAATGAAAGTCCTAAAGCATCGAACAGGAATCTTCTGAAGAAAGTCTGATGCTGCTTAAGATGATCGAATCGGATTTTGAACTGTTATATAAAGCAGGAACAGGATATGACAAGTGTAGGGAAATGCAGTGTTAACTGGCACGGGAATAACGATAAATGTGCAATAGTATTATCTCCAACAACAAAAGAAGTACTTCCTCAGGCAACGCAAAAGCCTGCTCGGGTTGTGCTACTCAACAACAACCAAGGCTTACACTCAACGTAAATAAAAATGCTGCATACATAACATAAGAGTTTATAATCCTAATCGGGTGTCTGGTAGGCGAATAAAGTCTAGCTGGGATGTCGTAGGCTAGGAAACAATGGCTGAGCAAGCGGCTCGTAGCCTAGCGAGGTCCTTAAGACTGTACGGCCAAATTACGTTAAATGACGGGGTGCTCTCTTGAGAGACCCAGATCGCTAGTATCTGGTTCTCTCCTGGCGACCCTCTTCAAGTCAAAGCAAAACGAGTTAGCACAGTGTTGGGTGGCAGAGGCAAAAGCCCTCACTCGCAACACAGTGCTAAACTCACAAGGTACACAGTCAGAAAGACAACCTAGGCTTCCCACGCATCCGTTGTGATTGTACAAGTTCAACAAAACCTGGTACACATCGGAAATCACAACATCAACAGCCTCACCCCAGTCTAGCATTAAATAGCCCAGCAGACAACCAAGAAATAGGTAGGTAGGGAGACACCGCGAGTGTGTCGAACCTCTACAGACAAAATGTTAACCCCTCCAAAATGTCTAACTAAACATGAAATATCTGAGAGCTTCAGCATATAATACGATGGCCGATATATGAAATCGTGCAGAACCAAAGGGGAGTTATGATATTAAATAGATTAGAAGAATAAGAGGTAAGAAGTTGAGAGAGAGAGAAAGTGTTCTATAGGTGGAAGTCGGGGACAGATGGCAAGGGAGATGTGTAGGTTATGCTGGTCAAGCAAGCTCTGAGCAAGGAAGGCACAAAGGCAGCAAGGAGTGCGGGGGGACTACCTCCTGCTGCGGCAGGAGGGTGGCAAGGCGGCCAGCCACTCAGAGGGCCCGGCCGTGGCATGACGTCACCGAGACAACGCGTAACACTACGCGCACAACCCTCTGCCTCCTGCACTTACTCACTCACACTCTCTAGCTGTATCATTCAGTCTTATACATTAAACTTATAACTGATGATATAAAATATAATGCATTGTCACAGACGAAAATAAAGAACACTTCTATACTGCCCGTGACATGACGATTCACAAGAAAGAAAGTATAACGTTGTAGATAGACTGTAGCCAAATTCATTGCCCTGGCGAATGTTAGCGAGTGGCCAAGCGAGTGGCTGAGCCCACGTGGCATTCTGCTAAGCTGCAGGCATCACACCCCACCCAAGATATTAGACGCTCAACCATGAGCTCCATATCTGACAAGCAGAACCCCGATAAGACTCGCCACCCCTAACCACTTCGCGACAAAGAAAGGCAAAGCTCAGTTCTCATCAAAAAAATTAAAACCCCTCCCAACACAATAGCTTAATTCATACTGCTATGCTCCTAGAGCGAGCTTCTACTAGCCCAGCCTTCTGAGAGAAGTACAGGTTCGACTCAGAACTTCAGCTATAACATACTTTAAAAATTTAACTACTAAAGAAAGAGTTTTTATAGAATTTTTAATTTTAATATGTTTATGGCAGCTGCACTACAGGGGCAAGCCTGATTTTTCTCCACTCTCAACACACACTGACTGAACGGCGAGGGTTCTCCTGCAAACAAACCCTCCCGTGACAAACAATCAGCCAAAACATTATCAGTGCCCTTAGCATGCCACACATCCAACTTGTGTTCCGGCAGCACAACAACACCTGACACTGATAAACTGCCCAGTTCATCACAAGACTGGCACTTCTCTTCGCTCTTTCCGGCAACGGGGCCTGCCAATAACCTTTCACTAGTTCTACCTTCGTGATTAGCGATGCAGCCCCGATGCAGTCTATGGTATCGTCAACTCTAGGTAAGGGATTGGCGTCTGTCAGGGATAATGCTTCCACACTCTTGCAATCACCATACACACGAATCTTGCCACTCAACTCCGGTTGCAAACTCACTGGCAACGACCACTCACAATATCCCTTATCACTCAGACCCTTGGGTAATGGATAGGTGTCTGTCAGGGATAATGCTTCCACACTCTTGCAATCACCATACACACGGATCTTGCCACTCAACTCCGTTTGCAAACTCACTGGCAACGACCACTCACGATATCCTTTATCCCTCAGACCCTTTTTCCACATGTCGTCTAGCTCTGTTTTCACGACAGGCTGTTGAGCAGGATTTATACGGTAGGGAATTAAACTGAGCCTTGCACTGTCTCCAGCCTGCATGTCTGATTCTACCCCGTACATCAGGCCTGGAGAAGCAACAAACATGCGGATGCACTGCCACAGCCTAGTAAACAACTTATCTCGCAAAACAACATGCCTAGTACCCTCCCACAACCCAGCCGAGACCTCAGCTTCTAACCTGTAGTCTCCCTCCTTCTCCACCTTCGTCCCTAGAACAGCCAGGTCATGAGAGGGACAATCAGTACCACCTGTGCAGTCACTCCCATAGTTCATTATTGCTAAGGCTTCCCCGCCGATACCGTACATGCGCACCCCCGCATTCCTTGCGACGACATCTGCCAGCGCAGCATCACCGCTTTTAGCGACATGGCCAGATACATTCGGTCTATGGTAGGGCTGTTGCATTCGACTAGAGCAGCATTGGGAGGCTATGCGACGACCGGGCACATCCATTCCACAGCCAACCTCACCAATCTGCTCAATGTCCTTCTGACCACCATACTTGGCAGCCATGGGTCGACCCTGACCTGACAACCATGTCAAAGCCTCGTCGCCCACCTTGAACCACCGAAACAACGAGGTCTACGGTCTCCTAACATTCAAGTGACCTGCCCGCGAAACATATTGCACCGCCTGAGTTGTGAGACTCGGGTGCTCGGCACGACCAGTGGGGTATGAACCGAGCTGGTGCTGGAGCGCTGCACACTGCTGCTCAGGCAGGTGCTCTAGCGCTTCCACAGCCACCAGACTAGTGTCCCCCGCCCACTGCTCCGCCGAGACATGACAATCCCAACTCTCCTCCACCTGTGCCCTACTGCCCCCCTCTCCTTCTCCACCTTGGCCGCTGCAGACCAACGCAGGGACAGTAGGCTGCTCAGGTGGTTGCCTCACAAACTCCTCCAACAGGTTCGCATGACATGTTTCCCCGTCCTCGTGTTCGATAGCCCCGTTCCCACAACTCTCCTCCAACTGGGAACTACTAAGTCGCGGAGTGCCATCACGCCCAACCATGTCACTAGGGGTGACAGGTTCTGGGGCCACTCCGGAGCTCACCTCTGAGTCAAGTACTAAGCCGCTAAGGAGAGCCGCTGGAGCAAAACTCACAAAACTCCCAACTTTAGCTTGCTCCTTCCGACCGTTCCTCCGCTGGTCTGAAGACTGAAGAATAGGCTGTGACACTTTCGATGCGAGAGATCTTGTAACAACGCACGCCATAGGTTGTACTTGACACTTCTCTACCCACTCCTGTTCCTCCCTACTCACGTCGGCCGGCTTCTCGGCAACGACTAAGGGTGAAACCTCAGAAGTAGGCACCGCAAAGTCGTTGCCGAGAAGGAGGTCGACGCCCCCAACAGGCAAGTTCTCCACAATTCTAACATCCAACTCTCGTGTCACACCATCTTCCTCCAGTTCCATCCTGACTAACGGGAACGGGTATGACCTGATAGCATTGATACCTTGCACCACAACCACCCGTGCCGCATTTATTGGTCTACCAGTAAAGTTCTTCACCAATGTCTGAGAGGCACTCGTGTCTCGCAACAGCTCAACTCCATGCTTCTTACCAGCCCACTTCACACAGCCACGCCCTCGATGGTCGCAAAAGACATCGCGGACAGGGTTCGAGCCTTCCGGATTCTTCTCCACTGGCTGTGTCCCAGCCTCTGACGTTATACCCCAGGCAAACTCAGACGACTTCGGGGACACCCCAATGTTGCGAGCCAAAGACACAACTGCATTAGGTGGCTTGCATGGACAGGCTCTTGCAAAATGCCCCTTCTCATGACAATGAAAACACTCTAACTCCCCCTTGGGCTTCCCTTGAGGTGGGGAAGGGCCCGGACCCTTCTTAAACGGGACGGTATTAGGTTTATGGTCAGACTTAATATAATTGCTCTTGTTGTTATTGTTATATGGTGTATCACCGACTCGGGGGGGGTGGAGTGATGCGCCCCTTGTTACCTGCATCGTTCCGTTGTGCAGACCCGCACCCACGAATCAGCGATAGCCTACGGTCAGCCATCTCAGCTGCCTCCTGTAGAGTTTTCGGGGTTTTTTCTTTAAGATTCAACGTCAAATCGCCGCCCGTACACTTGAAAAATTGTTCTAGAAGCATCAGCTGTTTCAACTCCTCAAACGTCGATGCCTTCTCAGAACGCAGCCAGTTTCTAAATGCATCGGACAGATCCCGGGCATGCTCAAGAAAGGTGCACTCACGACCCTTCGTTACACCCCGGAACTTCAATCTGTACGTCTCTGGTTGTAACTCGTACGCCCGCTGAACAGCTTCCTTCAATACCTCATAATCGACGCAAGACTCCAAGGGCAACGCATCATATGCCTTGAGTCCTTTGCCAACCAACCTAGAGGAAACAAGGGCTGCCCCCTTAACCTCGGGCCATTGGTGCTCCCGGCACTTCTTCTCAAAACGCATGAAAAATTCGGTAACACCCGACTCGTCAAATACAGGGACTAACTTAAGAAGGTGCGATAAAGACTGATCAAGACCTCGATTCCCAGAACCTAGACGCTGCCCTGTCAACTCCACCCGAGACTTCTGAAGATCTATGTCTGCACAGTACATGGTCTTTCTCTCCTCAGACTGAATCCTGAGCTCAGCTTCATGTCTGGCCTTTCTCTCCTCAGCCTGAATCTTAGCCATCTCAATCTGGAAGAGCATATCTGCAGTTAAACCTTGAGGAGGAGGAGATGCAACAATTGGAGACTCACCCAAGTGCAAACCACGCTGCCAGTGACTATCGGCCTGCGGGAACGCACCCGGCTCCGGAGCCGGAGGGGGCGCCATGGTAGGAGTCGAGTGGAACGGGGGCTGGGCCGAAGGTGCCCCAGCTCCCGCTCCACCCGAAGCCCCACGCACCCCGCCGAGCACCCAGTCCACCAGGTCACCTCTCGTCATGCTGCTAGTGCCCACATGACCCATGACCGTGGCCAAAACACTGGAGACCATACCGATCAATCCCCGACACCCGGTCAACAGTAATAGGCATCTCCAGAAACTTCATTGCATCCTCCTCACTAGTTATAACTCTAATGCCTTCTAACAAACCCCGCTGCTGCACCTCAGAGCCTGCTTCCCATACTGTGTCCTCACTGTACACTGATGCGTCGTCCGACATAGTGTCCACCGAAAATTCTCAACGTTTATAAAAAAAAAGGAGTACCTAAACTCTCATGCAGCACTATTCACTCAAAAATGCTTGAAGACTCTTAAGTGTTACACTACTTGCCCAAAAAAATCGGTGTCCACTATATTCCTTTAAACAAAAAACAAATGACCACACCACTCCTGCAATATTTCTCTAAGTTCACAAAATCTTGAGCAAGATCGCCATTTGTTACGACCGGGACTCGTATAAAACAAGGGCTCTTAATCATTGGACTAGAAAGGCACACAGCCACAACGGTAACACTAGATCCAACCCTCGAACTTATAATGCCGGCGCACAAAAACACCTATACCCTCCAGAGTTAAATCTGCGATAGCGGGGTATCCTCTAACTCGGTATAAATGCACTACTACTACAGGCTGATGATATCTGATACAGCCTGATCACAACAAAATACAATTACGTTAATAATGTATACAAGGAAAAAGACAGAGAGCTTAATTAAATCACTGGAATGATTTAATGCAAACAAGAAGAAGGTATAATTAAAGTTACTCTAAACAATAATAAACTGTCACTCCTATATTAAAGAAAGTGAATGAAAGTCCTAAAGCATCGAACAGGAATCTTCTGAAGAAAGTCTGATGCTGCTTAAGATGATCGAATCGAATTTTGAACTGTTATATAAAGCAGGAACAGGATATGACAAGTGTAGGGACATACAGTGTTAACTGGCACAGGAATAACGATAAATGTGCAATAGTATTATCTCCAACAACAAAAGAAGTACTTCCTCAGGCAACGCAAAAGCCTGCTCGGGTTGTGCAACTCAACAACAACCAAGGCTTACACTCAACGTGAATAAAAATGCTGCATACATAACATAAGAGTTTATAATCCTAATCGGGTGTCTGGTAGGCGAATAAAGTCTAGCTGGGATGTCGTAGGCAAGGAAACAATGGCTGAGCAAGCGGCTCGTAGCCTAGCGAGGTCCTTAAGACTGTACGGCCAAATTACGTTAAATGACGGGGTGCTCTCTTGAGAGATCCAGATCGCTAGTATCTGGTTCTCTCCTGGCGACCATCTTCAAGTCTAAGCAAAACGAGTTAGCACAGTGTTGGGTGGCAGAGGCAAAAATCCTCACTCGCAACACAGTGCTAAATTCACAAGGTACACAGTCAGAAAGACAACCTAGGCTTCCCACGCATCCGTTGCGATTGTACAAGTTCAACAAAACCTGGTACACATCGGAAATCACAACATCAACAGCCTCACCCCAGTCTAGCATTAAATAGCCCAGCAGACAACCAAGAAATAGGTAACCTCTACAGACAAAATGTTAACCCCTCCAAAATGTCTAACTAAACATGAAATATCTGAGAGCTTCAGCATATAATACGATGGCCGATATATGAAATCGTGCAGAACCAAAGGGGAGTTATGATATTAAATAGATTAGAAGAATAAGAGGCAAGAAGTTGAGAGAGAGAGAAAGTGTTCTATAGGTGGAAGTCGGGGACAGATGGCAAGGGAGATGTGTAGGTTATGCTGGTCAAGCAAGCTCTGAGCAAGGAAGGCACAAAGGCAGCAAGGAGTGCGGGGGGACTACCTCCTGCTGCGGCAGGAGGGTAGCAAGGCGGCCAGCCACTCAGAGGGCCCGGCCGTGGCATGACGTCACCGAGACAACGCGTAACACTACACGCACAACCCTCTGCCTCCTGCACTTACTCACTCACACTCTCTAGCTGTATCATTCAGTCTTATACATTAAACTTATAACTGATGATATAAAATATAATGCATTGTCACAGACGAAAATAAAGACCACTTCTATACTGCCTGTGACATGACGATTCACAAGAAAGAAAGTATAACATTGTAGATAGACTGTAGCCAAATTCATTGCCCTGGCGAGTGTTAGCGAGTGGCCAAGCGAGTGGCTGAGCCCACGTGGCGTTCTGCTAAGCTGCAGGCGTCACACCCCACCCAAGATATTAGATGCTCAACCATGAGCTCCATATCTGACAAGCAGAACCCCGATAAGACTCGCCACCCCTAACCACTTCACAACAAAGAAAGGCAAAGCTCAGTTCTCATCAAAAAAATTAAAACCCCTCCCAACACAATACCTTAATTCATACTGCTATGCTCCTAGAGCGAGCTTCTACTAGCCCAGCCTTCTGAGAGAAGTACAGATTCGACTCAGAACTTCAGCTATAACATACTTAAACATTTTAACTACTAAAGAAAGAGTTTTTATAGAATTTTTAATTTTAATATGTTTATGGCGGCTGCACTACAGGGGCAAGCCTGATTTTTCTCCACTCTCAACACACACTGACTGAACGGCGAGGGTTCTCCTGCAAACAAACCCTCCCGTGACAAACAATCAGCCAAAACATTATCAGTGCCCTTAGCATTACACACATCCAACTTGTGTTCCGGCAGCACGACAACACCTGACACTGATAAACTGCCCAGTTCATCACAAGACTGGCACTTCTCTTCGCTCTTTCCGGCAACGGGGCCTGCCAATAACCTTTCACTAGTTCTACCTTCGTGATTAGCGATGCAGCCCCGATGCGGTCTATGGTATCGTCAACTCTAGGTAAGGGATAGGCGTCTGTCAGGGATAATGCTTCCACACTCTTGCAATCACCATACACACGGATCTTGCCACTCAACTCAGGTTGCAAACTCACTGGCAACGACCACTCACGATATCCCTTATCACTCAGACCCTTGGGTAATGGATAGGTGTCTGTCAGGGATAATGCATCCACACTCTTGTAATCACCATACACACGGATCTTGCCACTCAACTCCGGTTGCAAACTCACTGGCAACGACCACTCACGATATCCTTTATCCCTCAGACCCTTTTTCCACATGCCGTCTAGCTCTGTTTTCACGACAGGCTGTTGAGCAGGATTTATACGGTAGGGAATTAAACTGAGCCTTGCACTGTCTCCAGCCTCCATGTCGGATTCTACCCCGTACATCAGGCCTGGAGAAGCAACAAACATGCGGATGCACTGCCACAGCCTAGTAAACAACTTATCTCGCAGAACAACATGCCTAGTACCCTCCCACAACCCAGCCGAGACCTCAGCTTCTAACCTGTAGTCTCCCTCCTTCTCCACCTTCGTCCCTAGAACAGCCAGGTCATGAGAGGGACAAATGCTGAGACACAAATGTATTGATAGTGTATTTGTTTGATCACAATTCATTATGTAGTCCTATGAAATAGCTTAATTTGTTATATATCCACTTCGAAAACACAAGATTTGCAAATTATTTTAGAGTACCAGTTTATGATTTATAATTTTGTTTGCAAACTGTGTATTACATTCATTAAGTATTAGTTAGTTATAATAGGACTTCAGAGGCTATCAGAGGCTATCAACCGTATTGGATTATTAAGCCAGCACACTGTAAGTCAAGAATAGCGTCAGGACCATAAAAACTCCAATGTAAAACTTTACACCCGCTCAGTATCATTGGTTTATACTGACCCTCTCACTGCTGCTATTTTTCACAACTGTCTTTGCTCATGGTCTAGCAGGTCTGTAAAACTACTGTACTTGTCCATTCGCTAGGATTATGTCCAGCCATAAATATTCGTTACATCCACATTAATGTCACGTTTCCCGAGTCCCGACCCTGCTGGCAGAAAGTGTTGTATGAAAAATATAAAGAGAGAAACATTTTAAGCTGCACAGTGTACACCCTTTTTTTTTAACACATTACGTATTATAATGTTGGGTCCATCCGACGATTTCACTCTGTTAAAAACGTGTCTCCAGCAATAAAATAACTGAAATAATTATATATATATATATATATATATATATATATATATATATATATATATATATATTTATATATATATATACAGTATATATATATATATATATATATATATATATATATATATATATATATATATATATATATATAAAGTACCTTGAATTTGGCATCTCTATAAATCTTTCAACTTTTGGGGACATTTGTTACAGGTTGCCTTTTGTATCCTTCATACACAGATAACATATTAGAGGAGGAGAACTAGGGAAAGATCGTGTGACTCATAGTTGAGGAAAGTTGATCATTCGCGTTAATAACTTATTGGGGTGTACCGAGTCCCGGCCTGGGAATGCTCTGGCGGGTAACAACACCCACCTAATGAAACCTAAAGTATATGCCGAACATTATAAACAATTGCAACTTGTTTTAGATAATATTCAAGGCAATGGGACCTCTGGTCATTGTAAATAAATATGGATAAAATCAAAGTCATAGTGTTTTCTAGGGGTAAATTAAGAGCATAGTAATTTGTGCACATGGAAATGAAAACATAAACTTAACGGAGGATTGTGTAAGACAATTATTTTGTTCCTTGCGGTCTTGAGTCTCTGGGAACTAAACAGATTTCATGTTTCAAAATACCGAAACATGAGCACTGCATTATGAAGCCAGCGTTCAGATACCTTTAGCCAATCATGAATCACCTTTAGGACACCTAGAGACCGAGCTGGTCTTCTATAGGAGGCGATTCCCAACCATGGTACCAAGTGTATTTAAAATTAGTTCCCCAACTTTACATTAACCTTTATCTGTCTATAGTTGTTTAACGGATGTCAGTAACATTTCAGAGTTCACACATACATTCTTCATCTATATCTCTATGCAGAGGTATATTTTGTATAGTATAATGTAATTAAAGTCAGGTAGATTCAAATACTAAACAAAGAAACAGAAGCTGCACGAAAGTAATAGTGAGTGTGAGTCAATCCGCATTTGTGAGTATCGCACCGACAATAACACATACCGCTATTGTTGTTGCCTTGTGAGTATCACACCGACAATAACACATACCGCTATTGTTGTTGCCTTGTGAGTATCACACCGACAATAACACATACCGCTATTGTTGTTGCCTTGTGAGTATCACACCGACAATAACACATACCGCTATTGTTGTTGCCTTGTGAGTATCACACCGACAATAACACATACCGCTATTGTTGTTGCCTTGTCGCCTACAAATGTATTCCTCAACACGTTTGAGATGCGCCTAATCAAAGATTTTTATTTCATAATCTGTCAGATTAGGAACTTAGGATTTTATAGGTAATGTAAGGGCAATACATATTACTACCATTACTTATGAAGTGCCAAACTCTAAGCACCCCACCTCTAATAGCTCAAAAGGGATTTGAGTAAAGAAGCGTCAACACCACTTCGCACTCGCCGCTTGAAATTTGACCAACGTTTGAGTATTCCATTGTTCACCCCTTTATGTGTTTGCATGAGCTGTAGTCAAGTGCTAGTTAACCCACCCAGTAGTTGCTTTGCATGTCATTTTGCTGTGTTTTTGTGTACTGATAAACGTGTGTTAACCGAGACTGTCATGTTTTACATTAGTACAGACGACGCACTAATGAAAACAAAATATTTGCTCGTTTCATATTATAAAGCTCTAGCCCTTATTATAGTTATTTTTGTCCTCACTGTAGTTAAGCGCTTAGTAAATCACCCAGTAGTTATCTTTCATGACATTGTTCCTGTATTTTTGACTGATAAACGTTTGTTTTTCAAAATTATCTTTGCCAAGTAGAGCACCGCCACCGACATTTTTATATATCAAAGTCTAGCCATTACTGTACCTAGTTGAACTTTTTCTCTTGGTTGACTATATAAATCGCACACACTGACATTTGTTAAGATTGTTTAAATATTGGGTTAGAATAATTTAGTTACTGGTATTACTTTATGATAAGCATATGAAATGCGCTTAAATAGGCTGTCATCATATTAATAGGCCTATTACATTCTTGTTAGGCATATTACAAATGCCATTATTAGTATTGTGTCGACCACTGTATACACTAACTACTATTGTTGTTCCAGTTTCTCACTAGGTTTTTGTTCTCGATTTCGGCCAATTAAGTAAGCAACGCGATCTGAATTGAGTGAAGTAAATTTAAGTGAGTAAACCAATTTGAAGCGAGTGAAGTGAATTGAATTTAGTGACGTGATTTGAAGTAAGTGAAGTAATTTGATGTGAGTGAAATGACTTGTAGTGAGTGAGGTGATAATGGAGAGAGTGACTGTCACCATGCCTCGCACCTGTACGAACTGCGCCGGTAGGTTTTTTACTGCCGATCTTCAAGTCTGCCAACTCTGCCAGTAACGATAGGATTTACAGCGAAATTATATGAAACTCACAACAAGATCAATGCCCTCACCATGAAGCTGGATTCACTCCAAGGGTTCGTAACACTCAACGTTGGAGGATCACTTACTTCAATTGTCACCGCTTCAACTCCAGCTGCCACTGCCGCCCCAACATCAACTGCCAACAATCCAACGCCTGCAGTAGCCACTTCAGCAGATGCTTCCGATGCCCAAGAAACAAATAGTGACTGCTCCTCCTCCAGATACTCAGATGACGAAGAGGAAACAGAAGAAGTTCAGCTCGTGGGAGATTCGATGGTACGTGGTCAGCTCAGAGTTTTGCGCCAGGGTACCTAAGACCAGGAAGCGTTTTTGTATTCCTGAAGGTGGTGTGGACGACCTAGTTACTGCAGTTGATGAAGTATCGAACTGCTAATACAATGTATGTCATCCACGTCGGATCCAATGGTGTACAGCGAACCTTGTCTGAAGATTTGCTTCTCAAGTACCAGCAGCTGATCAAGTCGTTTAAGGAGAAGCCTTCAAGGATGATCGTCTCAGGATTCGTCCCCCGGCTCTGTGTAGAGAGCCGATTTTACAACATAGCCACAAGCACACATCGTCGTCTAGCTAACCTCTGCAGGAAGCAGAACGTGGGATTCGTCTACACCTGGGACAACTTTATTACGATGACTTTGTTTTCGGACGATGGAGTTCATCTGAACCAGGTGGAAGCAGCACTTTTGGGACGTCTTCTCAATGATGCAGTGAAGAATTTTCGGAGAAGATATCGAGTCAACACAGGACAACCAGGAAGCAGGATCGAAGACAGTGAGGACGGCGACCTGCGAAGGACTTAATTGCTAATCCGTAAAAAAACACGAATTTGGCTAAAGCTCCATCAGCAAGACCCAAATCCCAAACTGCCAGGGATGAGGACCGAGGACAGCGAGGACCAAAGACAGCCATGAACGTAAATGTAGATCCGACAACGAACCAAAACATTTGATTAAAGAGCGTTCCGTAAGTTCTAAAACCACAACTTTAAAGGTTTTCTATGCAAAAGTTCATAGCATACATAACACATTTTCAGATTTAGAGGAACTAGTGTTTATAGAAAATGATGACGTAATTGGCATACCAGAATCTTAGCTCAATACAGAAGACATATTTCGTAGCAGAGTTTTCACTTCCTGGTTATGTAATATTTGAGAAAAGACGAATTAATAGAAATGGAAGTGGCATTTTTTTTTGTATCAAAGAAAGTCTTAACCCGATCCTCATGTCAAAACCTCAAATTGTGAACGCCGACACATCCTTTGTGCTAATAAATAATAATAAAGGTACAACAAATAATACTTGCATTAATATACAGACCTCCAGCTTAATCAGTTCAAACTGGCCAAGACATTTATGAACAAATTGCAGATGTAAGTAACTCAGAAGATACCGTAATTGTTGGAGACTCAAATTTACCTGTGACCAAGTGGGGCGATACTCTTACTTCACACTCCGGACATGACTTGTATGCGAACTTGCAAGAGAGTTCGCTTTATCAATTTGTTCGAACGCCGACCCGTGGTAATAACGGTCTTGACATTGTACTTGCAACAAAAGAAGAATTAATAGAGAATTTGAATGTTGGTGATGAATTCAGTAACAGCGACCATCGTACGATAACTTTAACTTTAAAGTTTACTAGTAACTAACCAAATAGTAGCATCGAAAAAGTCCCTAATTTCAAGAAAGCAAACTTCCATAAACTTAGCTCTATGTTTAAAGAAACTGACTGGCGCATTTTAATTAACAATAACGACAAAAATACATCTTGGAAGTTATTCGAAACCACTTACCTAAAAGCAGTGCAAGACTGCATACCATCGAAAATACGGCGTCCAGGCCATAATAATAAGCCCAAATGGTGGAATAAAGATATTTCAAACTGCCTGGTTGCTAAAAAAATTGTTAATGATAGATTAAAATCCTCACAAAATGACGAAGAACGGGTGCAATTTGTAGAGCTACGACGCAAAGCCAAAAAGTTAATTAAGCAACGTAAAAAGACCTTAGAGTTACATATTGCGAATCAAAGTCAAACAAACTTGAAAGAATTCTATAGTTATATCAGAAAGAAAAAAGTGGTAACTTCAACTGTTGGACCGTTAGTCGATGAAAATGGAGAATACACCAAAGACGAAGTAAAAAATGAGTAATGCCCTCAATACCTTCTTTGCATCAGTTTTTACAACAGAAGACCTCAGTGATATCCCTACACCATCGCCGATTCAGATTGATAATTCAGATGTTCTAAGCAATATCACCGTTACAGAGAGAGAGGTATTGAATTGTTTAGATAAACTCAAGGTAAATAAAACGCCTGGACTTGATACAATCTCGCCTAGAGTTCTAAAGGAAGCTAAAGATGAGCTCTCCAAACCACTGACATTACTATTCAATAAATTCTTGCAGTCTGGAACTATGCCTGATCAGTGGAAGCTAGCCAACATAACACCGATTTTCAAAAAAGGCAGCAAATCCCTACCCCGTAACTATCGTCCAATTAGCTTAACCTCAGTTGTATGTAAAATGCTAGAAACGGTCATAAGAGACAGACTCTTAAATCACTTAGAGGAAAACAACATACTTAAATATACTCAACACGGCTTTCGTATAAAACGTTCCTGTTTAACAAACCTCTTAGACTTCTTCCACGATATCCTCAACCTCTACGATGAGAGTAAAGCTGTAGATATTATACAGGGTGATTCAGTAACCCTTTTCATAAATTGAATGGCAAATTTGGGAGACAAAAATAAGACTAATTTACTCTATGACCCTTAAGGTGAGTCTTTGATATGATGGAGATATTACACCTTTAAAGTTATCGATAGATAGAAAAGAAAAAAATCTAAGGAGTGAGAATGAAAATGTCTTTGCTAACTGGCAGGGTAGCGTAACCAAGACTTGGTATCAAAATGGCTGCATACGGTAGCTGGATGCAGATGGTTTCGCAATTTACAAAGGTACATTACTACTGTATTTGTATTATCATCATCATTATTATTAATAATCATTGTATTAGTAGTAGTAGTAGAAAGGGGAGAAGCAGGCGGCGGAGGATAAGTAAGAGGAAGAGGGGTAAGTGGAGGAGGAGGGATCTGACTGCCGACTTTGAGCTTTGATACTCCGCTCGTCTTAATGAATCTTGAATCAATCTGTACATGAATCTAAAGATTGTTTCTTTGCTTACACGTGGTATGTAAATGGTTGCATATGGTAGCAGTTGTCTCAATGCTCAAAAGAACATTAGCATTTTATCACCATCATCATAATTAATACTCTACCTTTGTAAATTGCGAAACCAACTGCATCCAGCTACCGTATGCAGCCATTTTGATACCAAGTCTTGGTTATGCTACCCTGCCAGTTAGCAACGACATTTTCATTCTCACTCCTTAGATTGTTTTCTTTTCTATCTATCGATAACTTTAAAGGTGTAATATCTCCATCATATCAAAGACTCACCCTAAGGGTCATAGAGTAAATTAGTCTTATTTTTGTCTCCCGAATTTGCCATTAAATTTATGAAAAGGGTTACTGAATCACCCTGGTATACCTTGATTTTCAAAAGGCCTTTGACAAAGTTCCCCACAAACGTTTACTGCTAAAACTAAAAGCGCATGAAATACAAGATGGTGTGTTGAAATGGATAGAAAATTGGCTCAGCGACAGAAAGCAAAGAGTAGTCATAAACGGTAAGGCATCTAAATGGACCAATGTAAGTAGCGGGGTACCCCAGGGATCGGTACTAGGACCAATTCTCTTTCTAATTTACATCAACGACATAGATGAGGGTCTCACCTGTACAATCTGAACATTTGCTGACGATACAAAAATTGCAAATAACGTACTCTCAAAAGAACAAGTTGACGATATGCAACACAATCTAGATAAATTGTCATGTTGGGCCCAAATTTGGCAAATGAGTTTCAATGCGGATAAATGTAAAGTACTACATATCGGATACCTAAATGAGAAAGCAAACTATTCGATGAATGGCACTCAGCTTAAGAATGTAAACAGAGAAACCGATCTGGGAGTAACAATATCGAGTAACCTAAAACCGAGTCAACAATGTTCAGAAGTTGTTAAGAAGGCAAACAAAATAATTGGCTTTATAGGCAGGTCATTTGAGCATAAATCCAAAGAAGTTATCCTAACCCTTTACAATTCCTTAGTCCGCCCTCTTCTGGAATACTGCGTTCAATCCTGGTGCCCTTATTACCAAAAAGATATAAACAAGCTAGAACGAGTTCAACGTAGAATTGCCAAAATGATACATAGTGTCGGGAATTTAGATAAAGAGGTTAAATTACATATCACTGGTACATGAAATATCCCAACAAATAGTTATAATATAATTACCAACGACATAGTCATGGGTGTAATCCAGTCCCCCACACACGGCTAATTCAATTGCATGACATGTAGGAATGTTCACATAATACAATATCGATACAATAAACTTAGCTTAGAGGACTGGTGATGTAGGACTGTTGTTATAGATTAATATTCGTAGCACATGGTGAACTGTGGGTTGAGTCAGAGCCGGGGGGGGGGGGGGGGGGGGGAGATGTTGGCTGTATGGTGTTGATTGAGAGACTAAAGGGCCGGCGTCCGATCGCTTCGCGAAATTACATATGGCTGCTGGCTCATAATAATTATAACCCATAACTTTATTTCATAATACATCTAGAGCTGATGTAGATATTTATACATTACAGTTAATATTTAACCTATACTTAAGAATAAACTACAATACACAAAGAACCAGCCGAAATCGTACAAGCGATACGATACCGCCAAATTCAAACGTCCTAATGGACCTAAAATTGTCGGGATCATCACCCTATTCCCGACATATTGCCCGCCACCAAAAATGATAGACAGGAGCTATATACAGAGAACAAAAAAAGGACATCGAAGTCAAAGATCACCTTGTTTGATCTTTGATCTCCAAAGATCCACGGAACTCATAGCCGCCCTCCTTTTGGGACGAGCGCCACCTGAAGCCTGAGGAGGATCATCCTTCTCATCATCAGCTGCCCCACCTTGAGGAGCACTGTCACCAGCACTCTCCCGTGGAGGGGTATCAAAGGAGTACAAAGGAGTACAAAGGAGTACAAAGGAAATCAAGCAACAACAGATCTAGTGACCCTTCTAGGTTGCTTGTCCTCCAAAACACTGAGGATCAAGTGTCCAAACAGTGGTTTAGAGTGGGTAAGGGAACATTGGAAAGGGAAATACTGCCCTGGAACTAATGTCCGTGGCAGGATTAGGAAGTTAGTAGGGGACAGATGGGTTAGTAACTGAGGGGGGGATAAAATAAAGTTATTCATTTACAAACGCAGTCAGTCGCGGGTTTGATGCGAGATATTTGTCTAGGCGGAGTTTAAATGAATCAACGGTGATGCAGTCTATAACGTTTCGGGGAAGCCCATTCCACAAGTTGACAACTCGATTGAAGAAGAAATTCTTAGATTCGTGTGAGTTAAAAGATTTTACCAATAATTTTTGCAACCTTTTCCCCGCGTGTAATTAGATTGGTCGATAGTGAAGTACTTACTACAGTTCATATTGTCGATGCCTTTGATGATTTTGCACACTTGAATTAAGTCACCTCTTAATCTGCGCTGGGTTAAAGGAAATAGATTTAATTCTCTAAGACGCTCTTCGTATGGTTTGTTCTTTAGGCTAGGTATCATTTTGGTAACTCTACGTTGAACTCGTTCTAGCTTGTTTATATCTTTTTGGTAATAAGGGCACAGGATTGAACGCAGTATTCCAGAAGAGGGCGGACTAATGAATTGTAAAGGGTTAGGATAACTTCTTTGGATTTATGCTCAAATGACCTGCCTATAAAGCCAATTATTTTGTTTTGCCTTCTTAACAACTTCTGAACATTGTTGACTCGGTTTTAGGTTACTCGATATTGTTACTCCCAGATCGGTTTCTCTGTTTACATTCTTAAGCTGAGTGCCATTCATCGAATAGTTTGCTTTCTCATTTAGGTATCCGATATGTAGTACTTTACATTTATCCGCATTGAAACTCATTTGCCAAATTTGGGCCCCAACATGACAATTTATCTAGATTGTGTGCATATCGTCAACTTGTTCTTTTGAGAGTACGCTATTTGCAATTTTTGTATCGTCAGCAAATTTTGAGATTGTACAGGTGAGACCCTCATCTATGTCGTTGATGTAAATTAGAAAGAGAATTGGTCCTAGTACCGATCCCTGGGGTACCCCGCTACTTACATTGGTCCATTTTGATGCCTTACCGTTTATGACTACTCTTTGCTTTCTGTCGCTGAGCCAATTTTCTATCCATTTCAACACACCGTCTTGTATTCCATGCGCTTTTAGTTTTAGCAGTAAAAGTTTGTATCAGTAGAGACGCCAGGATCATCCGGTAGTTCTACATCCTGCTCCAAGGGATATAACCTTACGACTGGGCGAGTAGTAACCCCAGTCGAAGTTCGTATTCTAGCAACCCTTATAAGACCATCAATGCCCTGGAACAAATCAATAATCCTCCCAAGCTTCCAAAATAACCTAGGACGCTCATCATGAATCAGGACGATATCCCCGATACGAGGCCATCGTTGATTCGTCCCTTTGATCTTATTAGAGTGACGCTCGCGAAGAGACAGCAAATATTCTTGGGTCCACCGTTTCCATAGATCGTCTGACACCTTGTTCACATACTGGAAGCGATGACGTGTGGCGTCAGCATTGCCGAACGTAGCGTCATGCAGATCTTCGTCATTTACTAACGATCTAGGAAAGGTATTAAGGGTTCGTCCACGTGTTAGCATAGAAGGCGAAATGGGTAAGAGGTCATCAACATCTGCCGAGGTATAGGTCAAGGGCCTGTCGTTGACTGACATCTCAATCTCTATTAAGATGCTTTGCAACTCCCGTCTGGTCACCATTGCCCTTCCTAATACCTTCTTAATGGCAGATTTGACGATACCGATAGTTCTCTCCCAAATCGCCCTGAACCATGGTGCACGTGCTGGTATAAATCTCCACTGACAACCCTTTCCAGTGAGGGTAGCCACAACCTGCGGGTCATCCATTAAACTCTGGAGATATTTAGAGGCCCCGACAAAACAAGTCGCATTATCGCTCATAATAATTTGAGGGAAACCATTGCGGCCTGCAAAGCGTCTTAGAGTATGCAAAAACTCCTCACTGGATAGGTCGTCAATCAATTCAATATGAATCGCTCTGGTTACCGCACATGTGAATAGAACGGCATATACCTTTATGATATTACCGGGCGATTCTCTAACATAAATCGCTCCGGTGTAGTCTACCCCTGTTACCTGAAATGGTTCAGTCCTTTGTACCCTGAACTCAGGCAAGGGAGGTAGATCTACTGGGGAGTAAGGCTTACCCTGTAATCTTTTACAGATAGTACAGCTATTGTGGATCCCTTTAATTGCTTGTCGCATCAACGTTGTCGCATATACGCCAGAACATAATTTACGCCAAAATGTAGGCATGTCCTATGGCATTGGCGAATCAACTGTTTGGTAATCAAATGAGAGGAGCTAAGGAGGACAGGATGTTTCGCAGAATCAATAATGTCAGCCTTTTGTATCCTGCCTCTACACTTAATTATGCCTCCTTCCATATATAATCCTAGCTGCCTCATTAAGTTTGAGGGTTTGGCTTTTGACTCCTTGCTCAGGATTTGATGTTCAGTAGGATAAGATTCCTTTTGTACTAAACATATTACTTTCGCTTCTGCTGATCTCAATTCATGGAGTCTGATATGCTTCGAATCTTCACTAAGGAAAGACCTGTGAGCCTGACTTCTCATGTTGTTAATGAAATGGTATATCCATGCAAATACCCGTATTACTTGATTATAGCTGCCGTAACGTGCCCACTCTACCAATTTGTTATCCTGATGTGTAGTACTCACATTCGAACTACTTAACACATCATCTTGGGGCCGACTTGAAGGATCAGGTATGCATTCCCTGAAATCCTGAGGCCATTCAGTTGGAGATATAAGCCATGGAGGTCCATGCCACCAAATAGAGGACGACATAAACTGTTGCGCCGAGATCCCCCGGGAAATTATGTCACTGGGGTTATCCCTGGTGCTCACATAGCGAAATTTAGCTGTAGGAACTAAGTTATGTATCTCATCAGTGCGATTAGAAGCATAAACAGGTAACACTTTCTGGCTGTGTACCCATGAACGTGCTATTTGACTGTCGCTCCAGACATAGACGTTATTAATCTGTAGTATGTCTGTATAAGCATCCAGTGTAAACTTTATTAGACGAGCAGACAGAAGCAATGCAGTAAGTTCTAATTTAGGAACTGTAATCTTCTTTATAGGGGCTACTTTGGCCTTTGCTATAGCCAGCGTCGCTTCACTACCATTGCATATGTATATGGCAGTACCGTACGCACTATTACTAGCATCAGAAAAGGCATGTAGATCCACCTGTTGACCACTAATAACCTGACGATTAAGTTGGACCTTGCAACATGTGGAAAGGTCCGACTGAATCAACCGCCAAGTATCTTGTAACTCAGTCGGGAGGGGCGTGTCCCAATCTAGTTTTAGCCGTCACAGTTGCTGTAAAAACATACGAGCACGGATAGTTACAGGCAGCAAAAAACCTACGGGATCAAACAACCTCGCTGACAAGCTTAAGCAGTTTCGCTTGGTCATAAGCACACTGCCACATGGGGTGTGACAGAAGGATATACAATCTGTGGTAGTGTCCCATTTGTGGCCTAAAAACTTCACCTCACTATTCTCAGTAGTTACACCGTCAGAAGCAAATTGACCTTTCAAAAGATCACTATTAGTGGCCCATTCTCTCAAGTATAGATGAGCCTTGGCAAATATATCGCGGATCTCCCAGCATCTTTCGAGCAATAAATCTTCATCGTCTCCAGTGCCTTGAAGATTGTCCACATAGATCCCCTGCTTGATCTCATTCTTGATGTCAGGATCTAGTCCAGCCTCCTCAAGAAGACGCAAGATAGTAACATTGAGAAGGAACTGGGAACAGGTCGCCCCGAATAGGACGACTCTGAACCTGTAGACCAGATACTCTGAATCTAGATCCATTGGGTCGCGTGGCCATAAAAATCTTGTCGAGTCCCTGTCTTCACGATAGAGTTGAAGCATCAGGAAGGCCTTCTCAATATCGGCGACCCATGCAAACTTATGACATCTGAAGCGCAACATAATTTGCGCGAGATCAGAGACCAGGGACGGACCCGTGTACAGACAATCATTCAGCCTATAGGAGCGATCACT
This sequence comes from Paralithodes platypus, assembly GCA_032716605.1. NCBI lineage: Eukaryota > Metazoa > Arthropoda > Malacostraca > Decapoda > Lithodidae > Paralithodes > Paralithodes platypus. Next base: position 27,463,891 of record CM064534.1, on the reverse strand, counting down.
GGATTTAGCAGAGCAATCATACACAATACGACCAGGAGTGGTGGAACTGTCCTTTTTAATCACATGGTGAACAAGATAATGGATGTTATCCCCATACTCACTGAGATCTACTCTTTCCACAAATCCACGTTGTACCTGCTCGTTTAGTACTGCCGCATAAGTCTCGCAATAATTTGGATCCTTGACAAACTGCATCTGAAGGCCACGTAACCTACCAAGTGCTAGATGGAAATTAGTAGGTAAATTACTCTTGTTATCATTCCAAGGGAGCCTTACTACATACTGACCTCTGCCAGAGTCATACATTACAGTCTCTTCATACGAGCTTAACACTAGCTCGGACTCACGATCAAGTTCATGTGGGTCAATTCCAATATTGTCCAAGTCCCATAGCTTATCTATATCAGTACATGTATTATCAGGCACATTTGGCCTAATATATTTATCTATGGGGCTTACTGCTACCTTGAGGACTGTAACCACCTCCACCTGTGTGTCTTGAGAGGAAGTGGCATAGGATCCAGAAATGGCATACCCTTGGATCGTGGGGAGCATTATTAGCTTATCTACCCGCCGATATCCAGGGTGAACCAGGTCGTAGTAATAATCAGCTCCGACCAGAAGCATAATACCATTGTTAGCAGAGAGTTGATCATCAGCCAGTTTATAACCCTTGCTTCTGAGATATTTCAAATGTGGTTGAATCTCTGATGCTATATAGAAACTGGGTAGTGTGTCGACCACAACAGCCTTGATGGGACATACCTTTCTTCTACAAATATAGGAAATCTCCACGATATCATAGTCACTGGAATCTATTTCACCAGTGAAACCAAGGAGATGCAAATTTTCTTGACCCTTGCTGGTACACTTGAGCTGGGGTAATGATGACCGCAGAACGAATGACCTCTGTGAGCACTGGTCAAGTAAGGTGCGCATCATTATAGTATTATTATTACTCCCCACTACTGGCAGAATCATAGTAGGAAGCAATTGACATTCTCGAGAAGCAATGGACATGGCAGATACTTTATCACCCTCGCTCTTACCTTTCTCATGCGACTCTTTGGGGGTTATCCCCTTTTCTTTGCCGTCGTGCCGATCAGACTGGGTGCAAAGGGAAAACCAATGTTTCCCCTTGCAATACTTACAAGGTTTGATGTAGGAATTGGTGCAATTACTGTTGAAGTGGTCTCTTGCCAGACAGCTGGTACATAACTTAAGCAATTTAGCCTGGCCAATCTTCTGTGTAGCCTTAGGATACTTAGGACACTGGTACCACAGATGACCGTGGACACTGCACAACTTGCAACCTAATGGTATTGGCCTTTTCTGTTTAGGAGAAGTCTGTACCGGGAAAGCTGCAGTAGATGGCGACATCTCCACTTGTCGGTAGTGTCCAGTACTCTCCATATTGAAGACTTCAGTCTGGTACACCTGCACCAACGCTTCCAAGTTTAGTGGAGAGTCGCTTAGTTGTCGTCTTACGATTTCCCTTAGGGGAGAGGGTATCTTATTCAAGATATTAACACTAAATATTTCCTCCTTGGTGATGGCCATTGTCTCCATAGATCGGAAGAGGCTCTCAAAGGAGGCATAGTACTCCTTTAGGTCCATCACATCATAGGATGGAGGATCTAGCGTGAAGAAATTAGTAATTAACGCGGTCTTGACGACTTCCTCTCTCCTGTAAGTTCTCTTCAGCAACTCCACTGCAGACTCGTAGCTTGTAGCTTGTACCCACCGATCAACTTCAATGCCTCCCCTTTCAATTGACCACGGAGATATGTGAACCTTTGGATGGATGCGAGTGTTTTATTATGATGGACGGAACACTCAAAGATACCCCAAAATCCAGTCCAGGTAGCCGAATCCCCGGAAAAGGTAGGAAAAGTAAGCTTCGGCAGGTTAACACCAGTCGCCTTTGGTGTACCGGTATCCTTAACACGGGTTGATTCTTGGGTGGAAGATAGTCTGGCTAAGGCTGTATTAACGTCCTCAAAGTACTCAATATCTGCCGACATTTCTTTTTCCACATCGTCAGTAATTGTCAATAAACCATATACCTGCTGAGCGTAATTATCATAAGTGGCTAGCGATTTAGTAACAGTAGCGAATTTACCCTTAATCTGATCAGCCGTGGCACTTAATAAAAATTCATCAAGATCTCTTAAACACCTATTTAAACTTCCCTTCATCCCTCCCTTAAGAATATTAAGTTTCTTTAAATCTGTCATCGTTAAGTCTATCAGGCTATTAACTCTCTAAACTATAAAGCAAACTATTACACAAATTAATTTAAATTAAAAAATGTGGCAATAGCATTGCCACTCCCAATTTGGAAATGGTCATTAGGCTACTAGCTGCAGTAGGAAGAATTAATTGAATAAGAAATTTACAAATAGCAGAAACAAATTAGGGCTAGAGAAAGAAGGGTAAATGAAAAGAACTGACTAGGCTAGTATTAAGTATTAGGCCTAGCCCAGCTGCCCATCCCACAATCATGAGGTCTGTTGGCTGTCAATCACTTAGGAATCAACAGAAACCGAACCCCATGACCGTAATTAGGCAACTAGGCTATAACATTTAATTAAACGAGTCACATGAGAACCCTCCCCACCGGCAAAATTAAGAAAAAGAGTCTCATAATGACAAAACACAATGAACACCACAGGCACACCACCAAAGCGAAATGAACAGCCACCACAGACACCTGCAGGCCTAGACTGCCTAGCCTAGCCTATGAGCGCAAATGGTGCCCGACGAAATTACCCCTACCCCAATCTCCAGCCCAGCTAACCCACCAAAAAACGCCAAGGATCACACGCCCCAAAAAAACTGGAAACTAGCCCCCAAAAAGATAGGGACGGCGCCTAAATGGTAAAAAACACGAGGGAAGAAGCTGGGTCTAAACTAGGGAAAGGCAGTCGGCCCAACAACGCGCGAGGCGGCAGCCATTTGTAAGCCCACAAGCGTCAAGGAAGCAAACAAAACGATACTACAGTAAGGAAGCCTTAGGGCACGAAGGACCATTATTTGTCGGGAATTTAGATAAAGAGGTTAAATTACATATCACTGGTACATGAAATATCCCAACAAATAGTTATAATATAATTACCAACGACGTAGTCGATGGGTGTAATCCAGTCCCCCACACACGGCTAATTCAATTGCATGACATGTAGGAATGTTCACATAATACAATATCGATACAATGAACTTAGCTTAGAGGACTGGTGATGTAGGACTGTTGTTATAGATTAATATTTGTAGCACATGGTGAACTGTGGGTTGAGTCAGAGCCGGGGGGGGGGGGGGGGGGGGGGGGGGGGGGGGGGGGGGGGGGGGGGGGGATGTTGGTTGTATGGTGTTGATTGAGAGACTAAAGGGCCGGCGTCCGAGCGAAATTACATATGGCTGCCAGCTCATAATAATTATAACCCATAACTTGGTTTCATTATACATCGAGAGCTGATGTAGATATTTATACATTACAGTTAATATTTAACCTATACTTAAGAATAAACTACAATACACAAAGAACCCGCCGAAATCGTACAAGCGATACGATACCGCCAAATTCAAATGTCCTATTGGACTTAAAACTGTCGGGATCATTACCCTATTCCCGGCACCTAGCCTAAAGAACAAACCATATGAAGAGCGTCTTGGAGAATTAAATCTATGTCCTTTAACCCAGCGCAGATTAAGAGGGGACTTAATTCAAGTGTTCAAAATCATCACAGCCATTGACAATATGAACTGTAGTAAGTACTTCACTATCGACCAATCTAATTACACGCAGGGAAACGGTTGCAAAATTATTGGTAAATCTTTTAACTCACACGAATCTAAGAATTTCTTCTTCAATCGAGTTGTCAACTTGTGGAATGGGCTTCCCCGAGACGTTCTAGACTGCATCACCGTTGATTCATTTAAACTCCGCCTAGACAAATATCTCGCATCAAACCCGCGACTGATTGCGTTTGTAAATGAATAACTTTATGTTATCCCCCCCTGTCACGGGTCAGATCGTGACTGTGATTATATACTATAGGGTTAGGTATATTTCTCAAGCGTGGGAAAAATTGGGGAGGCGGGAACAGCTGTAGAGAAGAGGGGTGGAGGCACAGGCATAGGCCCTGTGTACCGCTAGGCGCCTCGCGTACATGTGTGCGTTCTTGCTTGTGAGCGTGGGTAGGCCGCCGTTACGCGTACATGTGTACAAAGGAGTTGGCGATGGTATGCAGTCTTGCACTGCTTTTAGGTAAGTGGCTTCGAATAACTTCCAAGATGTATTTATGTCGTTATTGTGAATTAAAAAGCTCCAGTCAGTTTCTTTAAACATAGCTCTAAGTTTATGGAAGTTTGCTTTCTTGAAATTAGGGACTTTTTCGATGCTACTATTTGGTTCGTTACTAGTAAACTTTAAAGTGAAAGTTATCGTACGATGGTACCAACGTGCGTTCATGTTGTAGGCGTGGTCATAGGGAGTGTCCAGTCTTTTCATTGGCACCAAATTCAAAATGTAATGGGGGAGGGGAAAACCGAGGTTATAAAGGGGGCAGGAATGCCCAGGACAGGCCTTATTCTGCTCCTGCCCGACCCCAACGAGATATTCCAATTTTGTTGTGCCCGCGATGAATGGGTCGGCAGGGCTGCGAGGGCACCTCGTGCCCTAATTCAACCATAATCAGGTGAGTCCAATTCAGTTAGACAAGTGTCAACGTTGATTGAGATATCCAGAGTGATGTGTGGTGGTGAGAGTGATGTGTGGTGGTGTGCTTGTGTGCGTTGGCCAGTCACCAGGACTGTGCCAGACCGTGCACATGACCAAGGTTGTGACGCCGACCAAATTAGCTTATGCTATGGCCGAGAATGGCAGGTGTAAGCATGACCCCACAGAGGGCTTGCTAAAGGCTAGGGATGCCCAGGGCGACTTTGTTCTCCTGCGGCGATATCCCACTGATTTAGCTATGCACGTGGCCAGGGGTGTGTGTGGATGTGTGTGGTGTGTCGGTGAGTGACGCCGTAGCTCTCAACCCCACAGAGGGTGATGGCTACCGCTAGAGGATTGTCGGCTTGAAGGACTTGTCGTACTGCCCGTTTTGAGACCCCTTTAATTAGGCAACTCTCATTAGTCTAGCGAGTCACGTGTGTGGTGTGTCGGTGAGTGACGCCGTAGCTCTCAACCCCACAGAGGGTGAGGTTACTGTTAGAGGATGGTCGGCTTGACTCCCTAGGACTTGTCGTACTGCCCGTTTTGAGACCCTTTAATTAGGCAACTCTCTTTAGTCTAGCGAGTCACGTAACCGAGGTGAGGAGGTGAGAGAGAGAGAGAGTGATGAGTGTGATTGACGGGTACTGTGAGTGTGGGAAAATCTCGTACCTTATTCGATCATGCGGTCATTTGCTGGGCTAGACGATTTCAGTAACACAGTAGACTAAAGGGTTGGTTGATGTGAGATTTCGTGTGACAAGCAGTAATCAGTATAATGATTTGGGGTAATCTTAGGGGTAGTTATAATACTGGGTAATTGTATTTAGGTAAGTGGATTAGATAACTGGGTTAGATTGAGTGTGTGAATGAAATTGTCTCTTTGATAAATGCAATTTCAGTGTCGCTATTCAATAAAACCATTTTAGTAGGAATGTTTGTTTCTTTAATTCTTACTAACTTTAAGAATATAATTATTATCAATACATACCTATCATTACAATAAATCCGTGTACTCGATTATCCCGCAAGCTGGGAACTGCAATTTTCTTTTCAAATATATTACTGCATCGAGTCAGTATAGATATAAATGTATAGCATGTTCTGGGACTTTTGTTGCCATAATTTCACAAGGGATATTTGTCTATTTTTGATCTAAAGTAACGACACTATCAATTATAGGTTTATTTCCTAGATAATGGGCAAGTGTTACAGTAACCTATTAGTCTTATGATCTATTACAATTGGCGATCTGGACAGGATTACATTTACAATTGGCACCGGGCATGATCTATTACAAGTCCCCCTCAGTTACTAACCCATCTGTCCCCTACGAACTTCCTAATCCTGCCACGGACATTAGTTCCAGGGCAGTAATTCCCTTTCCAATGTTCCCTTACCCACTCTAAACCACTGTTTGGACACTTGATCCTCAGTGTTTTGGAGGACAAGCAGCCTAGAAGAGTCACTAGATATGTTGTTGCTTGATTTCCTTTGTACTTTGTACTCCTTTGTACCTGTCACCAAGTGGAACTCCGCCAACTTTGCTGAAGTCATAAACGCCGCAGCGAAACTCCGGGTAATACTAGAACCTCCTGAAGCAGGAAACGGGAAAGGGAGGAAGGCAAGCAACAAGAAGAGACGAGAGGGTTGAGTCTCCTAAAGTTGCAGGGGAGGAAATCAACCCCCTAGTTGCCTTCCCCAGAGGATAGCAGAAGAACTGAGAAATGGAAAACATACAGTAAGTGAAGGAAAGAGTCTAGCAAAACTAGTTGTAGTTGGCAGGTGGAGTGGACGAATAACCCCTACCGCCCCAACTGCCAACTCGTAAGCCCCCACACCACGTCAAGGAGCTAGGCAAAATGGGGGCTATCGCAACAGAACAGAACTCATTCGCAACTTCCAGGCTCTCTGGGGACCAAAGGTGCAGACAATCCCCCAACTGGTTCCGTTATACAAACAATGCACAAACTGGAACCCCTAGTTGTGGTGAAAAGATATCTTGAGCCACAACTATCATCAACACTCCGTACCAAATGGTAATACTGAGGAGGATCCTTTCTAAGCTGCACAAAGAAGAGAAAGCTCTGATTTAGTTTACGTTAATAAAATTACGGTAAATACATGCTAACAATAAATGCAAAAATAATGAAGCAAATTTCAAGCATAAACAAATTAATCACCGATCAAATAAATATACCTTAACAAGGCCAAGGTTGATGCTCTACAAACACTAAGTAAAAACAGAAGGGGAAAACGTATATGGAAAAAAACAATAAAATATGCAGGGACACACACGCCCTTAGAATCCGTCAGATGTTATGTTAAATTGCCAATGGATAAATAAAGAATAATGCCATGAATAAGTAAACAATATATAAACAAATGCCAATAAAGAAAAAAGCGAGAGATAGATGTTGCTCTCTTGATAGCTTGATTCGGACTGACTAGAGTCCAGCTGGTACCTACTGACACCACCAGATGGCTCGACATGAACCAGCTTAATGGTTCCTTTCTACAATGTAATCCTTCCTTAAATAATGCACTATGACAAGTAGGACCACATAGGATGAAACAACTAGACACAAAATGCTTATACAACGTATAATATAATATGCGTACTATACCGGTATCAATATAATATAATATATAATTTCGCCACTATTTGGAGAATGGGGAAATAAAAAACCAAGTCATTGAACGAAATAATATGAATTTAAATCAGGCGATAATATACGGATAAATATCGACGTATAATATAAAGCAGGGTTGATCACTGCTTCACGCACTACTGGAATTACTGCCAGACGGTATGAGAACATAAGAAAATGGGAGTCTGCAGAAAGCCGAATGGCCTAAGCAAGGCAGATCCCTGTCCCACACAACCCCAATTACAAAGCACAATTATAGGCTCAACACTCTAATACCCTGAGGATCATCTTACCAAAACGGTTGGAGATTAACGCAGGATTACGGGGGTCTACAGAGCGCTGATTGGCCCAACCCTGCTGATACCCCTTCACACCCAACCCTTCTCGTCCATATGCTTATCCAATTTTATCTTAAAGCTCCCTACCGTTTTTAATCCCACTATAGCACTTGGTAGTCCATTCCACCCATCTACAACTCTGTTACCAAACCAATATTTGCCTATATCTTTTCTGAAACGAAATGTATCTAATTTGAAACCATTGGTACGAGTTATTTTGCTATCACTGAGCTTTAGTACATTTGTCATGTCCCCTTTGTTAATCCCACTAACCCATTTGAACACCTCTATCATATCCCCTCTAACTCTGCGTCTCTCTAACGAATGTAAGCCTAATTTCTTCAACCTTTCTTTATACGGAAGATTTCTAATATTATGGATCATTTTTGTCATTGTACGTTGTACTCTCTCCAATGAATCTATGTCCATTCTGTAATAAGGACACCAAAATTGAACAGCATAATCCATATGGGGTCTCACTAATGACAAGTAAAGTTTTAAGATAACATCAGCAGTTCTGTTACTCACACTCCTAGAGATGAACCCGAGAATCCTGTTTGCCTTGTTTCGAACGCGTATACACTGTTGTCTAGGCTTCAAATCATTGCTAACAAACGAATACCGTCCAACTCGGCCCATTGTCAACTCGGCCCATTACCAACTCGGCCCATTACCAACTTGGCCCATCAAACACCAACTCGGCCCATTATATACCACCTCGGCCCACATGGCCCATTACCAACTCGGCCCATTATATACCAACTCGGCCCATTAAATACCAACTCGGACCACATGGCCCAATGCCCTTATGGTTTTTATTATAGGCTACTATACGAATCTTAGGCTAAATGAACAGACTATAAACAATTTAAAACAACTTTTAAAACAACATTATTATTACAGGAGTCTGATAAAATATAATATGTATATTTGTATACATAATCTTTATACAAAACATTAGTTAGTTTAGGAAGGACCTTAGCATTCAAACAGACAGCAGTCCCTCCTGCAAAGGACGCACATCCTTGATGCATATACTAAGCATTGATTAGCCATTATGTTCATTGTAGCGATGCAGTGTAAGAAGGGTAAGATTTGTTAGTTTCTCCAACTTAACTTTGCACTGTTTTCTGTTTGATTCACTCACTCGACCACTGCTTAATCATCTTCGAAACATTTAATTTTATATATAATAAAAGTATTATTAATACATATATCGTATGTAGTTGACTCAACTCATTGTATCATTAATTTTCTTTGACTCCTTTCTTTACCAGTGGTGCGCCTACTTATAGGCTATTGACTCAAACCAATAAAGTAATACATTGTTCGAAGCACTGATTATTAAAGTTTGTCAACGTTACGTGTTTTGAAAATTAATCTCTTTCAAATCAGTGTATCATTGTATTTGGTGGACCTATTTATGTTAATTCAAACCACTGAAGTCTGAATCCATTGTTCAAAACACTGATTAAAGATTTTCAAATAAATGGGCCGAGTTGGTAATGAAAGACGGGCCGAGTTGGTAGTAAGTGGGCCGAGTTGGCAATCTTAGATGGGCCGAGTTGGAAAAGGGCCGAGTTGGCTGTACACCCTAACAAACACACCTAGATCTTTCTCACAATTCGAGTTTTCTAATTCCATATTAGCAAGTTTATATTTAACATTTGTATGCATCTTCCCTATCTTTAATACCTTGCATTTTTCAATGTTAAACTTCATCTGCCAATTTACTAATAATATGATATAAAGTAATATATCATATATGATATACAGTATACACCATGTGAATATATGACCAATGCACCATAGTAAGTTATGAACATAAATTAAACTATGGTGGAACATCGTAACAATATATATATATATATATATATATATATATATATATATATATATTTTTTTTTTTTTTTTTTTTATATATATATATGTATATATATATATATATATATATATATAATAGCTACCCACTCATTTGTATCAGTATTAAACCCGAACGAGACAATACAATATTATATCATATCCCTATCATTGCCTATAAGTGTAAACATTTGAATAGATGTAATGTTATTGAAGCTAAACACTGGACATTGTATAATCAAGCTAGTTCAGTATATAATACGAACGGCGTAGACTGCAATTTATATGGTCCACATGATGTGTGTGAATATCAACATTAACTAACTTTTATTGTGTTATTACAGAGTACATACTTTACATAAGTCTACGTAGGTGACTTCTACATATGTTAATAATTCTTTGACATGTAAAGCTTAATATTATTGTTGTTTTTTGTGCCAATAGTCTTACAATACACACACATATACAGGCTTAATCAGATAGATCATTGAATGCGATATCTGATATGGCAATACATAATAATATGTCCCTTACATAATATATATATACAGTATATATACAGTATATATCTATATAAATATATATACATATATATATATATATATATATATATATATATATATATATATATATATATATATATATATATATATAGAGAGAGAGAGAGAGAGAGAGAGATGGTGATGTTGAAGATTAACACTTCAACAAAATGTGTTTATTGCTACGTTTCGGAACCATTTACTCCATCACCAGGCAAATATTTACCAACAAATGTACACACGTGTATTGATACAATCACAAATTACAATCAATGGCAAATTATTAAAAATTTGAAAAATTATTATGTCGTAGGTACCAATCGAGCAGGGCAGTACCCAGGGAAACCACATAGACATATGATAAGGAGCTGCTCGAGATCCTGTTTCATTTGCTTGGCTTCCCTCACTGTTTATACGTGTGCCTCACCCACACAGATAGTAATCCCATGATATTTCAATAGTTTATGATCAGGGCAGAAATTAACATTATTCAAGGTTTTCATAGTACACAAAATAGTTGGTGGTGGACGAAGATTCAAAATCTCTAGCTAGTGAAAGCTACTAAATATGGACATCGTGTTAGACTAACGTTTGATAACCTATGCTATGGTATAAGTATATGTATATACATTTTGTTCTATGTGAGTGAGAGAGACAATAGGCAGAAATGCCTGTATTGAGTGCCTCCCCGAAAGTTGAAAGAGTGACAGGGCCAAAATCAAGGGACGTTCAAGCCAAAATGCTTTGAATCACGGTATTTGAAGCAATTTAAGTCATAGGAAGAGGGAAAGACTAATTCTGGGAGAGAGTTCCAGAGCTCAGCTGTTGAATGGAAGAAAGTTTGAGAGTAATGTTTCACTCTTGGGTTGGAGAGTTGCACAGAGTAGGGGTGGGATTGCGTTGCAAGACGGGTACCACGTGCCCTACGTAAAGGAGGTGGTATACACTGTGAGAGTTCTGAGGAACAATGATTATTATAGTAGCGATAGAATAGCGAGAGAGATGCAACACTGCGGCGGAGAGAGAGAGATTGCAGAGAGCTAGTGAGTAGACGGGAGTTAATGATACGAAAGGCCTTCCTTTCAACTTTGTCTAGGAGAGCGGTGTGAGAGGAACTTCCCCACACATGTGAACAATACTCAATACAAGGATGCACTATGTCCCTGTACAGAGCAAGAAACTGTGCAGGGGTAAAGAACCCCATAAGGCGGTTAAGCACACCCAGCTTCTGGGAGGCTGCCTTAGCAAGACTGGTAATATGGTCCTTCCAAATGAGAGCAGAAGAAAAAGATACACCAAGTATATTGAGAGAAGATGAAGGATTGGTTTTTATATTGTTGAAGAACAAGGGATAGTTCGCTGGGTGTTCCAGACGGGTATATAGATGGAAAAATTCGGTTTTGGAAGCATTAAAGGTAACAAGGTTTTCTCTGCCCCAATTGGAGATAGTAGTTAGATCAGAATTTAAGTGTGCTATGGCTTCATTTCGTTTGTCTTTGAGGGATTGCTGGCTGGGGCGTTCTGAAAAACTAATTGAGTAGTGTAAGGTAGAGTCGTCTGCGTATGAATGGATGGGACTGGAGGTACAGTTGAGAAGATCGTTTATGAAAATTAGAAAGAGAATGGGAGATAGGATAGAGCCCTGAGGAACACCGGAGTTGATAGGATGAGGAAGTGAGCGATTGAGTTCACAACCGCAGCTATGGAATGGCCGGAAAGGAAATTAGAGACAAAGGCACAGATGGAGGGATAGAAACCGAAGGAGGGTAGTGTAGAAATTAAAGATTTGTGCCAGACTCTATCGAAGGCCTTCGATATGTCTAGTGCAATAGAAAATGTCTCACCGAAGTCCTGAAAGGAGGATGAACAAGAGTTAGGAAGATATGAAAGAATATCACCAGTAGAGTGACCTTTAAGGAAGCCATACTGGCGATCTGAAAGAAGATCACCAGTAGAGTAACCTTTAAGGAAGCCATACTGGCGATCTGAGAGTAGATTATGAGAAAGAAATGCTTAAATTCTTTGAAAGCAAGAATAGTTTAAAAAACCTTAGAGATACAGGAGATGAGAGCAATTGGACGATAGTTGGAGGGATGAGAGCGGTCACCATTCTTTGGGACAGGTTGAATGAGAGCAAACTTCCAGCAAGAAGGGAAGACGTTAGAGGTGAGACAGAGATGAAAGAGTTTGCCTAGGCAAGGAGTCAGCATGGAAGCACAATTTTTGAGTACAATAGGAGGAACACCATCCGGACCGTACGCCTTCTTAGTATTTAGCCCAGAGAGGGCAGAAAATACATCTTTAGAAGATATTAAGATATTAGGCATAAGTAGGAGAGAGGGGGGTGGAGAGGGAGGAATAGCACCGGAATCATCCAAGGTGGAGTTTCTAGCAAAAGTTTGAGCGAAGAGTTCATCTTTTTCAGAGGAAGAAGTGATGGTTGTGCCATCAGAGTGGAAAAGGGGAGGGAAAGATGAGGAAGAAAAATTGTTGGAGAGGTTTTTGGCTATATGCCAGAATGCTTGGGAAGAGATAGAGTTGGATAGTTCAGTGCATTTATTTTTGATGAAAGAGTGTCTGGTTTGGCTAGTCGAAGAACAGATTTGGCTTGATTCCGGGCAGAAACGTAGGAAGAATGAGATTCTTGAGTCTTAAGCATCGGTACCGTTTGAATGCTTCCTCCTTGTTGTGGACAGCAGTAGAACAAGGGTGAATAAACCAAGATTTGTTTTCATTAGATTGAGAGAAAGAAAATGAAATGTATGCTTCCATGCCCGAGAGGATTTCTTCGGTAATACGTTCAGCACTCTTCGAGGGTCCCCGGCCATGGAAGCAAAAGTTATTCCAAGGGAAATCATAGAAATATTGCTGAAGAGCCTCCCAGTCGGCACCGCCAAAGTGCCACAAGCGCCGCCGGTTGGGAGGATCGGGTGGCCGTACTGGAGAAATAGGACAGGTGACAGATATTAGTTTATGGTCGGAGGAGCCCACAGCAGAGAAAAGATTTACAGTATAAGCGGAAGGGTTAGAGGTTAGAAATAAATCAAGAATGTTGGGCCGATCTTCGAAGCGATCAGGGATACGGGTGGGTTGCTGGACTAATTGCTCTAGGTCGTTTAAGATAGAAAATATGTAGGCTTGTTCACCAGGTTGGTCAGTGGAAACATAGGAGACAAACAGAAGACAATTATTCGGAAGGGTAATGCCTGTGGCATCATTGCTAACTGCTTTATGATTATATATTTGGTTGTGCTGAGATATGCAACTGATTTGTTATAATTTTAACTTTTCTTCCAGGATATAAAAATATACCAGAAACTAATATACCCAAAAATATGAAAACATTGTTTAATAACTTATTATGGCGAAGTTGAAATATTGACAATAGTTATACATAGTATGGGCTCTTGATATGAAACAGGTTAATTGTTCAAAATGAATGACACTTAATTACCGGAATAATGGAATTATATTGTGCTGCTGTAATGTGCATTATGTTAAATGGATAAATTGATATGAACGCAACACCTGGATGTTATAGCTACATCATAATTGATATCCCCCCCCCCCTCTCTCTCTCTCTCTCTCTCTCTCTAAACTATTTACATTTAAACTATTTACATATAACGACTCTACTAAATCAATAGACATAATTTTCTTAGATTTCCAAAAGGCAATCGATAAGGTACCACATGGACAATTGTTGAATACATTGGAAATGTTGGGCATTAAAGGAAACATTCATGCATAGATAAAAAGCTGGCTGACAAAAAGGAGGCAAACAGTTGTGATAAATGGAGTAGAATCTGAGTAGAAGCCAGTTTATAGTGGAGTGCCTCAGGGATCGGTCCTGGGGCCAATTTTGTTTCTAATCTATATAAATGACATCGATGTTGAACTAATAATATTATCTCAATGTTCGCTGATGACACACAGATAGGACATTCAGTATTAACCGAAGAAGACAGAAATAAACTGCAATCCGATTTAAATAAAATAGTTGTGTGGTCAGAAAAATGGCAGATGCCATTCAATGTTGACAAATGCCAGGTCTTACAAATAGGTACTAAAAACAAAAAATATGAATAGATCTACAAGATGAAAGGCCAGCCAATCAAAGCAAGTGCATTAGTTATAGACCTGGAAGTTCTTATATCTGAACACCTAAAGACCTATGTGAAGCTGCTCTGCGAACAAGGCCAATCGAACATAAGGATATATTAAGATAAATTTTACTTATACAAAAGACAACATTATAGTATCATTATTTGAAAGTATAGTGAGGCCCCATCTTGAGTATGGCGTGCAATTTTGGTCTCCTTATCTGATCAAGGACATTGAAAAACTCTAGTCGGTGCAGGGTAGAGCGATAACGTTGATTCCGTCACTAAGAAATAAATCTTATCATGAAAGACTAAAACAATTACATTTGTTTTCACTTAAGAACAGAAGATTGCGAGGTCAATAATCTAGTGTTTCAAGATACTAAAGGGATTTGACCAAATTGATGTAGATTCACTTTCAAACTAGATAATAGTTCACTAACTCGGGGAAATGGAATGAAATTAAGAACCAGGAGGGCGAATCTCGTAATCACAAAGCACTTCTTCACTTACAGTGTGGTCATCGAGTGGAACAAATTGCCAGAGAAAGTGGTACATTGTAAGACAACTGGCACATTCAAAAGAAGTCTAGACTTCCATTTTGTGTATGTGGGAATTATATAGGTAAAAGAAAAAACAAATATGTTAACAATCAGTAGTATATAATATTTCTCAACTTCGTTCTTTAATATATATTTCCAAGTAGACGTTTTTCTCATTCTGGTGGGGGACTTGTTTTCCCAACTAAATTTCATGGAGGGGGAGGTGGGTAGGGAGAGAGCCTTCTGCTTTGTTATCCTTGACTTCAACTTTGTAGCCAATTCTATTTTAGCATTAACACTCACGTTCTTGACGCAATTTTGACCCTATTATGGATACTTTAAAGCCTTTGTTACCATCAGGGGTATTTATAAGCTTTTAGTTTAGTTACTTCAACCTATGCAGTTGTCTTTGAGGTAGCTTTGGGCAGAAAAGTAATTTTTGAGAGGTAATTATATGAGTGAGAGAACTCTATTATTGCTAATCTGGCAACCTCTGCGTCATACAAACGTGAAGTGGTTAAGTCCGGACTACCTAGCAGGGACCGCAAGGTCTGTGTATTCTGTGTATATATGTAACTCTCTCTCAATCTCTCTCTCTCTGTGTGAGCGTCAATCTACATATGTTTTATATTTCAGTAAGTATTTTTTTACCTATCCGTGTATTTGTCTACTTATCGATATACCTAGCCATCTTACCTACTGTAAATATATGTATATGGGACAGGTATATTTTACTAGATAATTATCTTGTGTTGTTTACGTTATTTGCACGACCCATGTATTATTGATCCAGATGGTTTTATATGTCCACTAGGTCAACGTGTACCTGCCCTAGACTCTCTCCATCCAGATCAACAACAAGGTAAGAGGGTCAACAGGCTGGTGATGAGGAGGAGGGCCACCTAATGATGGGGGGATCGCTGCTTGACTTTCAATTAATTCTGTGAGGAGGTGATTTCCGAGTCCCCTGTAATGAAGTAGGAGAGCGAGAGAGAGAGTAACAACGTCGCCAGTGTGTTATAGTAACGGTCAGGAAGCTTGAGGCAAACCTTTGTTATGACAATCTTCTACAGAATCCTATTTTCACCGTAATCAGATGGACATAACTGCAAATCGTATTGCCATTAAGGAGCGTATGTGTATTGAGTAATGCCGACTGCAATGTTGTGTTTGTGTGTTTGGCGTGTTTGTGTGTTTGACCAAATTGAATATGATGGCAGTGCAATTGGTTTTGGACGAAACGACAGAGTGTATTCAATGTTATTGAATGTTTGATGTTTTGTATTATTAGTGATTTCCAGTCTATATTGATGTAATATATATGGACCTCTGTAGACATAACCAATCCCAATTGTGCAACTTTTTAGCTGGGCATTTGTTGTAAATGTAATTCAATAATATTTATGGTGGTAACAACAATAACATCTTGTCAACATTTCAAACAAAACTATACGTCATACCGCACTGTAATATTTCTCCTTTGGTCCACTACTCATCATCTGAGTGATGCCTTCCACTGATATAGTTCACCAATTATTTACACACCCATCATAATTTACATTCCTCCTTCATTCCCCTCGTCCACGTCATCGGAAAATGATCAGTGAATCTTCGCCTTAATCTTAGCCCATTACAATAATTATCTCTGCACATTATGTTTATTTATCTTCATCGACGCCGTTGTTTACACACTTCCCCTTCTGCATTCCTGGCACTAGTATAATTATTACTATTGTGTATCTACTGTATCTCTTACGTTTGTTTGTAATGTTACTTTTCTTGAAACATTTGGGCATTTACATAATATTCGTGTGATCTTAGCAATTCATCTCATCCAATCTTTCCTTTTGTTGTTACTTAATTCTATAGATTCAGGAACTAATGTATTGCGAGGCCGATCCTTAGTGATCTTGGCCCCATTCATTGTTCTTTCCACTCACTGAAACATTACGCTTTCCATACTGCAGTTGGGTAGAGTACATGATTAGATTGATATCTGAAATTCGAAAATGGATATTAGTCGTGAATCGTGTATTCAACATTTAACTGTGGTGGTGGTGTAATGGTTTAGATGCTTATGTTTTAGGTGTGGTGTCCGAGTTCGAATCCCAGGAGAACCAAATGTTTTAATTAGTTTATTCAAGTGCATTGGGGTTTGTAATTGATGATTAATGTTAAGAACGGGTTGTTATTTAATAGCTTATTCAATCACATACTCCTATTATTTTGCTCTTAATATTTTGTTTGCATCATTTGTTATTCATCTCTATAATTAAATAGTCTACTCGATTGTTTTGTTCACTGAGGTCGTTGCACTATTAACCCCTTCTGTACCGCTGACGTTTTTAAGTTTTATTCTAACTATATTTTGACGATTTTGTGCATTTTAGAAAGAAGCTTTGATAGTAAAAATGGTGAATTGAGATAGTTTGAAGCTTGTACCCTGCTCAGGCATATTTGCCCCATATGGGGTCCCCGCACATGCGTAAAACACGTTTTTCGCGAATATTTCACGGACGGAGGCTGATGGCAAGAAGTTACACCGACCGGCAGTCAGTCTGCATCGTCCTACAACCTGGAGAGGTAGTGCGCCGCCTCGCTCTCTCTCCATAAGCGTGTACCAGCTTGCTCTGACCCCAGGTGGGTGCCATTATACCAAATGTTTTATAAAACTCTATTATGACATACCTATACATTTGATGCCTTATAGCCTTGTGTAATATAGATAAAGTGATAAGACTAGGTCGCAACTTAGGGGGCTAGTGTGGGGTAGGAATGGAATGTGGAGCTCGCTACAGTGTTGCCGCATTTTGCCAAAGTACCTCTTTGTCTAACTTTTGCTTTTTTTAAATTTTTCCAGATTTGTACAATGAGTGGTAGAAGCCTCCCAGACGATAGCATCTCTGACGATGCCAGTGACGTGGACATTGACGACACTCCCGCTTTAGTGCATAGAAGTGGGGATTTGGCTGAGGAGGAAGAGGGGGTAGCCTCTGAAAGTGGCAACGTGGCAGGAGAGGGACGCGGTGTCCCGCGCCCAACACCAGCCGACTCCACGTGGTCCTCGGACTCCTCCCGGACTACTTCACCGGGGGCATTCTGCGGCAGACGTAATAGGAAGTCAATCAGGGCATCTCTTCAAAGGTTTAGAAGGGATGATCACAATTATCAAGATGACGCTGACGAGGAAATGCCAGACGACTCACTCGCCACTCACAACATTATGGGAAATTCTCCACCTGAACCAGACTGTCTGTCTGATTCGTCTGACATTTCATCAGGACACGCCCCTGGTCCCAGGCTATCAGGAGACAAGAAAGGGGAGTGTCATTCCCCTGTCAGACTCCCACGGCCGCCCACGACACCTGCCCCCACGTCAGCCACCAGGACACCTAGGATATCTGGTACTGGTAGAGACAAGACCACAGCTCGTGCCACCCTTTTCTGCCAGCCCAGTGCCACCACCTGCTGCTGCCAGCCCAGTGCCTACCTTTTCTGCCACCCCAGTGCCACCACCTGCTGCTGCCACCTCAGTGCCTAGGGTGTCGAGAGAGAGAGGAAGGAGGAGAACTCTTGCAAGCCCAGTGACACCACCTGTTCCTGCCACCCCAGTCACGCCACCACCTGCTACTGCCACCTCAGTGCCTAGGGTGTCGAGGGGGAGAGGAAGGAGGAGAACTCTTGCAAGCCCAGTCACACCGCCCGGTCCTGCCACCCCACTTACACCACCACCTGCCACGCCTGTGACACCATGCATTCCTACCACCCCTGTTGACCTGTCACAGCTCACCTCCTCTGAGGTACAAACGAGTACAAAGGAAATTAAGCAACAACAAGTCTAGTGACCCTTCTAGGCTGCTTGTCCTCCAAAACACTGAGCATCAAGTGTACAAACAGTGGTTTAGAGTGGGTAAGGGAACATTGGAAAGGGAACTACTGCCCTGGAACTAATGTCCGTGGCAGGACTAGGAAGTTAGTAGGGGACATATGGGTTAGTAACTGAGGGGTGGATAAAATAAAGTTATTAATTTACAAACGCAGTCAGTCGCGGGTTTGATGCGAGATATTTGTCTAGGCGGAGTTTAAATGAATCAACGGTGCTGCAGTCTATAACGTCTCGGGGAAGCCCATTCCACAAGTTGACAACTCGATTGAAGAAGAAATTCTTAGATTCGTGTGAGTTAAAAGATTTACCAATAATTTTGCAACCGTTTCCTCGCGTGTAATTAGATTGGTCGATAGTGAAGTACTTACTACAGTTCATATTGTCGATGCCTTTGATGATTTTGAACACTTGAATTAAGTCACCTCTTAATCTGCGCTGGGTTAAAGGAAATAGATTTAATTCTCTAAGACGCTCTTCGTATGGTTTGTTCTTTAGGCTAGGTATCATTTTGGTAACTCTACGTTGAACTCGTTCTAGCTTGTTTATGTCTTTTTGGTAATAAGGGCACCAGCATTGAACGCAGTATTCCAGAAGAGGGCGGACTAAGGAATTGAAAAGGGTTAGGATAACGTCTTTGGATTTATGCTCAAATGACCTGCCTATAAAGCCAATTATTTTGTTTGCCTTCTTAACAACTTCTGAACATTGTTGACTCGGTTTTAGGTTACTCGATATTGTTACTCCCAGATCGGTTTCTCTGTTTACATTCTTAAGCTGAGTGCCATTCATCGAATAGTTTGCTTTCTCATTTAGGTATCCGATATGTAGTACTTTACATTTATCCGCATTGAAACTCATTTGCCAAATTTGGGCCCAATGTGACAATTTATCTAGATTGTGTTGCATATCGTCAACTTGATCTTTTGAGAGTACGCTATTTGCAATTTTTGTATCGTCAGCAAATTTTGAGATTGTACAGGCGAGACCCTCATCTATGTCGTTGATGTAAATTAGAAAGATAATTGGTCCTAGTACCGATCCCTGGGGTAACCCGCTACTTACATTGGTCCATTTAGATGCCTTACCGTTTATGACTACTCTTTGCTTTCTGTCGCTGAGCCAATTTTCTATCCATTTCAACACACCGTCTTGTATTCCATGCGCTTTTAGTTTTAGCAGTAAACGTTTGTGGGGAACTTTGTCAAAGGCCTTTTGAAAATCAAGGTATATAATATCTACAGCTTTACTCTCATCGTAGAGGTTGAGGATATCGTGGAAAAAGTCTAAGAGGTTTGTTAAACAGGAACGTTTTTTACGAAAGCCGTGTTGAGTTTCTTTAAGTATGTTATTTTCCTCTAAGTGATTTACGAGTCGGTCTCTTATGACCGTTTCTAGCATTTTACATACAACTGAGGTTAAGCTAATTGGACGATAGTTACTGGGTAGGGATTTGCTAACTTTTTTTAATATCGGTGTTACGTTGGCTATCTTCCACTGATCAGGCATAGTTCCAGACTGCAAGGATTTATTGAATAGTAATGTCAGTGGTTTGGAGAGCTCATCCTTAGCTTCCTTTAGAGCTCTAGGCGAGATTGTATCAGGTCCAGGCGTTTTATTTACCTTGAGTTTATCTAAACAATTCAATACTTCTCTCTCTGTAACGGTGATATTGCTTAGAACATCTGAATTATCAATCTGAATCGGCGATGGTGTAGGGATATCACTGAGGTCTTCTGTTATAAAAACTGATGCAAAGAAGGTATTGAGGGCATTACTCATTTGTACTTCGTCTTTGGTGTATTCTCCATTTTCATCGACTAACGGTCCAACAGTTGAAGTAACTAATTTTTTCTTTCTGATATAACTATAGAATTCTTTCGGGTTTGTTTTACTTTGATTCGCAATATGTAACTCAAGGGTCTTTTTACTTTGCTTAATTAACTTCTTGGCTTTGCGTCGTAGCTCTACAAATTTCACCCGTTCTTCGTCATTTTGTGAGGATTTTAATCTATCATTAGCAAATTTGTTAGCAAGCAGGCAGTTTGAAATATCTTTATTCCACCATTTGGGCTTATTATTATGGCCTGGACGCCGTATTTTCGATGGAATGCATTCTTGCACTGCTTTTAGGTAAGTGGTTTCGAATAACTTCCAAGATGTATTTTTGTCGTTATTGTTAATTAAAAAGCTCCAGTCAGTTTCTTTAAACATAGCTCTAAGTTTATGAAAGTTTGCTTTCTTGAAATTAGGGACTTTTTCGATGCTATAATTTGGTTCGTTACTAGTAAAGTTTAAAGTGAAAGTTATCGTACGATGGTCGCTGTTACTGAATTCATCACCAACATTCAAATTCTCTATTAATTCTTCTTTTGTTGCAAGTACAATGTCAAGAACGTTATTACCACGGGTCGGTGTTCGAACAAATTGATAAAGCGAACTCTCTTGCAAGTTCGTATACAAGTCATGTCCGGAGTGTGAAGTAAGAGTATCGCCCCACTTGGTCACAGGTAAATTAAAATTGCCGAAAATTACGGTATCTTGTGAGTTACTTACATCTGCAATTTGTTCATAAATTTCTCGGTCAGTTTGCACTGATTGAGCTGGAGGTCTGTATATTAATGCAAGTATTATTTTTGTACCTTTATTATTCTTTATTAGCACAAAAGATGTGTCGACGTTCACAATTTGAGGTTTTGACAAGAGGGTCGGGTTAAGACTTTCTTTGATATAAAATAAAAGCCACCTCCATTTTTATTTATTCGGCTTTTCTCAAACATTACATAACCGGGAAGTGAATACTCTGCTAAAAAGTCTCTATCTTCTGTATTGAGCCAAGATTCTGTTATACCAATCACATCATAATTTTCAGTAAACACTAGTTCCTCTAAATCTGAAAATGTATTGCGTATGCTACGAGCGTTTGCATAGAAAACCATTAAAGTTGCGGTTTTAGAACTCACAGAACGTTCTTTAATCAAATTTTTGGTTCTGGTCGGATCTACATTTACATTCATGGCTGTCATCGGTCCTCGGTCGTTATCCCTGGCGGTTTTGAATTTGGGTCGTGTTGGTGGAGCTTTATCCAAATTCGCGCTTCTTGACAAATTAGCATTTAATTCCTTCGCAGGTTGCCGCCCTCGCTGTCTTCGGTCCTCCTTCCTGGTTGTCCTGTGCCGAGTCGATTTCTTCTCCGAAAATCCTTCACCGCATCGTTGAGAAGATGCCCAAAACGTGCTGCTCCCACCTGGTTCAGATGAACTCCATCGTCCGAAAACAAATACTCATCGTAGTAGAAATTGTCCCAGGTGTCGACGAATCCCACATTTTCCTTCCTGCAGAGGTTTGCTAGACAACGATTTGTGCTGGTGGCTATGTTGTAAAATCGGCTCTCTACACGAAGCCGGGGGACGATTCCTGAGACGATTATCCTTGATGACTTCTCCTTAAACGACTTGATCAGCTGCTGGTACTTTAAAAGCAAATCTTCCGACCGGGTTCGCTGTACATCGTTGGATCCAACGTGGATGACGTACATTGTATTAGCAGGGGCCAGCTTAGATACTTCGTCAACTGCAGCAATTACGTCGTCCACACCACCACCAGGGATACAAAAACGCTTCCTGGTCTTAGGTGCTCTGGCGCAAAACTCTGTGAGCTGACCACGTATCATCGAGTCTCCCACGAATCGGACTTCTTCTATTTCCGCTTTGTCATCTGAGTCTGTGAGTATCTGGAAGTGGTTTTGACACTCCGTAATCGGTATGGGTTTCCTGGTCTTGGGGCAAACGTTGTTCCTCACGACACGGAAGTTGTCTTGAGGGGGAAGAGAGTCACTATTTGTTTCTTGAGTATCGGAACCATCAGCTGAAATGGCTACTGTGGGCGTTGAATTGTTGGCAGTTGACGTTGGGGCATTGGTGGTTGCTGGAGTTGCGGTGACAATTGAAGTTTGTGGTACTCCAACGTTGAGTGTTACAAACTCTTGGAGTGATTCCAGCTTCATGGTGAGGACGTTGATCTTGTTGTAGGCTTCATCTAATTTCACTGTCAAATTCTCTCGTTGCTGGCAGAGACGGCAGACTTGAAGATCGACAGTAGCAAACATGGACTCACCAAACCTACTGGTGCAGTTCGTACAAGTGCGAGGCATGGTAACAGTCAGTTTCTTCAGATCACTTCACTCACTTTAAAACACTTAACTCACTTTAAAACACTTAACTCACTTTAAAACACTTCACTAACTTTAGAAACACTTCAATTACTTCAATCGAAAACAAATATGTTGAAATACACAACAATAGGTTATCAGGGGTGATAGCCTAACTGAAAAAAACAAATTGAGATACGCAGAATTAGGCTTCCAGGGGCGATAGCCTAACCAAAAGTTTTAAAAAATTGAAATACGCACCAATAGGCTACGAGCGTTGAATAGCCTAACCGAAAATAATGAAATTGAAATACGCAGAAATAGGCTACCAGGTGTGATAACCTAACCTTAAACAAATATATATATATAACAGAATATGTAACTAAATATACAATTCACCAAATAGAGATTAAATAAAAATAAAGTGTGACTGCACACAAGGGGTTAATATACTGTATCAACAGATGGCCCTGGTGTCACTGTAGGCTAGTAAAGCAGTAGCCTACTCTTTTTAGATAAAACAAAAAAAGTGTATCAGTCAAAGGTTTGTGACGCTTCTGCATAGTAGCCACATGCGGGCGTGCGCGCGCGTCGGCTGCCCAGCCGTTTAGAAACTGGCTGGCGGCAGCCGGCCGGCAGGCTTTTCCTTAGTATATATCCTACGACAATGTAACTAATGTCTGGGATATTCTTATGTTGTTTCACAACTTGTAGCTGCCCTTATTCTTAACCAACGCATCTTAGTATATTTTATTCTCGATAGTTGATTGTTTCATTATAATATAGAAGATGTAAGTCTAGTGAGAGTGGGAGGAGACGAGCGGGAGAGAGAGACCGGCTGGGGGACGTTGCTTCGCGCGGAGAGTCTAGCTTGGGACGAGCCTGATGTTGCCATATGCATTTGATTGCAACGTTAGGCTTAGTTTCGACTCACGCACGGGGTAGACGATTTTGACCCGGCAACTGTGTTGAGTGTTGCCAAGCCTGGGATGTATTCTGCATGCCTAGGGTGGGGTCCAGACAGATTCAAGACTCAGAGCTCACCTCACTGTCGTACCATTCGGACCCCCTTGATATCTATCCCTCTCAACCCCACTTAGAAACTTTCTCTCTTACTTTGTATACCTTCCTTCCACTACTTCACCAATCTATTTAATTATCCCATCCCCTTGATAGACCTTATATCTATTATTGTATTAACGACGAGCTCTCAGATAATTAGATAGGATTTTGGGCCTTATGCAGAGATGTTATTGTTAATGAGACCTAGGAAGCTTTTTTGTTGTCTCATATTTGGTGGTTTCATGCTTGCTAGTGTGTTCTTGTGTCAGGTTAGCAGGGGCTAGACCGGAGGGGAGGCTTTTTGCGATCCTTTAAGTAAAGTCTGCTGGTGCGAGTCCTGTGGACCCACACGACTTTACTAGGATACCCGTGGGAGTCTGGGGGCATTTTCTTGTCTGTGTACCTGTGTGTCTAGTGTTGTGTTGTGTGAGGGCCCTTGCCTAGTCCACTCAGCACTGCGCTAGCACGTCTTGCTTTTGTTTTAGGGTCGCCAGGAGAGAGTCAGATACTTGGGATCTGAGTCTCTCAAGAGAGCACCCTTTCAATTAGAGTAATTTGGCGCACAGACTTGGGAACGTCCCTAGGCTAGAGCAGGTGGCTCAGCCCGGGTATCCGAAGCCTATATCCTTCCGGCTAGACCTCTGCAACCTGGCAGATTAACAGCTAGGGGTTTATTATTTCTGTATGCTTGGTATTGTGCCACAGTTTACCGTTTTTGTGAGCATTGTGAGTCAGGGTGTGGCTTAGAGACTCTGTCCGAGCAGGCTTGCCTGACTAAGAGTGAGAAGCACACCTGTATGTGGTTATGTTGCGAGTTGCTGCCTTTATTTAATTATACCTATGCCATTATACACTGTATGGCCTATCACTAGTATTTATTCCTGCTTATGAGTTAAGAGTTCTCTAAATCCGTAACATACTTTCTTTGCTAAGCATCAGATCCTACAGTAGCCGCATGCAGTTTAGAAACCCGCATCTTGTCTACCGGTACGATGTTTTGAGGACTGTTTGCTTTCACCTTCTTTCACGCAGGGGTGATTAGGTGTATTAATTAACGTAACGTTAAATGTACTTTCTTCTAGTTTGTTATTAAATTGTTTCTGCAATTTAATTCCGTTATCTATCTTTTCCTTGAAGCTTTAAGTCAACTTAATTGTGTGATCTTTTATATAGCCTGCTTGACTATCAGCAGTCTATAGTGCGTGCACCCTGTAACCGAGTCATAGGATACCTCGTTGTCCAGGCAGGGCTCTTGACGGTTTAGGGTGGTTTGTTGCCTGGGTTTATAGATAAGGGTTGGATCTAGCGTTTTCCGTTGTTGCTTGTTGCCGCATACCTAGTCCAATAGAAAGAGCCCAGTGTTTATATATCCCAGGACGTAACAAATGGCGACCTTGCATAGGATTTACTGAACAGAGGAATATAGTGGTCATTTGTTTTGAGATTCCTTATGATTAGAGGAATACAGTGGACATAGAGTTTTTTTTTGGAGCAACCAATATAACACATTAAAGACTTTAAATAACATTAGTATATACATACTTGCATAGGAGATAAGGCACATTCTATAACCGTGATAATTACTGCAGTACACAAATATGTCTAATGCATCAGAACACAGTGATGGGTCAGGTCACGATACAGGCTCGGAGGGAGAAAGACCTGTGGAGTGGCTAGTCGATAGCGAGGAGGGTGCTAGAAGATTTTTAGAGGTACCCCTTACCGCTGACAGGGTGTTGAAGCTGAATAAGTATGGCTTAAAGTGTGTAGCAGGTCTTCAGGGTCACCAGGGTTTAAGTGGCATTAGGAAAGATCAGCTGAGGACTTTGATATTGGGTTTAGAAGGGAGAGACCTGGGTGGAGAGGCGACTGGGGGCCCCAGTCCCCAGCCCCCCCTCCACTCTACCCCCGTATCAAACGTCAGGGTACCTGAATTTAGTACATACCCCCTAGTTGATGGTCAATGGCAGCGTGGAATTCAATCACAGGGACCCTCTCCATTAAATGCACCTTCCCCTCCTCAAGGATTGACTCCAGATTTGTTGTTTCGGCTTGAGATGGCCAAGGTTGAGGCTACCGAAAGACAGGCTAGAGCTCAGGTTGAGGCTGCAGAGAGACAGGCTATACGAAAGGCTGAACTGCAGGCAGAGTCTACTAGGTATCGGGCTGACAGGGAGCTGGAGAGATCTCGAGTGGAGGTAACAGGGCGAAATATTGGGGGAGGTAACAGACATCGGGACCAATCATTGTCGCACCTGCTTAAACTAGTTCCTGTGTTCGATGAATTAGGTGTGGCTGAGTTTTTTTATGCGATTTGAGAAGAAGTGTCAGGAACACCAGTGGCCTCAGGAAAAGTGGGCAGCATTAGTTTCATCAAGACTCCTAGGAAAGGGGCTAAAAGCGTATGATGCACTACCTTTAGAGTCCTGTGTAGTTTATGATGAGCTAAAGAAGGCTGTGCAACGGGCCTATGAGTTACAACCAGAAACTTACCGCTTGAAGTTTCGGGGTGTTACTAAGGGCAAGGATAGTACCTTCCTAGAACACGCCCGGGACTTGTCTGATGCACTACGACATTGGCTGCGTTCTGAGAGGGCAGCTACTTTTGAGGAGTTGAGTGAGCTGGTTCTCTTGGAGCAGTTCTTTAAGTGCACAGGCGGGGACTTAACATTAAATATAAAGGAAAAAAATCCTAGAACTCTCCAGGAGGCAGCAGAAATGGCTGACCGCCGACTGTCATTAATTCGAGGGTGCGGAGCAGCAGCTAGGAGTGAGTCGGGTGCAAAGGATCGTACCCCTCCCCCTCCAAAGAATTTTGATACACATAAATACACAAAACCATCTAGCACTGACAATAAAACTGAACATAAACCAAATACCATCCCGTATAAGAAGTCTAATGGTACCTCCCACTCCCAAGGGAAACCAAAGAGTAAAGAGTGCTTTGCATGTCACAAGGAGGGTCACTTTGCAAATGCTTGTCCGAACAAGCCACCAAACAAGGTTGTGTCATTGGCCCGCAGCATAGGGGTGTCGCCTATATCTTCTGAGTTTGCCAAGGGTAGTTCGTCAGAGGTTGGGACACAGCCTGTGTTCAAGAGTCTGGAAGGCTCGAACCCTGTCCGCGACGTCTTTGGGGGTCATAGAGGGCATGGTTTTGTGAGGTGGGCTGGCGAAAGGCGAGGAGTTAAGCTATTGCGTGATACTGGGGCTTCTCAGACCTTGTTAAGGAACTTTACTGGTAGACCGATTAACGCTGCTCGGGTGGTGGTAGTTCAGGGGATCAATGCTACGAAGTCCTACCCGCTGGTGCGGATGGAGCTGGAGGTGGATGGTGTGGCGAAGGAGCTGGATGTCGGAATTGTAGAGAACTTGCCTGTTGGGGGCGTCGACCTCCTCCTCGGCAACGACTTTGCGGTGCCTGCTTCTAAGGTTTCACCCTTGGTCGTTGCCGAGAAGGCGGCCGACGTTAGTAGGGAGGAACAGGAGTGGGTCGAGATGTGTAGCGTACAAACCATGGCGTGTGTTGTGACGCGTTCTCAGACATCCGGAGCCTTGCAGCCACCACCTCAGTCTATCAAACCGCGGAGGAAAGGTCACAAGAAAACGGGAAGTGTTGGTCAATTGGAGAGTTTTGAGCCGGCAGTGTTTCTTGGTGACTCATTATTGGCACCTATGTTAGAGTCTGGAGAGGCCCCGGGGCCTGTCACCGCTAGTGCAGGTGCAGGGCAGGAAGAGACTCTTGCGACAGCATCATTATGCGCAGCGTGAGGAAAGGATGGCTCAGCGGGACATTGGAGGTGGAAATAAATTATTTAAGATGAACTTGGATAATCTTGCACCTGCTGATATATGTTCCTTGCAGCTGGAAGATCCTGAAGTCAGGGCATGTGGTAATGGTGCTGTCGAACTGGAGAGCGATGGGGATGCGCAGCCTGGTGATTTTTTCTTGTCAGAGGGGATCTTGTATCGGAGACATCAGGATCCCAAGAAAAAGTGGGATGGCGGGTCAGGATTAGTGGACCAGTTAGTAGTACCGAGGGTGTGCCGTGAGAGCTTATTGAGATTAGCTCATGATGTGCCTTTGGCAGGGCACCTGGGGGCACGTAAGATGGAGGCAGCTCTGAGCAACCTTTTCTGGTGGCCTGGGTTAAAGGCGAGTGTCATGTCATGGGTGTCACAGTGTCACACTTGTCAAGTTGTTGGGAAACCCAATCAGGTCATCCCGAGAGCCCCGTTCCAACCCATCCCTGTCATTGGGCCGCCCTTCAGCAAGGTAGTTATCGATATGGTTGGCCCATTGCCCCCCACTAGTGCCGGCAATAAATGTTTACTAACTGTAATGGATGTAGCAACACGGTATCCAGATGCTTACCCCATGCGCAACGGGATGGCTAAGACTGTTGTCAAAAACCTGCTTGTCTATTTCTCTCGTTATGGCTACCCTCAGGAGATCCAGTCTGATCAGGGATCCAATTTTACTTCTGCTCTGTTTAAGCAGACCATGCAGCAACATGGGATAGTGTCTGTGGTGTCATCTGCCTACCATCCCGAGAGTCAGGGAGTTTTGGAAAGGTGGCACTCGACTCTCAAGAGTATGTTGCGGTGTTATTGCATGGAAAATGGGAAGGACTGGGATCTAGGTCTCCCATACGTTTTATTTGCTGCGAGAGAAGTACCTGGGGAGAGCTTGGGATTTAGCCCGAACGAGTTGGTTTTAGGACACAGGGTCAGGGGCCCCTCCACATAGTCAAGGAGATCTGGGAGGGAGTCACAAAGCCATGCTCGCTTCTAAAGTATGTAGTTGAAAGCCGTGAGAGAATGCTAAAGAGCTTGGAGGTAGCAGGTCGGAACCTTAAGAGTTCACAAGCTCAGATGAAGGACAGATACGACCAGAAGGTGAAGCTGAGGGAGTTTGAAGTAGATCAGGAGGTACTGATACTACTGCCTCTGGTGGGACACCCCTTGTCTGCCAAGTATTCTGGTCTGTATCGGGTTGTAAGGAAGGTTTCTGATCTAGACTATTTAGTAGCTACTCCTGATCATAAGAAAAAGAACCAACTTTGCCATGTAAATCTGATGAAAGAGTATGTGAGGCGCCCCTCCGAGCCTCTCACAGTCCCGGTGTTGATCTGCAGCGATCGTGGTGGAGAAGGAGGAAGGGACAGTCAAGCTGCGGGGGAGGATAATTGGGATTGTCATGTTTCCGCGGATCAGTGGGCGGGGAATTCTAGACAAGTGGCTCACGAGTTGATATTGCACCTGCCTGAGCAACAGCGTGTAGCTGTGCAGCACTTGTTTGATTCAAACCCAGCTGTTTTCGCGGAGCATCCTGGCCTCACTACTCAAGCGGTGCACGATGTCGATGTTGGGGACCACCCGCCCTTTAAATCAGTGCCATACCGTGTTCCCCCTATTAAATTACCAGCACTTAGGGAAGAGCTGGATTATATGCTGAAACGTGGACTGATTTCTGAGGGTGCAGTAAGGTGGACTTCCCCAGTCACACTGCAGCCCAAACCAGATGGCAAGGTGCGGTTTTTTATAGATTTCCGCAGGTTGAATGGTTTAACCCCCACAAATGCCTACCCTCTCCCTCGCGTGGACGACAGTGTGGATAAGATAGGAAAAGCCAAGTTCCTCACTAAGATAGACCTTGTTAAGGGTTATTGGCAAGTGCCCTTGTCTGAGCGAGCGCGAGAGGTGTGTGGGTTTGTGGTGGACGGTGCCACATATCATTGCCATGTTATGCCATACGGGCTGAAAAATACCCCTGCAACGTTTCAGAAATGAATGAACGACATTGTAGCCGACATTCCCAACTGTACGGTGTACCTAGATGATGTCATAATATACGACGAGGATTTTAACAGTCACTGTGCTCACATCGGACAGCTTTTTAATAAACTGAATGTAGCAGGTTTGGTGGTAAACCTGGGTAAGTGCGATTTTGTCAAAGCCACAGTTTTGTACCTGGGGTTCGAGGTGGGGATGGGTCAGGTGTGCCCTCCACAGACAAAGATCAAAGCCATCGATCAGTTTCCCCAGCCTACGACTAAGAAACAAATCATGTGGTTTCTAGGTATGATAGGCTATTATCGTCGCTTCATCAAAGGCTATTCGACTGTACTTGCACCTTTAACTGACTTATTATCTAAGGACAAGAAGTTCCGGTGGTCTCCTGAGTGTGCAGAGGCGTTTTCCTTGGTGAAACACCTGTTATGTACCCACCCCATACTCAGGGCCCGGGACTTCAGCAGACCTTTTCAGCTGGCGACTGATGCCAGTGGCGTAGGGGCTGGGGCTGCCTTGTTACAGACATATGATGAAGGTATCGAACATCCAGTGAGTTTTTACAGTAAAAAATTCAATAGTGCACAAAGGAATTACTCTGTAATTGAAAAAGAACTCCTGGCGATAGTGCTGGCGCTCAGGCACTTCGATGTATATGTTCCTGCTTTCGGACCAGTCGTAGTGGTTTATACCGATCATCACCCTCTGAAATTCTTGAATCAGTTTCATAACCGGAATATGAGGCTGACCAGGTGGTCACTCATGCTGCAGGAGTATAATCTGGACATACGCCATATTGCCGGTTCTGATAACGTGATGGCGGATTGTTTATCAAGGGTGGATGATGTTGGTTAGACTGCCACAGGATTGAGGGTTGAGTGTGGAGGAAAATAGGCTGTCACTGTAGTTCAGCCGAAAAAACTAATTAAAAAAGCAAAAACCTTATAAAAACTTAATTTTTTATAACGTGTAGAATTTTGTATAAGATGTTGTAGCAGTATCTAAGTTGAATGTTTTCGCTTATTGTCGCTAAGTTAGTTGAACTTGCTCAGTGGAGCGCAACAGTCTTTATTTTTTTTATATATAGTGCCTTGTGTCGCAACAGTGTGTGGTACTATGAGAAGCTTTCTGTTAGATATGAAGAACTTAGTCAAGGGTCTTATATCTTGGGGGAGGTGTGACGCTTCTGCATAGTAGCCACGTGCGGGCGTGCGCGCGCGTCGGCTGACCAGCCGTTTAGAAACCGGCTGGCGGCACCCGGCCGGCAGGCTTTTCCTTAGTATATATCCTACGACAATGTAACTAATGTCTGGGATATTCTTATGTTGTTTCACAACTTGTAGCTGCCCTTATTCTTAGCCAACGCATCTTAGTATATTTTATTCTCGATAGTTGATTGTTTCATTATAATATATAAGATGTAAGTCTAGTGAGAGTGGCAGGAGACGAGCGGGAGAAAGAGACCGGCTGGGGGACGTTGCTTCGCGCGGAGAGTCTAGCTTGGGATGAGCCTGAGGTTGCCATATGCATTTGATTGCAACGTTAGGCTTAGTCTCGACTCACGCACGGGGTAGACGATTTTGACCCGGCAACTGTGTTGAGTGTTGCAAAGCCTGGGATGTATTCTGCATGCCTAGGGTGGGGTCCAGACAGATTCAAGACTCAGAGCTCACCTCACTGTCGTACACTTCGGACCCCCTTGATATCTATCCCTCTCAACCCCACTAAGAAACTTTCTCTCTTACTTTGTATACCTTCCTTCCACTACTTCACCAATCTATTTAATTATCCCATCCCCTTGATAGACCTTATATCTATTATTGTATTAACGACGAGCTCTCAGATAATTAGATAGGATTTTGGGCCTTATGCAGAGATGTAATTGTTTATGAGACTTAGGAAGCTTTTTTTGTTGTCTCATATTTGGTGGTTTCATGCTTGCTAGTGTGTTCTTGTGTCAGGTTAGCAGGGGCTACACCGGAGGGGAGGCTTTTTGCGATCCTTTAAGTAAAGTCTGCTGGTGCGAGTCCTGTGGACCCGCACGACTTTACTAGGATACCCGTGGGAGTCTGGGGGCATTTTCTTGTCTGTGTCCCTGTGTGTCTAGTGTTGTGTTGTGTGAGGGCCCTTGCCTAGTCCACTCAGCACTGCGCTAGCACGTCTTGCTTTTGTTTTAGGGTCGCCAGGAGAGAGTCAGATACTTGGGATCTGAGTCTCTCAAGAGAGCACCCTTTCAATTAGAGTAATTTGGCGCACAGACCTGGGAACGTCCCTAGGCTAGAGCAGGTGGCTCAGCCCGGGTATCCGAAGCCTGTATCCTTCCGGCAAGACCTCTGCCACCTGGCAGATTAACAGCTAGGGGCTTATGATCTCTGTATGCTTGTTATTGTGCCCCAGTTTACCGTTTTTGTGAGCATTGTGAGTCAGGGTGTGGCTTAGAGACTCTGTCCGAGCAGGCTTGCCTGACTAAGAGTGAGAAGCACACCTGTATGTGGTTATGTTGCGAGTTGCTGCCTTTATTTAATTATACCTATGCCATTATACACTGTATGGCCTATCACTAGTATTTATTCCTGCTTATGAGTTAAGAGTTCTCTAAATCCGTAACGTACTTTCTTTGCTAAGCATCAGATCCTACAGTAGCCGCATGCAGTTTAGAAACCCGCATCTTGTCTACCGGTACGATGTTTTGAGGACTGTTTGCTTTCACCTTCTTTCACGCAGGGGTAATTAGTTGTATTAATTAACGTAACGTTAAATGTACTTTCTTCTAGTTTGTTATTAAATTGTTTCTGCAATTTAATTCCGTTATCTATCTTTTCCTTGAAGCTTTAAGTCAACTTAATTGTGTGATCTTTTATATAGCCTGCTTGACTATCAGCAGTCTATAGTGCGTGCACACTGTAACCGAGTCATAGGATACCTCGTTGTCCAGGCAGGACTCTTGACGGTTTAGGGTGGTTTGTTGCCTGGGTTTATAGATAAGGGTTGGATCTAGCGTTTTCCGTTGTTGCTTGTTGCCGCATACCTAGTCCAGTAGAAAGAGCCCAGTGTTTATATATCCCAGGACGTAACAGGTTACTACAAGATCGTGCAAGCAACAACTAAAATTACAGATATATATAGCTACAGTAGGATACTAAAATTACAATATCTACTAGAGTAATAAGAACAACAGATTGGCTGGCTATAGGCTAGGCTAGGTTTGAATTAGGTTAAAAGCTTGGCAGGTTGGGTTAGGCTAGGTTAGTTTGTACAAATACCACCCTTAGCTTAAAGTAAAATCACTCTGAGGAGAAAAAGTCAAGAATATATCTAGGTGAAAAAGATAAATGAATGCACTTAAATTTACTACAAAATTGGCTGGAATTTAATATGTATAATTCCCCACCAAAAAAAAATTGTTTACAAAATGGTGTCGGCGTTCGTTCCTGTAGGCAGGTTAGTTAGTACACAATATTGTTTATTAGCAAATTAATATGCAAAGCTTTACTTACATACAAGGCAGTTAAATTGATACTTACTACAGTAGGTAATGGGTAAAATTAGGGGCTACGATTTTATATCAAATAAGAAGAAAGCGTTTGTTTACAAACAAAACAAACAAAGAACAACAGATGGCGCTAGTGGCGCCCTGTCCGAGCAGGAGTCTTGTGATAAACACAAAGTTTATCAGTCAATACACAGCGAAATATCGTGCAGTGTTACTTAGTAAGCTACAGGATGGTTAAAC
Source organism: Paralithodes platypus (assembly GCA_032716605.1). Lineage (NCBI taxonomy): Eukaryota > Metazoa > Arthropoda > Malacostraca > Decapoda > Lithodidae > Paralithodes > Paralithodes platypus. Next base: position 27,430,520 of record CM064534.1, on the reverse strand, counting down.
GTGCTCTTAACCACCTTTCATGCACAAGAATGAAGAAGATGAGTAGTTAATACTCAAATTATGATCGATATCGTGAGAGCGTTGACAGAGCGTCTGCAGCGTCTGGCGGTAGCGAGGTAGTGAGGTGAAGAGTAGGAAAAGGGCTAAAGGGCCAGTTCGGGATAGTGTTAGTATCCCCCTTGTACAGTTCCAGGCTCGAACTGTGAGGACAAATGATGGCAGTATTTGGCACCGGGACCCAAACCCGAATCTACTTAGGATCTCTGCCACCCAGCGACAAACACCCGGCGAAATGACTACGGCCTATGCCAACAGCACGACATCAGAAGAACTTTTTCAAATGTTTGTACCTGACGCAGAATTGGCTGCAATAGAGTACCATACTAACAAGAAAATAACCTCTCTCAAGGCCAGGTTCAACCACCCCGACACAGCAACCACTGCTTACCTCTCTCTCATGGAACTCAAGGTGCTGCTTGGTCTTCTCATTGTCTCTGGGATAAAAGAAGACAACCATGTGGGGACTGATCAGATGTGCTGTACCGCAGCACCATGATTAACCAGCGATTCTGCTTCCTGATGAGGGCCCTCCGCTTTGACAACTCTGAAACCAGATCTCATAGACTCCTCACCGACAAGCTGGCACCCATCAGGGCACTCTGGGACGCTTGTCTGTTGGGCTGCAGGACCTCCTATGAACCAGGGCCACACTTCACCATAGATGAGCAGTTGCTGGCGTTTGGAGGGAAGTGCAGCTTCCACATGTTCATCTCCAACAAACCTGCAAAGTAAGTAATCCTACCTACCTGTAATATACTTACCTGTCATATAGGAAGTACTTACCTCACCTATGAGTCTGTACTTACCTGTAATTTTACCTTATATTTACTTGACATTGAATGATATTACTTACCTGTCATGTTGGAAGTGCTTACCTCACCTATGGGTCTGTACTTACCTGTCATTTTACCTTATATTTACTAGACATTGAATGATATTACTTACCTGTCATGTTGGAAGTGCTTACCTCACCTATGAGTCTGCACTTACCTGTCATTTTACCTTATATTTACTTGACATTGAATGATATTACTTACCCGTCATGTTGGAAATGCTTACCTCACCTATGAGTCTGTACTTACCTGTTATTTTACCTTATATTTACCTGACATTGAATTATATTACTTACCTGTCATGATGGAGGTGCTTTACCTGTAATTTTACCTTATATTTACCTGAAATTTAATGATATTACTTACCTGTCATGTTGGAAGTGCTTACCTCACCTATGAGTCTGTACTTACCTGTTATTTTACCTTATATTTACCTGACATTGAATGATATTACTTACCTGTCATGTTGAAGGTGCTTTCCCTGTCATTTTACCTTATATTTACTTGGTATTTCCTGTGTGACATGTTGACTAATAACTCTTAATGTTCACAGGTATGGACTCAAAATTGTCATGTTGTGTGACGCCGACACGCACTTCATGTGCAACGCAGAGCCGTACCTGGGGAAAGGACAAGTGACACTGCCCAACACCGTCAAAACCTACGGCGAGTACTACCTGGTGGAGCTAACCAAACCCTTCGCACGTCGCGGCCGCACAGTGACAAGAGACAACTGGTTCAGCACCATGCAGGGAGCACTGTCACTGCAGAACAAAGGTCTGTAGTTTGTCGGGACCATCAAGGCCAAGCCATACCTGCCCAAGGCTATCTATGACACACCTCTGGTTGTCGGCCAGTCTGTTGCCCTCTTCAACTACGACAAGAAGCTAACTCTCATATGTCACAGGGGCAGCAAGGCCAAGAGAGTCCAGCTACTTAGCACCATCCACCAAAACCCCACCATAGTTGAGAAGGTAAAGACGGCCATCCAGATGTTCTACAACGCGACGAAGGGTGGGGTGGACATCTTCGACAAGCTGTGCACCAAGACGTCATGCAGCCGAATGACCAATCGCTGGCCACTCTGCTTCTTCTTTGGCATCCTGAACCTTGCATCCACCAACTCCTAAATCCTCCACCAGCTACAAAATCAAGGTCAGAGGACGATGACAAGGAGAAAATTCGGCATGAGCTTGGGTGAGCAGTTGTGTAGACCCTGGGCCCTCAACAGACTCCAGATAGTCACCTTGCCACGGGAGCTGAGGTACCTCATCGGGTCGGTTTATGGCGTTGTGGCTGACTACCAGCCTGACGAACCTGCACCCGGACGACAACAAGGCCCAAGGGAACGGAAGAGGTGTTACCTGTGCCCCAGGGGATCCAACAGGAAGACCAGAGACCAATGTACAACATGCCAGAAGTACGCGTGCTTCCGCCACTTCAGGATCACCTGTGAAACCTGTTCTACTTTAGGTAAGATAAAAAAACACATTTTATTCACTAAATAAAAGGGTTATTCATTAGTTATACACATTTTAGAGGTCATATGGTAATTTTTGCCCGAAATCTATCACAATTGTCCAAAAATGTAGGCCACTCAAAAATTAAAAATTAAAAAAATATTTGTTTGGCATGAAACCAACTCAGCTTTCATTTTGGGGGCTGTTAGTATGTTATAGGATAGCAATACCACTTGAATACCAAATTTTGTGCAAATCCATCCATATTTAGATACCCTTAGGCTAAAGGGAAAAAACACGGGTCTTGGGGACATAAATAATTGCCCCCGCCACTTCAAGATCACCTGTGACACCTGTTCTACTTGAGGTAAGATAAAAACAAATATTGTATTCACTAAATGAAAGGTGTATTCATTAGTTAGACACATTTTAGAGGTCATATGGTAATTTTTGCTCGAAATCTATCAATTTGTCAACAAATTTAGGCCACTCAAAAAGTTCACATTACTAAATATTAATGTGTGGCTTCAAACAAACTCAGATTTCGTTTTGGGGGGTGTTAGTGTGTTATTGGATAATAATAGCACTTGCATACCAAATTTTAGGTAAATCCATCCATATTTAAGTACCCTTAGGCCAAGCGGAAAAAAAAATTGGCAAAAATAATTAACGTTTTTTGTTCACCCTCACAGCTCTTCAGTGGTTTGCGGCAGCCATCTCCAAGTTGGACACCAGGAAGCCCCATCCTTTCCCTCCACAGCCCTGGAAGCACTTTAATTTAAACAACTTAAAGTATGTCTTACACCTTATTTTTTGGTACCATCTTTTTTACGGGGATAATGTTGTATCAAAAATATTATTAAATAGTAAATATTAGAATACTTTCATTTCCACCTGACATAGTATTAAGCAATGATTGTACTTGTTATTGTCACAAACAAATTTAAAATCTATCAATTAGTTTTCGTGTGAGAATCATTTAAAGTGCCGGTAACCATATGGGGTCCATATTGCCAAGTTCGCCACACTTCTGGAACATTACCTGAGCAGGGTTAATGACTAGAGGCACTTTTTCAACTGAATGTAATCATCTAGTAGTAGCCAGAAAAAAATGAAAAGGATGACTCCGGTACAGAAGGGTTAATGATTGTATCACAATACATTGCCTATAATTCATGTATTTTTCCCTTAAGTAACTTCTCCAGAATCCATAACATATTCGTTGACACTAAAGCTAAACATGCAGTAACCCGAAGAATCAATATTTAGTCTTATCTGACCGATAACGACATATGGGCAGACTACTTTGTGTGACTGTGTAAGCCAAATATAATACAAGCAGTTAGATTAGTAAATAAATAGATATAATGTTTCGATACCTAGGACTCATAACCTCCAAATTAACGACATTAAGTAATAGTGCAGGTTTTGTTATTATGTGCATGAAGGAGACATAAGGCAAAGCTGCCTGTAGCAAGTGCCCCCCCCCCCCCAAGTTTGAAAGTTATACAGTGTGGTGTGCATGGTAAGTGTGGTGCAATTAATATGAGGAAGAAGTGTTTGTGAGAGTTAGCTGGGTTACTGTCTGTGTAGGTGAGGCACAAAATATAAACAGTGAGGGAAGCCAGGCAAATGACACAGGTGCTCAGCAGCTCCTTATCATATGCCTATCATATCATATCCCTACCCAGTAACTATCGTCCAATTAGCTTAACCTCAGTTGTATGTAAAATGCTAGAAACGGTCATACGAGACAGACTCGTAAATCACTTAGAGGAAAATAACATACTTAAAGATACTCAACACAGCTTTCGTAAAAAACGTTCCTGTTTAACAAACCTCTTAGACTTCTTCCACGATATCCTCAACCTCTACGATGAGAGTAAAGCTGTAGATATTATATACCTTGATTTTCAAAAGGCCTTTGACAAAGTTCCCCACAAACGTTTACTGCTAAAACTAAAAGCGCATGGAATACAAGACGGTGTGTTGAAATGGATAGAAAATTGGCTCAGCAACAGAAAGCAAAGGGTAGTCATAAACGGTAAGGCATCTAAATGGACCAATGTAAGTAGCGGGGTACCCCAGGGATCGGTACTAGGACCAATTCTCTTTCTAATTTACATCAACGACATAGATGAGGGTCTCACCTGCACAATCTCAAAATTTGCTGACGATACAAAAATTGCAAATAGCGTACTCTCAAAAGAACAAGTTAACGATATGCAACACAATCTAGATAAATTGTCATGTTGGGCCCAAATTTGGCAAATGAGTTTCAATGCGGATAAATGTAAAGTACTACATGTCGGATACCTAAATGAGAAAGCAAACTATTCGATGAATGGCACTCAGCTTAAGAATGTAAACAGAGAAACTGATCTGGGAGTAACAATATCGAGTAACCTAAAACCGAGTCAACAATGTTCAGAAGTTGTTAAGAAGGCAAACAAAATAATTGGCTTTATAGGCAGGTCATTTGAGCATAAATCCAAAGAAGTTATCCTAACCCTTTACAATTCCTTAGTCCGCCCTCTTCTGGAATACTGCGTTCAATCCTGGTGCCCTTATTACCAAAAAGATATAAACAAGCTAGAACGAGTTCAACGTAGAGTTACCAAAATGATACCTAGCCTAAAGAACAAACCATACGAAGAGCGTCTTAGAGAATTAAATCTATTTCCTTTAACCCAGCGCAGATTAAGAGGCGACTTAATTCAAGTGTTCAAAATCATCAAAGGCATCGACAATATGAACTGTAGTAAGTACTTCACTATCGACCAATCTAATTACACGCGGGGAAACGGTTGCAAAATTATTGGTAAATCTTTTAACTCGCACGAATCTAAGAATTTCTTCTTCAATCGAGTTGTCAACTTGTGGAATGGGCTTCCCCGAGACGTTATAGACTGCAGCACCGTTGATTCATTTAAATTCCGCCTAGACAAATATCTCGCATCAAACCCGCGACTGACTGCGTTTGTAAATGAATAACTTTATCCTCCCCTCAGTTACTAACCCATATGTCCCCTACTAACTTCCTAGTCCTGCCACGTTAGTGGCAGGGCAGTAGTTCCCTTTTCAATGTTCCCTTACCCACTCTAAACCACTGTTTGGACACTTGATCCTCAGTGTTTTGGAGGACAAGCAACCTAGAAGGGTCACTAGACCTGTTGTTGCTTGATTTCCTTTGTACTCCTTTGCCTTTGTACTAAGTGGCCTCCCTGGGTACTGCCCTGCTTGATTGGTGCCTACCATATGATTATTTGTTCACATGTTTACATTATGTGTCATTCGGTGTTTTTTCTATGATATCAGTGTAGTGGTTCACGTGTGTGAATCTGTTGTTCTAGACTTGCCTGGTGATGGAGTAAATGGTTCTGAAACGTAGCAACATACACATGTATATTTGTTTTGGCCAACCCAAGTGTTTATTTGCATCATATATATATATATATATATACATTAATATATTATTATGTACTGCCATCTCAGATATCGCATTACATGATATACTAGCTGTGTAAGCCTTTAAATGTGTATTGATTGTAAGACTATTGGCAACAAATATAATAAAAATAGCTGTACATGTCATATATGTATTAATATATGTATATAAGTCACCTAAGTAGACATTGTATGTAAAGTAATTACTCTGTATTCAAATATAAGTTAGTTCATGTTGATATTCACACATGTTATGTGGACCATATTAATTGCAGTCTATCTCATCCTTCTTATATACTGAACTAGCTTGGTTTTACAATGCGCAAAGTTTAGTTTCAATAACATTGCATATATTAAAATATTTGATCTTATAGGCAATTTCAGAAGCATTAGGGATAGCATAATTGTATTATTGTATTGTCTAGTTCGGGTTTAATACTGAGTCAAATGAGTGGGTAGCTATTAAAGTCGGGTTTCTGTCTAACTGATGGTAAACTGAATACATTAGCAACTGATTTGTTGATACCTTAGTGGACAAAATATGATACCTCTATGTCTCTGCGTCATATTGTTGCCAAGTGTTCATATTATTAACATATGTCGCTCTAATAATTGGTATATAATAGTTGAGTAATCAGGATAGCGAGATAGCAATTTAGCATCAGCTTGATAAATACAGACTATAGTGCACACAACTGTATTTCAAGGTATGATTTCTACTTTTAATATCATATCGATCAATTATAGTAAGTCGTTCATTACGAGTCACTTGTTCGTATTATATTCTAGCTACATTTAGACCATCTTGTGCATCTTTGGAAGAATCGTTTTTAATTAAATCGATACGTATAAATATTGTGTAGCTTTCGATTGTTTAGAGCTTCCTAAGCTAAACACTTTCGTCTATTAACAGGCAGAATAATATATATATATATATATATACGGTATATATATATCCCACAAAGTGAAGGGGATAATGATCCTTATCCATTTATATGTCCTACACCGTTGCATTGCCCAGCTGTCAACACTTCAGGAACCATTAGCCAGTCTCCCTCTCACCCTCCTCCACCCATAATATATAGAGGGTGTCGTAATATATCATTATAATGTATGCTGCAATATCAGACGACCAAACCACCCACTTGAATAATATAAACGGGAGGCAGAAATGGAGATCAGATGAATATAGGAAGCATAAGCCATTCCAAATACGAATTGTCCAACTATTCATATAAATGAAAACACTTAAATTAGACTGGTTATCATGCCAACTTTAACTTTGTTATCACAAAAGGCAGGCAGCCTGTAACGAGTGTCTCCCCCTAAGTAAAAAGTGTGACAAAGAACCAAATTCAAGGTATTGTACGTTAGGATAAAAACCTAAACAACATTACCTATCATATCCAAACCCACTCAGTATGCCACGACGCTCTTCATTGTATTATTGTGGCTATCATTAGACGGTTGAACTTAGCTTATAAACAGCTAGGAAACAAAGGGGTCATATCCAGTTTTACTAACCCATTGATATCTACATGTTATTCCTAAGCTAAATATAATGATCTATTGAGAGCTATAAGAAATAAGAGCTATAAAAAGAAAGGCGTGTTCGCATATTGAAGGCGTTACATTAACTTATACCGGTATACTATATAATATACACTACAGTATATATTATACATAACAACATAGTTATTAATTGAAAATTTGTACTCTGTGTACAGTCAAGGACTAAAGTGACGTCCATTCAAGACAAAAATTGCACGTTTTTCTTGGTTCTGAATAAAACCCAAATTAATGAACAATTAGTCAATGAAGTAGTGATTAGTGAATCAGGTACACATGATGCAGTTAGAACTATAGGAACAGGATTCACTGCATTATCGACCTATTATCCATTGGTTCTAGTTTATCTTAGGATCAAGAAAGGGACGCTAAATTTGACTTTGAATATTCTATCATTTTAGTTCCCGACTGTACAAGTAGTGGTCCACCAACCTTCAATGAACAATATTTAAAATGCAATTATTATAGTTTTTCATGAAACTGGGACTCTGTATGACAAATTAATTGTTATAGTTTATATCTAGGTAATTCTTTATACAATGGACAGGTATTACTGGAGTCAATTGTATTTTTTCTCAGAAAATACGTTGTTCTTTCTCACATTATATTACAGTTTATAGGTGTGTTCCTACGTGGATCTCCCAGAAACCCATTCATCCGTAACACTCACACGTTGTAGCAAAAACAGTAGATAACACGAACATTTAAACAGTAGTATGACAGCCAGAGCGTGTGTCTGTGTGTGTGTGTGCATTTCGAGTAAATGTTAGGTACCAGTTTGAATTGTTTCCTTTAATGGGTTATATATTTGGTTTATTGTAGTTTGGTAAGTTGCTTGAAGATGCTGGGTCGATTCTGGGACGATTCTCGCCTGCTTCTCTCGTTGCATGTAGATTGGTAGATATAATATAGATGTGATATATATGAATGCCGCCACCACCTTTACCTCATATATTTTAGGGTAAAGGAAAATATGTCAATGCCAGCCAACTTGATGTATTCAGGAACAAATGTAGATTTAAATATTACAAAGAATTTTCCTCTCTGACGGGAGAAAATCTGCGGGGGCCTGTTGTCGTGCCCATGTCTCCTGTCTAACCCTCTCAAAACCTCTCTCCTACCTATCTCCTTACCTCCCCAAATACACCCCTCACATGTGACGGGCACCTCCGAATCACGTGGACAGTGCTTGGTGAGCTCAAAAGTGCGTGAGTAAGGTCTGACATGGTAAAACCAGAAGAAGGAAGTTACAATGATTTAACCTTCTGAATGTAAAGTCCTCTGCTTAAATTCACAGTACAGTGCAAGTAAATCACCTTATCATTATATGAGAGTTGTAATAATGATTCCTACAATAATTACCGAATATAACATGTAATATAAACCTAATACACAGTATATATACAGAGGGTGTGTGGCGGAGTACGTGGTCTTGCCACTGGACTGGTAATCCAATGGACCCTGGTTCAAATCCCAATATGTCAATGGGAAAGATATTATTGGCATGGAATGTGTGCTGTACCTAGTATCAGTGCATTACCACAGCACACCGAAATCCCAAAATAATACCCTCATTGTTCCCTGATTAAATAGCATTGTATGAATATTCCCATATTCAAAAATATATGCTACAAGGGGGCAATGCCTAGTGAGTTAATTGCTCAATAGGTGGTGTTCTGTGTGGGGAATGAGACTGTGAAGCGCAGAGGCGAGGCAGCTTCAGAGATGGAGTTGCTTCGAGCCGTGAAGCTTCGCATGTCTCACTCCCTAGATGGCAGCAAGACCTCACGGGCCTCACCGTTTTCAGCGGTAGAGTGTAAAGGCTATCAGCCTATGCCCGAGAGGGAGTAGTTGGAATATAGAAAAACAAATATATATATATATATATATATATATATATATATATATTTCCTGCCGCATGTCCGAATTTCTCCATTCTTATTTTGACAAAACAAATGATTCCCTACAGCACTATGCCCTAAATTACGAATGTTTTCCTCTATGGACTCATTCATCCGTGTCCTTATCACACACCCTCACATAATTCCATATTCCTGCGTCGGTAGTGATGTGCAGGCGGATGGTATTTTGGGCGACCATCTCTCAAGCATATTAGGCGGTGTTGGATCCTTATTATTGCTAGCTCTCGTTCCTACCATTATAACACCAGTGTTTGTATTCTGCGAGCAAATGTGGTTCACATAATATACCATAATATAATGCATAAAGATAGATCACACATTTAGTTCAGAGAGCTTCATTCATTAATTTTAAGTTCTCTGAGATGCTCAATAATCAAATAACCTACAGCATAAATTAAAATCTGCCGACTACGACACACTTGACCAACTAAAACCCAACAGTCAAATGTATTATTGATGTTTGCAGAATAATGATAATTGTCTCCTGCCAGAGTGGTGGTAAGTTTATATTTGCCTGTAGGCCTACTAGGTTGTATCAAGTTTTCCTTTTCCTCCTTGTGCCCTCAGATCAGTAATTCGTGGCGTTTTCGTAAGTGCTCTTATTTAACATACATGGCATCCTGTGTTTAACTTATTTCTGAAAACGATTACATACCTTATTATGCATTTGAATTCATGTAGAACTCCATGAAATATATATATTTTTTAATATATACAGTATATATTGCTGAGTTTATTACCTTAGTCCAGGTAAGGGGTTAATACACGATGTCTATAGTTAGAGTTCTAGATAATGGAATAGATTGAATGGATAATAGATATGTAACAATAATTTTGCATGACCTACATACGTCCAATTTTGTTTCAAATGTGTAATTATTTCGTTATCGAATTAATATAATGTCCCATTATTGTTGCCCACCCTATAATTAATGACACAGCGTCACTGGTAGATATTGTTGTGCGGCCCTACCATGTGTCCTTTTATCTCGTTCCTCACCTTTCAGGTCATCTAATTGGTTAGGAACTAGGGATTATGAGAGTATAAGAACATGTAGGAGGTTTTGAAGGTCCAGCACTACTACACTGTAATAATTTTGTATGATTGTATAATTACAACACATACTCCCCACCCCCCCCTCTCTCTCCAACTTATGCCTAATATCCTAATCTCTCCTAAAGATGTACTTTCTACCCTCTCGGGGCTTAATACTAAGAAGGTGTATTGTCCGGACGGTGTTCCTCCTGTTGTACTTGAAAACTGTGCTTCCGTGCCTAGGCAAACTCTTTCGTCTCTGTCTCTCCTCTAAAGTCTTTCCTTCTTGCTGGAAGTTTACTCTCATTCAACCTGTCCCAAAGAAGGGTGACCGCTCTCAACCCTCCAACTATCGTCCAATTGCTCTCATCTCTTGTATCTCTAAAGTTTTTGAAACTATTCTTGCTTCCAAATTTCTTAAGCATTTCTCTTCTCATAATCTGCTCTCAGATCGCCAGTATGGCTTCTTTAAGGGTCGCTCTACTGGTGATCTTCTTTCATATCTTACTAACTCTTGGTCATCCAACTTTCAGGACTTCGGTGAGACTTTTTCTATTGCACTAGACATATCGAAGGCCTATCAACTCCGGTGTTCCTCAGGGTTCTGTCCTATCTCCTATTCTCTTTCTAATTTACATAAATGATCTTCTCATCTGTACATCCAGTCCCATCCATTCATATGCAGACAACTCTACTTTAAACCACTCAATTAGTTTTCCAGAACGCCCCAGCCAGCAGTCCCTCAAAAGTAAACGTAATGAAGCCATAAAATGTTTATCTTCTGATCTAGCTACTATTTCCAATTGGGGTAGAGAAAACCTTGTTGCATTTAATGCTTCCAAAACTCAATTTATCCATCTTACTACCCGTCAGGAACCTCCAGAGGACTATCCTTTATTCTTCAACAATACAAAAATCAACCTTTCATCTTCCCTCAACGTTCTCGGTGTTTCTTTTTCTTCTTCTCTCACTTGGAAAGACCATATTACCAGTCTCGCTAAGGCAGCCTCCCAGAAGCTGGGATTGCTCAACTGCCTCAAGGGGTTCTTTACCCCTGCGCAGTTTCTTGTATTGCGTCCTTGTATTGAGTATTGTTCACATGTGTAGGGAGGATCCTCTCACACAGCACTCCCAGATAAAGTAGAAAGGAAAGCCTTTCGTATCATTAACTCCCGTCCACTCACCAACTCTCTGCAATCTCTCTCTCTTCGCCGGAATGTTGCATCTCTCTCGCTATTCTATCGCTACTACAATAATCAGCTATGTTCCTCGGAGCTTTCTCAGTGTATACCACCTCCTTTACGTAGGGTACGTAGCATCCGCCTTGCAACACAATCCCACCCCTACTCTGTGCAACTCTCCAACCCAAGAGTGAAACGCTATTCTCAGACTTTCTTCTATTCAACTGCTGAGCTCTGGAACTCTCTCCCAGTATCAGTTTTTCCCTCTTTCTATTACTTATATTGCTTCAAACTCCGTTTGTCCAGGCATTTTAGCTCGAACGTCCCTTGATTTCGGCCCTGTCACTCTTTGAAATCTGGGGGAGGCACTTGCTACAGGCAGTTATGCCGTTTATCTCCCTCATTCACATAGATTTTTTTTTTTTTTTTAGCACAATTTGTATGAAATACAAGCGTATTAATGTAATCGTATTTTCCATATATATATATATATACTCCTTCACCCTACTATCTCTCTCACTCTCCGGAATATTCTCTAAGTTTGCTGTCGACACAATCTTCCTCTCATGTGTCTCTTTGCTCAACATAATGTAATTCTCGTTTATTTCTTAAACTTTGTCCTTATCCAGGTTTTCGATTTGTTCAAGGATACGGTTTGATCAACCACATCTTCCACAGGTAAATATACAGAAATTAAGCTTTGTAGAAGTAGCACTTTTCCATCAGGCTGCTGTCACTAGCGAAAAGATGACTGAATATATACAGTATTCCATTGTCTCCCGAGAAGCAATGGTGTTAGAACCAGAATGTTTCGTGTTGTCAGCGTCATGGCTCAGCACTTCAAGTCAGCTTTACTGGACTTGCACTTCGGACCCGGTACTATAAACACCCTGAGACTTTGGCGTTACTCACTGTAGCACCTCTTAACAGCATTACCTGTCTAATTATATACTTTATATATATATATTACCATAGTCTCTAGCTCATTCATAAATATTCGTGGACTTTACTTATTTCTAATTATGGAAGTTGTTGTTGTTGTTGTTGTTCCCCAAGCTGCCTGGCCGAACAGCCCCAAGGCCCCGAGCAATTCCAAGGCCATAACCGAGCACCCCCACAGAACCCTCCCTGCCGACCACAATAAAGCCTGGGTGACCGAAGCCACTCCATGGCGGGGAGCTGAGGAGGGTGCGGAAACGCCCGGGAAACCAAAGCCCCACCCAGGGCCCTGTGCCCCTCAGCAATTATGAAGAGAAAGTTGAGGGGCAAGGGAAAAATGTGACGCTTTGGCTTCCAATCTTGGTAGATTGAGAGGTCAATCCACGGAAAAGACGCCGTCACTTGAGATCTAGAAAATATATAAGTTAAAGGAACAGTCAGAGTAAGCTATGGGTATGGCAGAGATCGCTCAGTTCTCACTCTGATAGACCAGCCCATCACCACATGGAATTATGGAAGTACTGTATATGTGTGTAAACGAATTTTAGAATATAATTATCAACTACAAAACTATGTATAACTTTTATTGACAAGCATTTGCTATCCAAAAATCAATCCAGAAAGTTATAATTGCATAAAGACAAACATAGGGGATCCACGAATTCTTACGAGATGGCTAGACACTCTGACATCCGACTGTGCCATAATAGTTGGCCTAATTCCCTTCTTTAGTTTAGGAACGTCCTCACTGATAGTACCAAGCTATTCAGATTGGCCATAAAACTAAGTAGCAAGGTAAACCAAGCATAACTTAATTAATTGACGTTATTCTACAATCTGTCCTAGTCAAGCCCTACTGGAAGACCTTGGACTGTAAAATAAGCAAAGCAAGCACCTATACTCTAGGAGCACAGAACCTCCTTTAACTGATACTGCGAGATAGATGTACACAAAGGGAAACACACTAAACATCAGCACTCATCATACCAGACACTAAATTCACAGACCAAGATGGAGTATTAATTATATTACAAAATCTATTAAGGAGCCCTCCCCAAAAACATCTTAAGCCCTATTAACACTGACCCTATTCTAAAGTGACAAGGGCCAGCAGAGTTCTAATGAGGCTGTAGTACTATAATATTAATGAAGGCACATGCTGCAGTCTGCTGCACTAAGAGAGCAAACCTCATGCATATGATCTCCCCCGATTTCGGCAAGCATAGTCCGTTGTTGGTAGGTTTTATATATACTGTAGTTTTTAATCCGTTGTCGTGGGTGGAGATAAGGATGTCTAGGAAGGGAAGTCGTCCGTCGGTTGATTCTTCGTAGGTGAAGTGGAGTCCTGAAGCGGCCATGAATCATAGTTGTAGGTCCCGTAGTTCACTGATGTCCTTGGCTCGCACAAATATGTCGTCAACATATCTACAGTAGGTGGGTCTCCAGGAGCTCTTCTCCGATGGTGCCCATAGAGAAGTTGGCGAAGAGAACTCACAGGGGGCTGCCCTGAGATACCATACCTCTACTTATAATTGGATGTAAGAAGGTTTTAATTTGCATAGTTTTGTTTCGTCAGTAGTTCAACTCCTTCAAGCGGTAGAATACTTTCTATTTTTATCCTTTGAAGCACTGTGGAATGAATCTGGCCGGCAGTATACCAAGCGGAGGAATGCAAGCCTTGCAGATTATCTGGTCAATGTGTCTCCAGCGTCGAACAATCTTTGAGAGAGACATCCATCTAGCAGGTTCTCTGGAGGGAATTCCATCGGTGTGTATATTTGTTTAGTACTATTCTTCGGCGTGCTACAGATGTTATTAAAGCAGAAGCCGTATGTTCTAACAGGAGGAATGGTATGTCCGAAAACAATATATCATTTATATACGCCAGACGTGATGAAAACAGTTTGTGGGAGAGCTATACAGAAATTAGGTTGCAATAAGTGAATGCAATCATCATTTTATGTATGAACACTAAATGCAGGTTCAAGGTTTGCTTTATGGTAAGATAGGAATTAGTTACTTTGAATTGCAATTGGAAACATCACAAGTTAGTTTCAGGGCAGTTAGTTAAAATAGTTAAAAATAATTAAGCCAGCACCCTGCAAGTCAAGTACATTTTCAGGACTGGAGCCACTTTTCTAGAACCCCAGTCCCTTGTTAAGGTCAGATAGGATATGCATATTAATATTCATGAATACTGATAACATGGCAGTCAGACTTGCATCTAACAGGCGACTTGCATTAAGGAAACTACAGCAACATGATTATTGAAGGACTAGCTAACAAGGATATCTAAAATACCTATACAATTAGGAAGAGTGGTGGGAATATCCATTTAACTGGTTTTGGCCAGGGGAACTTCAGAATTGTCCTCTTTATGGACATTATGTTGCATAATACTATTAAACCTAGCCGCACCGTCAAGGTACACTTGGTCAAAGAAGTATCTGCACCCCTACGCTGATCATCTGGTGTGTACAGCTAGATAGGGTTGACACCTCTGCTTGCAGCTATATCCATGTGTTAGAGATCATACGCTCTAACACATGGATATAGTTGCTGGCGGAGGTGCCAACCCTACCGAGCTGTACACACCAGATGATCAGCATAGGGGTGCAGATACTTCTTTGACCGAATGTACATAAACTTACCTGCTCATATGATTATATAATGAATCTAAATGAGACCAAATTGTTTTTTCTGTATATGTCACGTATGATCCATTATTAAATTATAGTGTATATATAATTATCAGCATGTACAGTGGAGAGCAGTAATTATGAATCACGCACTAGAGCACTTGAAATGTATAGCCAGATTCTAAACTTCTGCAATATAATTATACATAGTATAGTTTCATTTGTATTGGATATAGATTCATATACAATCGTAAATTTAAGATAAAAGGGACGAGCCATCTATATAAACACCATATGAGGAGGAACACTTTGTTAACAACGCTTCGCAGATAGCTTCTTCAGGTCATTCTATCTGCAAAACGTTGTACAAAAACTGTTCCTCCTTATATGGGGTTAAATTCATTATGTCAACTTTTCCAGATCAAACTTCACAACATACCACTAACACCAGGTCCCTATGCACTGCTAGGTGACCAGATATACGGAGTGCAAGACAGACTACTCAAACATCACACCCTACCAGAGAATCGAACCCTGATGCTTTCATTGTTTAATAATACCGCTAGCGAATAATCCACTGGCCATCCTAAACACATTCAAAATAGTGGGCATCTAGTAGAGCTCACGACTGAAAAGAGTTTGGACCCCAAACGTCCACAAAACGACCCATCTGTCTTAAGATGATAACATGTTCAGAAGTTCAGAGGAGAGTATTCACCATCAGTTATCTCTGTTTTCGCTCGGTAGGTCACACTAATCTTTAATCTATTATACCTATCTATCTATTGTTATATGCCTTGTTCCCCAAGGGGGTGGTCACGAATTATCGCCTCAATCAAGGTAATTTGTTTGATTTTCTATCAAGTTTTCGGGATAAGGTTGCTATCCCAACCGCCGATTATTGTGTATAGTGGGTAAGGGAGATGTGAATTGTTATATTACCTTTGTGAATATAGTCTGTAACAAGTGTAATCAGTGTGATTGTGCTGGTCAGGTACTAGCATCCACATTGTAAATGCTACCCTGGTCTACTACACCTCTGATGCACGGCATTGCATAAAAGCATAAAAGAGACATTTGGGTGAATATATAAGTACGAAGGAGTACAACAGAAAGCACAACAGATCGATGATCCTTACGAGGTTGCTTGTATCTAAACTACCTAGATAGCCTCTCATTTAGACGAGAAAAGATGGCTTAGAAGGGACAGGATTTATTTTGTCCATGCATAATGGATAAAATTACATGGTACTCGATAGGAAAATAAGAAAAAAGAACTATCTTACTATATCTATTCTACCAACAGAGGTAATGTGGGCATATATTTTTATTCATCTGTAAACGCAGTCAGTTGGGGATTAAGGGCGAGATAATTGTCAAAGCGATTTTAGATGGTTTCAACAGTGCTAAGTCTATCATATTGCTAGGCAGGCCATTCCATAAGTGTCTTACCCGGTTCAAAAACAAATGCTTTGCTTCATGGTAGTGAAGCAAAAAGGTCAACAAAAGTGTAAGGGTATAAGGCGGATTAAGGTGATAGGCAGATGATAAGAGGTTTAAGATGGTCAGTTTCCTGTACTAAGACAACAAACAATAGATTCTTATCATATGTAAATAGTTCTTGAAACCCTTAGAAATTAGCCATGGAAAATGTATAGGAGCAAAAAACACAAAATAACGCACAGTAATACAAATATGTAAATTAAATAATTGGTTATCAAGTTAATAAATATAACTTTACTTGAACAGTGTGTACCCAGGACAAAACTGTGTAATATTTACGATTCTTACACAGGTAATACGTAACTCAATCAGTAAATATTTAGGTCAGGCTTGTTGTTAGGTTTGATACTGATAAGTTGGTTATAATGGAATGTAAGCTCGCATTTCCACATACTATTTTATGTTTAATAGTTCCCGCTGTCAGTATCTCCCTTTCCAATAGGTACAGGCTCTACCCACCAATAATGCTACTTTCATTGGTGTTATTGTGGTTAATATGACAATTGGATAAACAATGCCTGCCGTTAATATCGTGGTATAAAGCAATATTACTACTAGAACTCTTAGCTTTAACTAAGAAGGGAGGTAATCGCCATTCAAACTGCTAGGAATATTACTGTGTTTGACATTGCAGGTGTATTTAAATTCATTAGTAATTTCGTTAATGTGATCTTAAACCTAGGATACGCTCTGTGTGGGAAAGCGATTATGATCGTGGGCGAAATTACTTGTGGGCGAAACGAACGTAAACATTAATTAATCCCGGTTATATACGACCATCCTCGTTCCTACACCGTCGTCATGAAAGTAAAATATTATTCTTCAAAGTCTGGAGATGTTTGTGACGCCTGGGGTTTGCCGCTGACAGGTTAATAAAGCCAGAGTGATTGTGTGTCCTTATGAATAATGTGTGATATTACTCTAAGTTCTAGTTGCCTGCTTGTTTCACGGCACTTGAGAAAAATATGCAAGATTACCAGGATCAAGACTTTCCAAGTAATACACCACTGAGGGTCTAAAGAGCCTGTGTTTCCTTATGAATAATAAGTGCCTACAATCTCTCCAATCAATCTCTCTCTCTCTCTCTCTCTCTATATATATATATATATATATATATATATATATATATACAGTATACAGTATATATGCAAGAAAGTAACAGCAACACCAGCAACACGTGAACTTATAATATGCTAAATATCCACAGGGAAGGAAGAAAAATAATCACGGACTCAGTGTTTATTTTCCTTCCTTCCTTGTGGATATTTAGCATATATATATATATATAATTGGAGATGGACCGAATATTCACTTCTGCATTCGCATGTGCGAATATTCGCCATGTTTTTCAATATTCCCATTCGTATTCGCATCCGCATTTCCATTCATAGCTATCTGCGAATATGTAAATATTTTACCGAAACCAATGGAAAATAAACCAAAATATTAAATATTAAGTTTGAAAGTTACCACAAACGAATAAATAGAAGTGTAGATGTTAGTTAGGGCCGCTAGAGTGGAATGAAGGAGAATTGAGCAGTGTTGCCACTTAACCTTATTTAACCCGTTCAGTACCGGTGCCGTTTTTTTTACATTATTCGGGCTACTATTAGACGATTTTCTACAGTTTAACCCTTTCAAGCTCCAATACGCGTTTCTGGTCTGTTTCTGGCTACTATTAGGTTATTGTATTCAGATTAGTAACGGTATATGGAAGTCAAAGGGTTGATTGAGATAGTATTTACCCTTTTAATACCCACAACTACTTCCTAAGCTGCATAAAATCGTCTAATGATAGCCAAAATAAAATACTAAAACGCGTCCGAGCCTCAAAGGGTTAAAAAGAGCTTCCAACAAACAATAGGCTTCAAAAGACCTCACGTAAACCTTTTTACTACCCCAGATCCTTCTTAAACTGCATAAAATTGTCTAAATATAGCCAGAATAAAGCTATAAAGACGTCGCCAGTACATGAGAACGTAAGACAATGGGAGTCTGCAGAAAGCCGATTGGCCAACACAAGGCAGATCCCTCTCACTCCCAACCCCAATTACAAGGCCTAGTAAATGAACTGTATGAATTAATTTTTAATATATTGTAAGAGTTCGGCCATAGAAAATTGAATAAAATAGGTGTTTATAACGGTTATCCCTCTGAATATTATACCATGTCATTGATTTCCATTATAAATTTCATAGTAATTTAATTAATGTTTGTTGGTAATTCAAAATATCTAAATCTAACGCTATAGGGCTACTATTGGCGCTAAGTTGGTGAATTTGCTTGGGGATGGAGGCAGAGGGACAGAGTTACCCTTACCAACACCGCTACACTTCCTCAGTCCCAATGTTGCTGTTTTTGGTACTAAAGTACCAGATTTGTTACACTTGACTCTTTCAAGAACATTTGGTACATCTTTCAATAACATAGTCTATATCAATATCAAGGCCCAGCTCACTAATACCATGAGGACCGACCTCACCAAAACGGTCAGAGGACAGACAATGGGGGTCTGTAGAGCGCCGATTCGCCCACACCCGGCAGATCCCCCTCACACCCAACGCATCTCGTCCCTATGGCTATCTATTTTTTTCTTAAAAGTCTCTATCGTTCTTGATCCCACTATAACACTTGGTAGCCTATTCCACCTATCTACTCCTCTGTTACTAAACCAATATTTTTCTATATATTTTCTGGAACGAAATTATCTAATTTGAAACCATTTGTTCCAGATATTTAGCTATCACTGAGCTTTAGTACATCTTTCATGTCCCCTTTATTAATCCCACTAACCAACTTGAACACCTATATCATATCCCCTCTAACTCTGCGTCTCTCTAATGAATGTAAGCCTAATTTCTTCAACCTGTCTTCATATGGAAGATTTCTAATATTGTGGATCATTTTATAATAATAATAATCGGTTTATTTCGCGTGTGTAGGATGTACGTATTCCAATGATCTATCCAATGTGTGTGTGTGTGTGTGTTCGTTTGTGTGTGTATACGTGCGTGCTGTAAGCGTGTGTGTGTGTGTGTAGGATGCACACTTATGTCAATGATCTGTCTAATATATGTGCGTGAGCGTATTAGTAGAGTCATTTTCAGAGCTTCCGTGACCGTGTTTAGGATACCAAAGTTTTTCAGTGAATTTAACAAGGGCAACTGATACTAAAAAAAATAAGCCCCCATACACCTCACCAAAATGACGGGAAAGTTGTTATTTTAGACGTTTTTCAAAATGGCCGCCGCCGTCATCTTAAAACATTGATAAAGTTCTATTTCTTGAAGTGAATGGCCAAAAATGACAATTTTGGTGTCTATTCCCAATAATTTTGGTGTCAGAAGATCAATGGCATGGCACAATTAAAATATAATTAATAAATAATTACCAAATAATTAAGTAAATAAGAAAATAATTAAGAAAATCAATGGGATGGCATAATTCATGATTTAGAGTCCCATTAACCTCAACATCTAAGACAAATATGATGTTGTTAAATCCACTGAGAAACTTTGGTATCCTAAATTAATAAAACATGAGACCTACTGCATTAAGATGCACTATCACTGCAGGACAAATATGATGCACAACTGTCAGAATCACTTCCGCTGTCATCATCGCTGCTCTCCATTTGTGGATGACTTGGAGTATTTAGAAGATCCAGGAATGATGGAAGTGCAGGTTGGGTATAGCGTACTGGGAGGCATAAGCCATTTACAAGGTGCCATCCATGGCCAATTGGTGATGGATGATTCTGAAGCTGGAAATTCTTCTGCAGATATGTGAGGTAATTGATGCGCTCTAAGTGTGGTCGTAGACTGTCAGAATCAGGTACCAGTCTGATGATCTTCTTTTTCTTGAGTACTGACCACTTTGCTGCTCTCACCTCTGCTAGGGTCTTGTGTTTGGTGCCACAATAGATGTACCGGATAACAAATTTCTGTAAGTCATTGATGATTTCCTGTGTGACTGGAATGATTGTGCCACAACTTTTAAGGAGGTTGCGAGCTTCTGATGATTTTTCTACACGGTCAACAATAGTTTTCTTGCCTATTCCATAAAAGCCAGAGTTATGGTCGCATCCGGTAAGAACATAAAGTGGGATCAAAGACTCCGCCATTGCCTCACTACACAAACACCGAGCATTTATCAGCTGAGATTTGCGTTTCAAGCACAAGAGTCCTGATATTTGCTGAGCCACATAGGCTGCCTGAACGTAGTTATCAGTATCTTCAGTGTCTATGAAAACTGCTTCTGTATACCCTTCTGACCGCAGCTTACCATAAAGAGTGAACAGAGCTGTGTCTGCTTCTGCATGGGCCTATGTGAGATTCTGCAAAACTTCATCTGTGGTGAGATTCTTTGCTGGTTTGCCAACAACACAGTGTATGAGCTGAATAGTGGTTGTACATGCCTTTCTTTTGAAAGCAGCCTTGATAAATGCTTGAAGGCGAACTTTATTCTCTGGCTTACCAAGAAGAACATGAAAGTCTCTATTAGAAGGAAATTTGTCCTCTGACTTCATAAACACATTGCAAATGGACTGATTTTTTTGACGGTGTTGTCGTTCACTATCTTTGATGGAGAAGTCCTGCTCGTACGAGTCATTAACCAAGATAACACATTCTGCATTCGAAAGTTCACAAGTTTCATCTGCTTTTTCTCTGTCTTCAGTAGTAGGCGTTGTTAGACACCAGATTAGTCCCATGTCTACTATTGATGTGTAAATATCAGGATACGGTATGGATGTCATTGTCAGTTTTTCCTGTAGCTTACTCTTCTGCGTTTTGCGCATAGTACCATTTGCATTGAAAATTGAAAGGCACTCATCTGTTACTCGATGCTGCATTAAGTCTTCCATCTTTAAGCCATCACTTGCCTCAACAAGTTTGATGACCGAGGTAAATGCCTTACTCTCCATTTCTTCAGTTGTCTGTTTCAGGTTTTCACTTGCTGTCTTCTCGATTTCTTGAGTTGCAAAATTGCCTCTTTTACTACGTGGTATTCGAGCATTGAGGGACTTTGTTTTGGAATAGACTCTTTCATTTACAAATTCCTCCACTTTTCTTTCTCCATCGGCCTTTGCAGACTTCAGATCAGCAAAGAGAGCTGGAGAGGCTTGAATTCCAGATTGTAGGGATCTTAGTGTCAGATCTGATTGGTCAAATGGATCACAATGGAACTCGGTGAGACATGCACTGATATTCTGCACAGATTGTTCATCTATCTTCATCTTACTTGGGGCACAATCTGCATGCTTTCTTGAACCTCGTCTCTTGTGATTTGCGTGACGATGAACACAGCATCTTATCCGGTTGACGTTGTTAACATTCCGCGTGTTTGACAGGAGTTGCTTCTCATTCTTTAAAATAGCCAACCATCCACACTTAAGCTTGGATCCTTTATTCATCGTTGACTCTATCCATATGTCAAGGGCAACACATGAGTAGGGTTTACCGGTCATTGACTGTGCAAACATGCCACTCTCCATGAATTGTGCTTGGATATGGGGAAGACTCTAGGACTGCTATGAAATCTGGAAGATGGCGCCCATATCTATCGTTGTCATAAATATGCATCCAAGGAAGCATAAACTTCAGTGAAGACTTGAACTCGATCCAGTTTCATGTCCTTATAGCATGTATATTTTGAGTCAGTATCTCTACCATCTCCAAGAATGAAATCCAGAATTCTGCTAGTGGAGCACCATCTAAGTTCTGGAATAGGGAGTCAACGAGCCCCTTGAGATCGGCATTGCTCTCTAACTCAGCATGTGCATCATTAAGTTCTTGTTGGTTTACTGAACTGCGTAACTTATTGAGAGATGCCTGGATCTCTTCACACAGAGTGGCACCTTCAAAACGTTTGTCTAGTGCATGTTGGAGTAAAGCCTCGTAGAAGAGTCGAAGGCAACGCACACCGCGGTTGAAGTGTTTTCCTCGCAGAGCTTGATCCACGGATCCATCTGCAACGACGCCTGCAGCGACCAGTACATCTGAAATGCCTGAGCCTTTGAACCTTTTGTAGATTGCATTGATGAAAGACATCTGGATATGAAAGGGCCCCATAAAGGTCAATATGTCAGCAAATATCTCTGGATTCTCACTTTTCAATTCTAGCAATAATGCGTAGACAGGATGATCACCGACGATAATGGCAAATTGTTGACAGCAGCAAAAGTTTGGACTTGCCAGGATTACTGGTTTTTTGTGGTCCTTTCATACACCACACACAGAGATTCTTATCATGAACCACTCCAGTACTAGAACGAAGCTTTTTAGGCACATTTCCTGGGAGTTGTTGACTTGAAGTTGATGCTTGAACTTCTTCCTGT
Organism: Paralithodes platypus; assembly: GCA_032716605.1. Lineage (NCBI taxonomy): Eukaryota > Metazoa > Arthropoda > Malacostraca > Decapoda > Lithodidae > Paralithodes > Paralithodes platypus. The sequence continues at coordinate 27,407,594 of CM064534.1, read as the reverse complement.
TCAGATTTCCGTTTACGATTCTGTGCTTGCTGAATATAGCGATTACTACTGATCTGGGTGTAACATTTACTATGCATGTACAGGCCTTTAGGCCCCTTGTCCCACTCCACTGCTGCATAGGCATGCTGAAATTTATCAAGTTCCTTCCACCGAAAACACTTGCTCCTTAGATTCTCCCACTTTGTATCAGATGTCTTGTCCGTACTATCATCAGCTATACAGGGATGTTGACATAATATGCATTTTAATCCAGGTCCTGGGTCAGGCATATCACTAACTCCTCTACGTTCCATGCTTATGATTCTTCACGCCAAATTCGATGCAACAAACCTGAAAAAGAAGGAATTGATCAGTCAACATTCTTAGTTTACATTTTAAATTATATATTATATTATTTGAATAAGTTTCAGAGGATCCGTGACCGTGTTTAGGATACCAAAGTTTCTCAGTGGATTTAACAACATCACATTTGTCTTAGATGTTGAGGTTAATGGGACTCTAAATCATGAATTATGCCATCCCATTGATTTTCTTAATTATTTTCTTATTTTCTTAATTATTTGGTATTTAGTTATTAATTATTTTTTAATTATGCCATCCCATTGGTTTTCTGACACCAAAATTAGTGGGAATAGACACCAAAATTGTAATTTTTGGCCATTCACTTCAAGAAATAGAACTTTATCAATTTTTTAAGATGACGGCGGCGGCCATTTTGAAAAACGTCTAAAATAACAACTTTCCCGTCATTTTGGTGAGGTGTATGGGGGCTTATTTTTTTTAGCATCAGTTGCCCTTGTTAAATTCACTGAGAAACTTTGGTATCCTAAACACGGTCACGGAAGCTCTGAAAATGACTCTACGTGTGTGGGTCACACACATTGCCAATTATTATTGATACCTTGTTATGTAAATAATTTGATCATAGTGTCAGAAAGGGTTAATAATAACAGATCGAACCAGTGAAAAGTACCAAATTATTCTAAAATGGCATCTCTACCCGGTAAACGAACGTGTGGTGGACCTGGGCAGTTGAACCGTCACAATATTGCCATTTCAGATACTGTATATTCAATGTAATAGCATGTCAATACAGATTATTCCATCATATTTCCTAACTGAGTTCGTACTTAGTACCAGATATTGACTATTTTATTGAAAGATGTACCAAATGTTGAGTCAAATGTAACAACTTTGGTGCTTTAGTACCAAAAACAGCAACATTGGGACTGAGAAAGTGTAGCGGTGTTGGTAAGGGTAACTCTGTCCCTCTGCCTCCATCCCCAAGCAAAGTCCCCAACTTATCGCCTATAGTAACCTTATAGCGTTAGATTTAGAGGTTTGTAATCACCAACAAACATTAATTAAATTACTATGACATTTATAAATGGAAATCAATGACATGGTATAATATTCTGAGGGATAACCGTTATAAACACCTATTTTGTTTATGTAAGAGTGGGTCCTCGCCCTGCATGCTGGAAACAGTAAATTGAATGAATTTAATCTTAACTATTCAATTTTCTATGGCCGAACTCTTACAATATATTCAAAATTAATTCATACGGTTAATTTACTATATTTATGAAATTTCATACTAACATTGAGGCCCATATTCACAATTTAACATCGTCATTAACTTCCAGTAATTAATTTCATAGTTTTTTAATTAACGTGTGTTGGTCATATAAAAAGAATTACCAATTCTTGGAGGATGGAATAAGGATTGAAATATTCGCAATTCGCATTCACGAAATTAACAACTAAAAGTTTGCATTCGCATTCGCATATATGGAAAATTGATATTCGTTCCATCTCTAAATATTATAATATATATATATATATATATATATATATATATATATATATATATATATACTGTATATACCGGTATATATTCTGACATACAGAGCCCTGTATGTTAATTTAAGAGTTAGAATTAGAGTTGAAGGAGTGTCAAACTACCCAAGCGGCGAAGCAGACTAGCGAGCGAACCAGCGAGTGGGAAACCAGCTCGTCCGCATACCAGCAAACACGCCTTCACATCTGCGTGCGTCATAGGGGACCCTGCAAACTACTTCGATGACCGGACGCTATGACGTATGATCGACGCCAGGAGACCCCATTGGTCCACACACCTGCTATGCAACTCGAGGAGCTATGAAAGGGGCGCGCACCATCACTCGCCTCCTGATTCGTTCCTACACCATCATTGTTTAGTAATTAGTATATAAGACCCGAGTAGTGGGCATTCAAATCAGTCTCATTTGGAGTTGGGGAAGGTGAACTTGCAGCTGGAGGAAGACGGGGTGAAGTATTATAATGGGTTTGTGACTGTCAGTCAGATTATATAAGTGTGTGTTAAGTGTGTTCGGTGTAAACACTTACGTTATGTTGGTTAGTGAGATATGTGATTGGGAATTAACGTTAACGCTACTATTATGTGCTTAACTATTTGATTGGGAAGAATTAACGTTAACGCTATTATTATGTACTTAACTATTTTAGTTGACTAACTTGTGGACTAAAGCAACTCTTTAAGTAATTAGGTTATGATGAAAGTAATACTATTGTTTTATATTAATACTTAAGAGTTCTTTCATTTTCTTTTAATTAAGCTTACATTGCTTAACGGTGCTTAATACGGTGATGCTATTGTCTCATATTAGTAATATCGCCTTAGACTAACATGGCTGTGTTAATATTACTTCTAGTGATTTCCTAGTTGAAGAAAATTATTTTAGCTTCAAAATATTATTTTTGCTTTTCATATTACTTGAGTGAGACCTGAATCGAATCTATGAAGCGATCCTGTAACTTAATTTACTCATAATCAAACCTCAATTGTTACGTGGTTAAGAAATACATTTAACTAATTATTAAATATATATCTAACTTTTTATGTGACTTTGATATAAATCCTGATGATAATAATAATATAATACTGTTAACGTAAGACAAGAACCAAGAATAAGTACATTACATATAAATAAAAGGACATATAAGAAAACTATCTATTCATTTCAAAAAGGGTAAGAGACAGAAATATCCTTACTTTAATATTTATCTTTCAAGACTTTTTATAGAATTAATAGTCCTTCTTTAGATATAACTTCTTCGGTTCATAACCATAGCCTACTAAGCTTCGGTTAAATAATAATTTTGTATAAATACTACATGACTTTAATTAGTTTCAGTATTTTTCATAATTAAAGAGTATGAGTCAATAAAGGATACTAAGTCCTAAGATCCAAAAGGAAAGGAAGCAACAAAAGGAAATAATTTTATTAGATTTTACTTTTGTTTTGCCTTCAGCTGACTGATACCTTATTATATATCTGTGCTATCTAGATTCATCAAGTTAACCACTTGAGGATTAAGATACGTAACAATATATATATATATATATATATATATATATATATATATATATATATAATATATCGATTTTAACGTCATTGTACATACCAGTGGGTAAATAATTGATGATGAAGTACGAAATTATTATATGTCATCAATATAATGACCTGCCTGTTGATCTCTGTCAGCTTTAGCCGACTTCCATGCACATAAATAATTTTCAATAGGTGACCAACACAACTTTCAACAATGCATTTAAACATTGTCTATATTATGCGCTTCTTAAATGTCTTTCCCACCATGTATTAATACTATTTTGTTTTCGATATATTTTTAAAAGTAATCCCAACTTGAAGCAATCGAGCTCACAACAGCCTTAAGGCGTAAAGGGTGTGTGTGTGTGTGTGTCGAACCACCTTCTCCCTTGTTATTAACCCTATTAATTCTGAGATTTTAATAACTTTCGTGCCAATTACAGTAGGTGTTGATGTTTTCCTGGCGAGCTATAGCAAGCCTGCAATTTAAGAATCACTTTCGGCCGGAGCGTTTTCCTACAGAAAACAAATATTGCAAAAATTTACCTCGAAGGGAGTTCTTCAGAGTATTTGTTTAGGCTTGATGTAGGTCTAAGGAGGATTATACTAAATTAATATATAAATTGCTCGAGAAGTTAGCTCGATATTTGCAATCTCATTCTTATGCTTAAGCGTTACCAAGTTGCGGACATTTACCTAGATAATTTTATATATATATATATATATATATATATATATATATATATATATAATTTCGAAAAACTGAATGTATCATGTATAGTGCAACTCTCTCTCTCTCTCTCCCTTGTTAGGTCTGATAGTGTTCCCAAGCTTCTCTCTTTCCACTTCATGTCAGACGTAGGAGCATTAGTAGTCGGTGAATAGGTGTCGGCCGAAACAAATATCGTATATACACTAGTAGAGAGAGAGAGGTTAGAGTTTCCTTTATATATTAGTTGGCAGAGGTGTTCAATTTATTTTGCAAATTTGATCTGCGTTTTCCAGCTGGCCTAAACCAGTGCGTCCATGATTTACGAATGTTTAATGCATGAACAATTTGAGCAATGAGAGACGTGCTTTATTTGTGTATCCTTGCATGTTCAACAGATTTAACAGGATATGTGGACATTATTAAACTTGGCCTGAACCTGGCAAATTAGTTCAAATGACAATATATGTAAAGTACAACATAAAGGAAGACATTAACGAAACTGAGGTGGTTGAGGCCATCGAAACTTCTCGGAGGAATATTGTGTTTGGCAATGTGGATGTATTTATAAGTAATCTTGTTGTTATTATTCACATAGGCTAGGTCCAGTTGGCCACATAAGTTCTGTTACTTGACATGATCTTAGGTATGAAAGTAAAGTTAGTAAAGTTGTGAATTAATTGCAATTGTTGATTATTTTAATTATCAGTTGACTTTTCAGGAGAGTTAACCACTGCATAAGAAACTACTCATGTAGTTCAACCTTAAACAGTATATTTTATATTTTCATGTATAAAATCACGGAGAGGAACAGAACGTATGTGGAAAACTGTATATTATAATATTATTATATATCCTTGTAAGAATAATTTGATTTCTTGTATCTTGTGTTCGTGAGTACAACTTTCTAGATACACGCACACGATCTTAAATTACGATCCACACAAGAAAGCACACAGACAAACACACACCCACATACAGACACACACACACACACACACACACACACACACGCACAAGGAATACATCCGGCCATGGATATTAATGAAATGACTTTGTCATCCCTTGCAAATATGAACCTCAGCCTCTTTAAACAGCTCTCGGTCAGCTTTAAAGGTCTGGGATGATCGGGAATTTTAACCCCTTCTGTACCGGCGACGACTTTTGTATTTTATTCTAGCTATATTTAGACGATTTTGTGCAGTTTAAGAAGGATCTGTGGTAGTAAAAACGGTTAAGCGAGATAGTTCGAAGCCTGTTAATTGCTGAAGGTCTTTTTTTAAACTAAAACAAAAAATCGCCTTATAGTAGCCAGAAAAAAGAAGAAGGACGGTACCGGTATTGGAGGGTGGCATAGATAACACCTTTAGAGTCAGTATGAGGTAGGTATGTATGTATGAGACCTGAGAAAGATAAGTTTGATTTTTCCAGTATTGTTATATTTTATTTATTTTAGTTAGACATAAGTAAGATATCCTGTTTTTGTCAAGTAATTTTCTGTATGTATAATATTGCACACGTAAGACATTGTCATACATAATGTTGTCTTTTGTTTTCCTTTGTCCAGTGATAAATAACGTATGCTGATGTGTGCACTAGTGGGTCATGTAGATTTATTACAAGCACAAGACTCACATTTTACAACTAAATTCCAAAACACTGTTAATGTATGAACCAAAGTACCATGAACAGGAATAATATTATTAATGATAAAAATAGTCGTGAGCCTCAGTGGTTTGAAGTGGAATTACATGAATTTTTGTTTAAGTAAATATTTGATAGGCACCTATTTTTAGTAATATTCCTTGTCTCTTGTGTTGAAATGAGCAACTTAATTGAAGGTAAACAGTTTGTTCAGAACCGCCAGACCGAAATTGACTGAAATAAATGGTCTAACAATTACTACATTATTCCCTTTAGTGGCTTCATCCTGGTAATAATGCATGGTTCTCCAATCGGCACGAAAGAAGTAGGCAACACGAGCTTACAAAATTAACATTATTCATAGGAACATACAAGATCTTGGGAGAACATATAACACATATTACAACCCGCTCAGGCTATTTACCTGTAGTGGCTTACTCTTGGTAATATTGTATGCTGCTCGCAAGAGTCCGGAAACAAGCCTGTAACAAGAACTTTGAGTAATATAAGCCATTAGTCATAAGGACATGCAGGCACTCCGCCATTATTAACCTGTCAGGTGCACACACGAACCGTCACGCAAAACTCGAGCCTTTGAAGAATATGCTTAAAATAATGACGGCGTAGGGACGAGGATGGATCGCTTACAACCTAGCTTCATTACAGCTTAGGTTCGTTTCGCCCTCATGTCAATTCACCTGCGCTCATCGTCGTTCCTTAAACATTGCTTAGCTTAACCTAGCTTATGTTGATCCTAATAACAAGATTACTTATAAGTATAAACACAATATGTTTTCGAGCAGTTTCGATGGTCACAGCCACCACTGCTTAGTTAATGCTATGAATGCTCATTTGTACATTACTGTTTTGATTACTCTAATAATAATTACTGTATATTCCACGACAGCAATCTCCAGCATTGATATTCCTATTGTTATCAACATCAATAAAAAAAGTATTATCAATGGGAAGAGCCCATATCTTTGGGAGAGGTGAAAGCGTGGTGAATTGCGGACCAAATGGACGTTAGTTCGAATCTTCGCCAAACGACAAGAGATTTTCTGAGGTAATGGATGGGACTTGACAGCCTTGGCCGGTAAACCGTTAGTTAAAATAGTTAAAATAGGACTTCATAGGCTATCAACCCTACTGGATTATTAAGCCAGCACAATGTAAGTCAAGAATTGCGTCAGGACTGGAGCCTCCTTTCGGGAACTGCAGCCCCTTCGTGCTAACGCGTGTACGGAGTAAACCTTAAATAATTCCTTACTCCTCACCTAAGGGTGAAGCAAGTTGGTGGATGGACTAGCCACCCACCGTTCTTGAAAAAAACAGTGCTAGCGAGATACATAAAGGGCCTATAATTTGATTTGGACTGATGGTTCAGTGGTCAATCTTCTGAATCCTTGAATAAACTTGCTACAACAATAAACAATGTTCTTCATTACCCGCTTCTCAACAGATTCCCACCCCTAATCTGTCCAATTCTCTAACCCAAAAGGTAATCACTTTCTCGTCTTTCTTCTACTCAACAATTAAGCTCTGGAACTCTCTTACTCAATCTGCCTTTCCCCTGTTTTATGATTTAAACTGCTTCAAGCTTCGTGTGTGCAAACTATTTTACTTTTAATTTACCTTGAATTTGTTTCTCTGTCACCTTTTCAACTTTATGATGTGGCACATGTTACAGGCAGCTTTGCCGTGTGTCTCCTAAAAACACATAGAAACAAAAATAGGCTTGGCCCTTTTCAAGTTGTCGTTTCTGTTATGCTACATGTTTTTCCCATGTTATATGTAATATCTAATGTTGTTGTACAGTATGTTATGACATTAAAATATATAGCTAACATGTGCATGTTGTTGTGTCGTGTCATTATGTGTTGACTTGATCTTTCTAGGGTTGTTTTATGTGTGATTGGTTTATATTATACCTTGTTATTTATAGATAGGCCAAACAGCCCAACACCAGCATCTCATAATTTAGAAACTAATTCAGTAATCGAGCTAATATTTCTACCATTTGGGAAGATGAACAATGTATAATTTATAGTACATTATGATAGAAGGGTAACTAGGTAACTAGTGATTAGACAAACAAGAGTCATAATATAATGTTCCTAAATTATTAGAATGTCTGTAATATGGTAATTTCCCTCTGCCTCCAACATACCACGGCTCAGAACCATTGTTGGAAACTGTCGATACCACGAAGCAGAAGTAACTTTCTAAATGTGTGGTGTCGGCACCAGAACTCTCTCACGCAAATGTTCATAAATAATAATGTATATCTCGCCTGTGTTTGCGAGGCTTCTTTATCGTAATACTATTTACGAACGAGCACTTAAATCCATAGTTTGCAGCTGTTGTATATTATTGTTATGATCACATCAATTTAACTTATTTATATACCAGCATATTTGGAATACCTCCAAATTGGCCTATTCTTGATGCAAGAATATTATAGGAAATATTAATGATCACAATCAAAATTGTAATTTTGACAATGTTTATGGTATTTGCAATTCAATATGAAATTTATTCTAGATTTGGATTTGCCATTTAGTATCACTGGCGACTTTTAAAAGTACTTGATTTGCCTACGGATAATTATTATATATGATGTAGATACACCATTAGTATTGTTTTCTATGTGTATGAAGGAGACAAAAGGCAAGGCTGCCTGTAACTAGTGTCTCCCCAAATACTAAAAGTGACAAATAGCCGAATTCAAGGTACGATAGAGTCAAAATGTCTGGACACACGAATCTTCAAGAACTTTAATTCATAGGATGACGAAAAGACAGATTAAGGGAGAGAGTTCTAAAGCTTACTTGTTTAGTAGAAGAAAGAAAGACTTGGAAAATTGGTTCACTCTTGGGTGTGGGAGTTGGACAGAATAATGGTGGGAGTGTGTTGAAAGTCGGGGCCCCCCAATCTACGTAAGGGAGCAGACACACACTGAAGAAGCTGTAAAGAACACTGATTATTGTATAGCGGTAGAAAAGTGAGATATATGCAACATTGCGGCATGTAGAGAGAGATTATAAAGAATTAGTCAGAGGAAGTGTTACGACCGGCACTACGAAATAAACAAGGGCACTTAATAATGGACTAGAAGATAGGCTATATCTGCAACAACGGTACGCTAATTCCAAACCCTCGAACTATTACGCCGGTGAACAAAACACTTAAACCCTCCAGAGTTAGTTAATCTACTGGATAGTGGGGTATCAATTAACTGGGTTTTAGTGCACTTCTACAAAGGCTTTCCGGTGACGGCAAAGCCTACTCACAACAGGAGTACTTTACGTTAATAAAATGCTCTCAAGTAATAACAATGCTTAAATAAACTATAACAAAATTGAATAAAGGAGTATATGCTTACGTTAACTTTAGTGTGAGTCTGAACTCAACACTAAACTCTTCAATGCTCTATGAAAACACTGGAAGTCTAGTCCTACAGCAATCAGATAAAGAATCATCTGAAAACGTCTGATGCTCTAAGATGCTCGTCGAATATAGAACATAAATAATGCAGGGGCAGGACACCAAAGCGTGTATCTTAAATACACCAACAAGTAGAGTACATATATATAAAACAAGGGAGTGCAACAACTCTGTGACAGCACTAATGATAGCCACTCAAAATAGTACTTCCTTAGCCAACGGAACAGCCAAACTGGGTTGTGCACTATGCATCAACCTAGGCTAAAATAAGGCGTGAATAATTCCTAAAGCATACGCAATTAAAGTTAATAAACACAATGCTGTCTTTCTCACTAATAAAGTCTAGCAGTGGCATAAAAGGTACAAGGAACCTAGGCAGAGCACAAGCATGCTCATAGCCTACTGTCTCCCCTTGAACAGATTTCCCTTATGTTACGTTAAGTGACTAGGAGGCTCTCTTGGTAAGTCCAGATCTCAAGTATCTGGTCTTACCCTGGCGCTCCACAAAGGTCAACAAAATGAGGTAGCAAGCATACAAGTAAGAGTAGGCAAAAGCCCTTCACTTGTATACTGCTACACTCGCAAAGGAAAAATATGCACAAGGGTTACAGGCTACCTAGCTTCGTCGAAGTCGTACAGGCTCTGACTTGCCACATACATAACTCAGACAACGACCAAAGATACCCTCCACTGTCTAGCATTAAATAGTAGGAAAGAACAACTCAATAATTAGAAGCACCCCAATACTATGATACCATGTGACTATGACTCTAATAATCCCTAAAGCTAGTGCAAAACATATATGTGAGAACTGGTGCTGGTAATACGGCTGGCCGACTATGGAGATCGTATTGTGACGTCTACCAGCGTTGGCATAATCGCCTCTCGTTAGCCACTAGCGCTCGCCAGGGACATCGAAATGGGCTACAGTTATCAGAGAATGTTGTTCTTTCTGTCCTAGTACTCGCATTGTTACAGACAGTCCAGTGGTGGTCTTTATTTTCGTCTGTGACAACGGGAAGTATTTTATATCATTAATAGAATATAAGATGTATTGTGTAGAGTTAAGGAGAGAGAGAGAGAGAGGCGAGAGCGTGGTGGTAATATGTGCGTGTGTATGTATGTGCTGCCTCGCTCGGAGGAGTTTTCCCGCTTGCGCAGGCTTTCCCTCGCCTTTGATTGGCTGGTGGCTCCTGGCGGCTGGCGCGTCCTAGGGGCCTGCTGCCTTGTGACGTCTAGGCCCGTGATTGGCCGACCATTGCGCCCTTACGGGCTCCTGTGTAACTAACCTCCTGCATGAGGGTCCCGAGGAGCTGCCCTCCTCAGGACAGTCTTGGCGTGCATGCTTCTAACATCCCTTTGCATACTCTCTCCCGATCACCCCCTTTACCACTGTCTCTCTCTCTGACCTTCTTCTTTTCCATTGCTCCTCACCTTCATTCAATTACTTATCCCCTTGGGTTCTGCATACGGTTTCCATAGCCGGCCCATTGTATTGCATGCGCCGTCCTCTGAGATATTTACATGTACTTAGAATAGGATTGAGGGTTGTTATTTAGTAGAGGTTAAGAACTCTGTGTGTGTCTCCATTATTGATTTAGTGTTCTGCTCTTTTATTTAATGCTAGACTGGGATAAGGTTACTGTAGTCGTTGTCTCCGATGTGTGTATGGTTTGTTTATACCTGCACGACTTCGACCGGTCCTGTGGTAGCCTAGGTTGTCTTTTCGGCTGCGTCTTTTGCGAGTGCAGCATTGTGTTGACTGAGGGCTTTGGCCTGTTCCAGTTCCACACTTTGTTGCCTCTTTGCTTGTCTTTTGAGGGTCGCCAGGATAGAACCAGATACTTGTGATCTTGATCTATCAAGAGAGCACCCCAGTCAATTAACGTAACTTAAAGGATGCAGTCTTAAGGACATCGCTAGGCTACGAGCCTGTCTTGCTCAACCCCAGTTCCTGACCTAGAGTATCCCAGCTAGACATTATTAATTGAGTAGACACTTGTTAGTATTTAATATAAGCTCTTTGATATGTACGCATTATTATTCACAGCATTTATTAGTCTAGGTTGTTGCTGAGCCGCACAACCATAGCAGACTGTTTCGTTGATGAGGAAGTACTTCTTTTAGTGTCAAGCATTACTACCGTTGCGCATTTATAGTATTCTCGTGTCAGTTAACATTATATGTCCTATCTTTTAGTGTATTCAGTCTACATGTGTGGTGTCCTGCCTCCTGCCTTTATATAATTTAAGATACGAGCATCTTATGAGCATCAGACTTTCTTCAGAAGTTTCCAGGTCTATGCTGTAGGACTATACTTCACTTTCTTTCAGATAGGAGTGAAGAGTTTATTGTTGTTTAGAGTAACTGTATTGAAGCATCTTTTTATTGTATTAAATCTTGCAGTGATTTAATTGATCTTTCCATAGATTCCTTTTTATGCATTTTAACGTAACTTGCATCTTGTTCGTTATCAGGCTATACCAGTGTGGGTTAGCCTGAAGTAGAGTACTACCCCGTTAGTACCCCGTTATCGCAGATTAACTCTGGAGGGTATAGGTATTTTTGTTCGCCGGCATATAAGTTCGAGGGTTTGGATCTAGCGTACCGTTGTTGCATAGTGCCCTATTACTAGTCCAATCATTAAGTGCCCTTGTTTTATTCGTAGCCCCGGTCGTAACAGTATGCAGAACCAGAAGGGATAAGTAAATGAATAAAGACAAGAAGTATGAAAAAGAAGAAGTTAAGAGAGAGAAACAGTAGTACAGAGGGTTAGATTGGGGACAGATTGCAAGGGACGTCTAGAACCAAGCACAACATACCAAGCTCTGAAGGAGACACGCGGGTAGGAGCCCCCCAGCACCAACTAAGACAGCGGCACCCAATCACTGACGACTACGTCATGAAGAGCAGGCGTCATATGACGCGTCAGGCCAGCCGACCAATCACGAGCGTGGGAACCTCCGCCCGAGCGAGGGAGGCACACGTACATACACACGCACATATTACCACCTCGCTGCTCCTTCGTTCTCTCTCTCCTTAAATTCGCACTACACATCTTATACTTTATTACTTATATAAAATACTTCCAAGTGTCACAAACAAGAATAAAGAACACCACTGATATGTCTGTGACATCATGAATACTAAGAAAGAAAGAACATCGTTCTACGATTATTATAGCCCATTTCACTGCCCTGGCGAGCGCTAGCGAGTTACGAGTACATTCTGGCAAGCTGGCCAGCGTAACACCCCGCCCAAGATGTGAGACGTTTCAGCCTGAGATGAACGCCACATCTGACCAGACAGAATGCCCACCAACCCCGCATCACCCAGCTACTCTCCCAAGTTATGAAAACAAGGCACGATCACAAACATAAAACACTTCATTATGAAAAAAAAAAAATCTACACAACACTTCCCCAAAATAATAGTATAGCTTATCAATATTACGCTCAACGAGCAAGCTTCACAAAGCCTAGCCTACTAAGACAAAAACACAGGATGGCTTAGATTCTTGCTGTAACATACTGCACTTATATACTATCAAAAAGAAAGTTTTTATGTGAGGTTTTTATATTTTTAAGTGTTTTTGGCGGCTTTGCACTACAGGGGCAAGCCTAATTTGTCTCCACTCTCAAACAAACACTGACTGAACGGCGAGGGTTCTCCTTAAAACATACCCTCCCGTGACAAACAATCAGCCAGAACATTATCAGTGCCCTTAACATGCCACACATCCAACTTGTGTTCCGGCAGCAAAACCACACCCGACACTGATAAACTGCCCAGTCCATCACAAGACTGGCACTTCTCTTCACTCTCTCCGGCAACGGGGCCTGCCAATAACCTTTCACTATTTCAACCTTAGTGACAAACGAGGCAGCCCCGATGCGGTCTATGGGGTCGTCAACTCTGGGTAATGGATAGGTGTCTGTCAGGGATAATGCACCCACACTCTTGTAATCAACACAAACACGGATCTTGCCACTCAACTCAGGTTGCAAAGTCACTGACAACGACCACTTCTCGACAAACCGCTGGTACCGGAAAACCCTAAGACCGTGGCTACACACTGCAATCCGTACCGGTTCAGCCCCGTCACCCGGTCCGCCAACACAGGCTCCTCCCAAAAAATCCGAGCATCCTCCTCACTGTTCACCACCCGAACGCCGTTAACCAACTCCACCTTCTCCACCTCCTCGCCTGTCTCTCGCACTGTGCCCTCACTATGCTCAGACCCGTCCAGTGACATGATGGAGTCAACAAAAAAATTCTCAAGTCAAGACAAAAGTAGCCAAACTCTCGCGTAGCTTTATTCACAATGTTCTTGAGTGCAATACTAGGTCACCAATAAACTCCATCAAGTTCTATATATCCTCAAAACAATGTCCACTGTCAACAATGCGAGAAATAAATTCAACCCCAAATGGCAATAAGATTTCTCCCAAAAAAAAAAACTGCAATATTCAGTTCACTATATACTGGTCTAAGGTCGCCATTTGTTACGACCGGCACTACAAAATAAACAAGGGCACTTAATAATGGACTAGAAGATAGGCTATATCTGCAACAACGGTACGCTAATTCCAAACCCTCGAACTATTACGCCGGTGAACAAAACACTTAAACCCACCAGAGATAATCTACTGGATAATGGGGTATCAATTAACTGGGTTTCAGTGCACTTCTACAAAGGCTACTCACAACAGGAGTACTTTACGTTAATAAAATGCTCTCAAGTAATAATAATGCTTAAATAAACTATAACAAAATTTAATAAAGGAGTATATGCTTACGTTAACTTTAGTGTGAGTCTGAACTCAACACTAAACTCTTCAATGCTCTATGAAAACACTGGAAGTCTAGTCCTACAGCAATCAGATAAAGAATCTTCTGAAAACGTCTGATGCTTTAAGATGCTCGTCGAATATAGAACATAAATAATGCAGGGGCAGGACACCAAAGCGTGTATCTTAAATACACCAACAAGTAGAGTACATATATATAAAACAAGGGAGTGCAACAACTCTGTGACAGCACTAATGATAGCCACTCAAAACAGTACTTCCTTAGCCAACGGAACAGCCAAACTGGGTTGTGCACTATGCATCAACCTAGGCTAAAATAAGGCGTGAATAATTCGTAAAGCATACGCAATTAAAGTTAATAAACACAATGCTGTCTTTCTCACTAATAAAGTCTAGCAGTGGCATAAAAGGTACAAGGAACCTAGGCAGAGCACAAGCATGCTCGTAGCCTACTGTCTCCCCTTGAACAGATTTCCCTTATGTTACGTTAAGTGACTAGGAGGCTCTCTTGGTAAGTCCAGATCTCAAGTATCTGGTCTTACCCTGGCGCTCCACAAAGGTCAACAAAATGAGGTAGCAAGCATACAAGTAAGAGTAGGCAAAAGCCCTTCACTTGTATACTGCTACACTCGCAAAGGAAAAATATGCACAAGGGTTACAGGCTACCTAGCTTCGTCGAAGTCGTACAGGCTCTGACTTGCCACATACATAACTCAGACAACGACCAAAGATACCCTCCACTGTCTAGCATTAAATAGTAGGAAAGAACAAGTCAATAATTAGAAGCACCCCAATAATATGATACCATGTGACTATGACTCTAATAATCCCTAAAGCTAGTGCAAAAGATATATGTGAGAACTGGTGCTGGTAATAAGACTGGCCGACTATGGAAGTCGTATGCAGAACCAGAAGGGATAAGTAAATGAATAAAGACAAGAAGTATGAAAAAGAAGAAGTTCAGAGAGAGAAACAGTAGTACAGAGGGTTAGATTGGGGACAGATTGCAAGGGACGTTTAGAACCAAGCACAACATACCAAGCTCTGAAGGAGACACGCGGGTAGGAGTCCCCCAGCACCAACTAAGACAGCGGCACCCAATCACAGACCACTACGTCATGAAGAGCAGGCGTCATATGACGCGTCAGGCCAGCCGACCAATCACAAGCGTGGGAACCTCCGCCCGAGCGAGGGAGGCACACGTACATACACACGCACATATTACCACCTCGCTGCTCCTTCGTTCTCTCTCTCCTTAAATTCACACTACACATCTTATACTCTATTACTAATATAAAATACTTCCAAGTGTCACAGACAAGAATAAAGACCACCACTGATCTGTCTGTGACATCATGAATACTAAGAAAGAAAGAACATCGTTCTACGATTATCATAGCCCATTTCACTGTCCTGGCGAGCGCTAGCGAGTTACGAGTACATTCTGGCAAGCTGGCCAGCGTAACAGAAGTGAGTTGGTGAAGCTGTGCAGGGGTAAAGAACCCATGGAGACGGTTCCACACACCACATTCTGGGATGCCGTATTAGCCTGAGTGGTAACATTATTTTTCCGCAAAAGGTCAGGAAAAATAGAAATACAAATTTTTTTAAGAGGAGAGGAAGGACTGATTTGTGTATTATTGAAGATTAAGGGATTGTCGATTGACAGATTGTGACGGGTAGATAGATGTAATATTAACAAGATATTCTCTGCCACAATCGGAAATAGTTGCTAGATCAGAAGTAAGTTATGGAGTAATTGTGTGGTGGGTTGTTCTGGAGATCTAGTTGCATAGTGTAATGTAGAGTTATCAGGCTATGAATGGATGGGACTAGAGGTATATTTGAGATCATTAATGAATATTAGAAATAGTACTGGAGACAGGACAGAACTGTAAGGAACACTGGAGTTGATAGGATGAGGATGTGAGTGATGGGCTTCCACAACCAATGAGGACATTAGAGACAAAGCCACAGATGGAAGGAAAGAAACCGAAGGAGGGTAGTATATACAGTAAATTGAAGATTTGTGCCAGACTGTATTGATGACTTTCGACATCATCTAGTGCAATAGAAAACCTCTCACCGAAGTCCCGAAAGAAGGATGCCCAAGCGTTAGTAAGATAAGAAAGAAGATCACCAGTAGAACGGCCCTTAACCCCTTATTGGCGGCGCTTGACTTAAGTCGTGCACCATTTTGCAGCAAGTTAGGAGCATTATTAAGGCTTTTAAAGGGTTAAAATAGAGTGCAAATGGCCGGGAGCGCAGCGGGCCAGACAGCCGACGCCCAGGGCTTACCGCCACCCATTAACTCATGTTCCCTGTGTTCTCGAGAGGACGGCAGTGTAGCCAGTAGTGAGCATAGCTGGGAAAAATATACCGCTATATGCTAAACTCCCATGTTCGTGGCACCACTGCAAGAGAACCACGAGTGCTACGTAGCTCGTTCTGGTCTCATTTTGAAGCTTTTAGCGCCTAGTGTTTTGCTGAATACATTTATTTTCATGCAGATACTTGATTGATCATTCAGGAGGGCCTGAATATGCCCAAATGAGCCCAAAACACCGTGCTAGACAAGGGTAAGGAAACCAAACTAGCAATCTGAAGGTGTTGCATCTACCGTTCCCCAAATACTCCTCCAGAGCAAAGTCTTTTTGATTCTCTGTCCTCACAACTCAGTGTCCTCAACTTAAATGCTTCTTCTGAAATCACTGTGTTGGGTGATTTTAATGTCCATAATGTTGAATGGCTCTCTCATTCACCCAGGACTGATGATGCTGGTCTTGAATGTGAGCTATTTGCAGACTCATTTAATCTCACTCAACTAGTCAACCAACCCACCCGTGTACCAGATAATCCTAATCATAATTTCCACCTACTGGACTTATTTTTAACAACCAATTCAGAAAATTATGATGTTACAGTTAGGTCCCCACTTGGATCTTCTGATCACTGTCTGATACAGGGCACCTGTCTATCACCTACCACACCTTCCCACTCTGAACCTGTTTTGGTGACTAAATGGCATTACGATAGGGCAGACTAGGAGGGTCTTCAAGGTTTCTTTATTGATATTCCCTGGACCTCTTTCTTTTCTAATGATGCACACACCACCTTGAGCCACATACAAGATTTTGTAAACATTGGAATGGAAACTTTTATTCCTCATCAAAAGTACAGTAAAAGATATAATTCACCTAAATGGTTTGACCATAATTGTGCTAGAGTAACTGAACAAAACGTAATAGCCTACAATGCATACACAAGATCAAAAACACATGAAGCCTTTAATTACTTTAGAAACATCAGAAATCATGCCAAAACTGTATTAAACCTAACTAAATCAAACTTTCTCCACAAGCAGGCAAATAAACTTCTAAATAATCCAAATGATAACAAAATATTTTGGTCTACTCTTAACTCATTCAAATCCAACTTCACTACTGCTTCATCCATTCCTCCATTAAAATCTCCGACTGGCAATTTTGTAAGTGACCCACGAGGTAAAGCTAACCTTCTTGCGGATATTTTCTCCACCAACTCATCCATCCATCCATACCATATGCTTATGCTCAGGCCCAATCCCCATTTTGGGGGTAGCCGACTCAAGACAGAGCAAGAACAGGGAAAACACAAAAACAACATAAAAACAACGAATAAACACAGATAAAAAGCACAAACTCACACACATCCAGGTCACCCAGGAGAAGACCCAGAGACCAGGGTCACCAAGGTCGCTCCAGCACTCCCCCGGCCCCCGACCACCCGGAGAGGTTCCGATCTCGGCAGGCAGACATGCAGCGGAGCCAAAGCCACAAGCCCTCCCACCACACTTCCAGGCGCACCCTTCATATTAATCGTCTCCCCGGGCCAGGCGCCTGATGGACTATTATCTAGTCCAACTTGCGCCCGACCCCTTACTCCAAATGACCACGTGTTCACTCAACTATTCACAAGCATTCTCCATTCACTCCTGTCCATCACCACTTCCCCTGCCTGATCTATAGTCATTCCTCTATCATCCAAAGCTTTTCTTGCACAGTCTCTCCATCTCAATGGGGGTCTTCCTGCCCTTCTATCTCCCCTTGTACCTGACTCACATATTCTCTTTGTAAGCCTTTCATCTCCCATTCGTTCAACATGACCATACCAGCTCAGCACCCTTCTGTCCACTCTGGCTGACAAATGTTCCTGCTGCCCCACTCTCCTACGTATCTCTTCATTCCTCAATCTGTCTCTAGAAGTAACTCCACACATACTCCTCAAGCAGCTCATCTCCATCACATCCAGCCCTCTTTTCTCCTTTTTCTTCAGAGCCCATGTCTCAACCCCATACTTCACCGTTGGCACAACTCAACCTTAACTCAACTAACTCAACTCAACTCAACTTAACTCAACCAACTCAACCTTAGATGAAATAAATCAAGATGTCCCTGTACTTAATTTGAATTCGCCTAAAATTCCCTCACTTAAGATCCACACCAGACATGTCAAAACTATTTTGCAGAATCTCTCAGTAGATAAGGCTCCTGGTCCAGATGAAATTCCTCCAATAGTACTTAAGAATTGCTCCTTGGTGCTCGCTCCTATATTGGAAAATTTGTTCCGTCTGTGTACTCATACCTCATGCTTCCCAGTACCCAGGAAAGAAGCAAACATCCATCCAGTTCCTAAAAAAGGTGCCTCTTCAGATCCATCAAACTACAGACCAATAGCTATAACTTCCACTCTTGGTAAAGTCTTTGAAATTATATTAAATAATCACGTAATTAAGCATCTTGAGAATAATAAATTAATCAGTGAAAAGCAATATAGTTTTAGACGATGTCGATCAACTGCAGACATTCTTTGCCTTCTTACGCATCAAATCAACCAAGCTACAGACCAACATGGTGAAACACATACAATAGCACTGGATATATCAAAGGTATTTGATAGAGTCTGGCATCAATCCTTATTGTCGAAGATGTCACACTACGGCCTTGCATCATTAGTTCCACTAATTTCTTCTTATCTTCATAACAGAAAAATATGTGTAATGGTAGATGGCCTTTATTCTCAATTTCACTCAATAAATGCTGGTGTTCCCCAGGGATCAGTTTTGGCCCCAACTCTGTTCCTCATTCATATCAATGATCTCATATCTACCACTCATAATCCAATACATTCCTACGCAGGTGACTCAACACTCCACAGTTCCTTCACATTTACCAATTCTTTCACCCAACCCGATCTTATAAATTCAAAAATAAACACTTCAATTTCGCTGAACCAGGACCTTACTAGAATTAATGAATGGGGACAAAAGAATCTAGTTTCCTTTAATGCACAGAAAACTAAGTACATTCAATTTTCTAACCGACAGAATCTCACCGACTCCCATATATTTTTTAATGATGTAAATATTCCCACTTCCCCTAATATTGACTTCTCGGTGTAACATTAACTACTAACTTGAGCTGGACATATTATGTTAGAAGCATTGCTAAGAATGCCTCTAAAAAACTGGGACTCCTGTACAGAGTTTGAGAATTCTTCACTGACGAGCAGTTGGCCGTAATATATAAAAGTCATGTGCGTTCTCAGATGGATTACTGTTCACCTCTGTGGAGTGGAAGTGGAGTGGTTGCATTGAGGCAGTTGGACAAAATTCAAAATAAAGCTATTAGACTAATCAATAACCCTGCAATCACACAGGACCTTCCTACATTATCCATACGAAGAAACGTTGCATCCCTTGCATTATTCTACAGATATTTTCACAGCAATTGTTCCGAGGAACTTGCTTCAATTGTGCCGCCTCTCCACATCTTTCCCCGTAGAACTAGGGCAGCTGAGAGCGCCCATGAATTTACACTTTCTCCTCCACAATGCAGAACTTCTGCTTATCAAAATTCATTTATCCCTAGAACTACTATTCTTTGGAATTCACTTCCCTCGAGTTGCTTTCCACAAACTTACAATCTACAAAAGTTTAAATCCAGTTGTTACAAACATTTTATGAATGGAGGATGCCTTTAGGCACATGGACCTTTTTGTTTTATCTGTGGTTTTTCCTTCCTCCGTTCATTGTCTCTTTAAAAAAAAATAAATAAAAAAAATAATAATAATGGCAAGTCAAATGCTTAAGAAATTTAGAATTAAGAATAGATAAAAAGGCTATAGAGTTGCAAGAAATGAGAACCATTGGACCATAGTTGGAGAGTTGAGAGCAGTCACCCTTCTTTGGGTCAAGTTGAATGAGAGCAAATTCCAGCAAGAAAGAAGACGTTAGTGCAGAGGCAGGGACTCAGCACAGAAGAACAGTTTATGAGTACAAAATGAAGGACACCATTTGGTCCGTATGCCTTCTTATTTTTAAGCCCAGAGATTGCAGTAAGTACATCCTTAGAAGAGATTATGACAACAGGTACAAGTAAGAGGGAGGGGGGTAGAGAAGGAGGAACAGCACCGGAATCATACAAGGTGGAGTTTGTTTTGTAATTTTGAGCAAAGAGTTCAACTTTGTGAGAGGAAGAAGTGACGTTGGTGCTGTTAGAGTGGAACAGAGGATGGACAGACAAGGGAGTGAAGTTGTTGGAGAGGTTTTTGCCAGAAAGCTTGGACAAACGTTGAGTTGGAAAGTTCCAAGCATTTGTTATTGATAAAAGAGTTTATGGCGAGTGATGAACAAATTTGGGTGTTTTTTTCTGGGCAGAAACATAGAAAATACGAGATTCTTGAGTTCGAAGGCGACGGTACTATTTGAACTCTTTTTCCTGACAGCAGTAGAATAAGCATGAGCAAACCAATATTTCCTTTGCATTAGACTGAGAGAAAGAAAAGGGAATGTACAGTATGCCCCCAAACCAAACATTATTACCTCAGTAATGCGTTCCACACACTCCGAGGGATCCCAGTCATGGAAGCAATAATCATGCAATGGGTAATCAATCAAAGAAGTACTGATTAACCCTCTCCGACATATGACGCAAATTTGAGCCTATTAGGGATAGTTTAAAGCCTTTGTTACCATCAGGGGTATTTAGAAACCTTTAGTTTAGTTACTTCAACCTCTGCAGTTGTCTTTGAGTTAGCTGTGGGCAGAAAACTAATTATGGAGAGGTATTTATAAGAGTGAGAGAACTCTATTTCTTATTGCTAATCTGGCAACCTCTGCGTCATATGAGTCTGAAGGGGTTAAGAGCCTCCCAGTCGGCAGCATTGAAGTGCTGCAAAGCGCCGCCTCCGGCTAGGAGGAACAGATGGTCGTAATTGAGAGATAGACAGGTAACAGAGATATAGTCATGATCGTTGGAGCCCAAAGGAGAGAGAAGGCTTACAACAAGGATTAGAGGTTAGAAATAAGACAAGGATGTTGGGTCGATCTCTAAGGTGGTCTGGGATACAAGTAGGGTACTAACTGTTCTAAATCATTTAGGGTAGAAAATATGAAGGCTTGTTCACCAGGTTGCTCAGTGAAATGAGAAGAGAGCCATTGGCGGTGGTGAATATTGAAATCTCATAAGATGGAGATTTCAGAGGCGGGTGAGGTCGATATGATGTGTTCCACTTTTGATTTTAACCCGCTGAGGACCAGCTAGTTATAAATAAATGTACCACCAGGAACCGGCAGGTTTTGATTTTTTTTTTTCCAGAAACAATAGCGAATGGGATAGGAATGAAGGAAAAACCACAAAAAACGATCAAAATGGTCAAAAATTGGTCCTACGGAGCCCCCGAAAACGGATTTTAGAAGAGTAAAAAATTGAAGGCAAATACACCCAAAAACCAAGTTTTTGCGTGCTCACGCGCACGCGGTTGGACTTTGAGAGTTTTCAACCATCGGCATGGTTGCGTGGGATACTTACACAGTTCCCATACATATCTGAGCCCTCTAGGTGCCATAGGACCGGAGTAACACTGACGCAACTGTTGCGTCGCTGGTACTGGCAGAAAAATACATAGCCGACGCACTGTTTGCATCGCTGGGGCTCAGTGGGTTAAATAGTCAAATAATTTCGGAAAGTCAGTACAGTACAAAGTACAAAAGAGTACAAAGAAAAACAAGCTACAACATATATATTGATCCTTACGAGGCTGCTTGTAACTAAACTACCGATCCTATGTAAAAACAGGAAACGATACTACAATATAAAGTGGTGCTATTTGTGCGTAAATGCAGTTAACTGGTAGAGGTAGGGGTTAAATAGACAGCACAGAAGTATTTTGTCTGAGAGCACGAGACAAAGTAAGTTTGTTGTGGACTTATACACAACATCCACCTTTGGCTTGGAATTTAGGATAGAGAAAGTAGGAGGAGACAGAGATTGGGTTGCTGGCAGTTGCTTCAAACACCTGAGTCTCAGTGAGGACAATATTATCAGGTTTGTTGGTGGAGAGGTGGTGTTCAACAGAGGGAAAGTTAGAGGAAATGCCGTGAATATTGCAAAAGTTGATAGTAAGAATGACCATTTTGAGGGGTCGTTCTGAGAAGAATGGGTTAGTATGGAAGCATTTATGCTTCCATTTGGCTATTAGACAGCATTTGTAAACAAACAAGTTATTTCATAGTGCGGTCGGTCCTTAGAGATCTGTGCCCTATAAATAGTACTTTCCTTTCACTTAAACATTACGCTATTCAGTGTGTAGTTGGGTCTGAGTACATGATTAGATTGATATCCAATATTCGATAAATGGATATAAAATCGTAGTCATGTACGTACGTACCCTTTGACTGTCTTGATGGTGTAATGGTTAGAGTGTTTATGATTTGTATGTAGTAACCCAGGTTCGAATCCCGGGAGGATCACATGCTTTCATTAATTTCATTGGAGGTGTTTGGTGTTGGGAGTGAAATTAATAAATTAGAATATTGCGTCAGAAAGAAGTGTGGTGTGCTTGTTTAGTGTTGTGAGGTGAATAGGAAGAGGAAATGTTTGTGAGAACTACCGATAGCTGAATTACTCTGTGAGGGTGAAGCACAGACAAAATCAGTAAGGGAAGCCAAGCAAATGAAACAGGAATTCCAGCGACTCATTATTACATGCGTATGAGGCCTACTTGTTAGTTGCCCTGCTCGATTGGTGCCTACATTAGATTGTATCTCAGGATATTTAATTTACCGATTGTGACATGTAAACAAACTCATAAGCTGTCCTCTGCTTGTTAATTGAAGACTTAACCCTTACTTAACCAGCGACATACGTAGACAGACAGTAAAATAGTCACTCGCCAGTACCAGCGACGTACAACGTACATCCGTAAGATGCGGTCCTTGTACAGAGCGGTACCTGGCACCTTGTAAACACTGCTTTGAGACCTTGGCAACACTTCTCAGAGTGTATATATGGTACCACAGGCAAGCTGGCTCAGGCCCTCCACACTTGACTTGCATTAGGCGTGGCGTGCGGACGTGTTCTCGGCGGTTTATGATTTCATGCTAGTTTGTTGGCCTTGGTGCCTCCTTTTTTTTAATTAATAAATGTATTTGTATTCATTCTTCCTCTCCCTTTTTTGGTGGCAAAGTAGGTGTCTTTGCCCTTGGTATTTGCTAGATCTCTGCTTTCTGACCTCTGGGAGATCCCCCCACTGATCGCTCTGGGTCTGAATTACCAGGGACGCGGCTCCCCGAACAGAGGATTGAGAGGGTTTAGCAAACTTTCATTTTTCCTCCCCTACCTACCTCCCCTTCTTCTGGCGTCGCCGGTGCAGTTTTCACTTCCCCCCTCAGAGGGGGATTACCCCCGAGAATGCCTCCTTTGTAACTCTTCATGCATCTGGTTTGGTGACCCTAGCGTCCCACAATCCCTCCTTAATTAAGGTGATTGATGGATGTGCGGGGCCAGTGGACCAGGTCAAGAAGCTTGCCAGTGGTGACCTCCTCATTAAAACACTTAATGCTTCTCAGGTTATGGATTTACTTAAGCTTCGAAAATTTCATTCCCATGATGTAACTGCGCAGATCCCTGTTTCAATGAATTCCTGCAATGGGGTAACCTATTGTAGGGATTTCTTGTACATGACTGAACAGGGCATTGTGGATGGAATGCCCGATCAGTTTGTCGTTAGCGCTAGATTTATTACTCGTTTTACAAATGGCGAACGTGTAAAGACTCCCACGGTTGTTTTGACTTTCGGTATGGCCAAGCTCCCCGATGCTGTTCTTGTAGGGTATGAACGTTGCCCAGTCAGAGTATACATCCCAAACCCTTTGCGTTGTTTCAAATACCAGCAATTTAGGCACACTAAAGAGGCTTGCCATTCTCCCCAGGCTGTTTGTGAACGTTGTGGTGGACAGGGTCATGAGTCTGTAGGGTGCACTGAGACTGATAAGTGTGCAAACTGTGCAGGTGCTCACTCTTCTTCCTCTCGGGTTTGCCCCAAGTGGAAGATAGAGAAGGAGGTCTGTACAGTCAAGGCCACTTCGGGAGTCTCTCATTTCAAAGCTAGGAAGAAGGTGGAGGAGTTGCAGGCAACTCCTAGGCCGAATGTTTCCTATGCTTCGGCGGCAATCTCTCGGCCTCAGATATGCTCTGTGTGACTCAGACTTGTTCTGTCTCTACCCAGACTGATCCTCTCCCTCCTGCTAAACCTGTTCAGTCTCAGCCTCCTCTTTCCCAATGTTCCTCCTCTACCACTACCACTGTTTCTACTGCTCCCACTGACTCAACCATTTCCACTGATTCTCCCACTTCCACTGACTCTACCGCTACCTCAGTATCTGACTCTCCTACTCCATCTGCCTCTTCTCCTCTTGTTGCATCATCCTCTGCCCCTGTTTCAGCCTCAGTGCGGGATAAGTCCTCTTAACCCTTAATTAGCGGCTCACCCCATAAGTCGAGTTAAATAAAGCTGGACTATGTGGCGGCGCTCGACATAACTCGAGTGGCAATTTCAGCACGTAATGTTGCTGAGAGAGAGAGACAAGTGGTGGCAGGAGAGTAGCGAGCGTATGACTGCTCCAGACCACCGCGGCGAACATACTGACATGAATCCCAGCTCCCTCCTCCCTCTCTCACTCGCTATTTAAGGAATTGTATCGGGAAAGTGGCTAATTACCTGCTTTTTGCACTCGCGTTGCACGGTTATTGCAAGAAAACTAGCCATCATAAAAGGATCGTTATGGTGTCATTCGAAAGCTCTGTTTATGCCCTTTCAGGGATAGGTACTTGTTTTACGTTCTGGGTCTTATTTAGGCATGAAAATGATCACGTAAACAGCCCTATTTTGGCTAAAAAAACCCCGCTGTGCGGTACATATAAATAAACCGCATAGGCCGCTCGTAAGGTGTTAATCCCACACTGCTGCTTCTTCTCCTCCCCCTCCTACTGGGAAGAATGGCAAGTCTGATATGAATAAAGTAAATCTTACCACCCTCAGCCATCAGTATTATACGCACATCATCCCGTCTCCGGCTCCCTCGAGGGGGGCCTCCCAGCCTCACCTAGGGGAGTCTATGGAGAGGATGGAGGTTGCCGGTGGCAAGCCCCGGCAAAGGTCCCCGGGTTCCCCTCGTTCTAAAAATAATTCTAAAAAATCTATGCACACTGGGCATCCCAATCACTCTTAAACCATGGAGTACAAGATACTTCAGTGGAACTGTAGAGGTATTAGGAATAAATTACAACACTTAGCTCTTCTGTTGCAGTTACACGTGCCGTCAGTCGTTTGTCTACAGGAGACGAATTTGGTGGATCACGCTGATCAGCCTCCTTTTAAGCACTACCATTCGTATAGAAGTCATGAAGGTCATGGGGTGGCGATTTATGTCCATAAGTCGCTTCCCCACTCAGCAGTGCCTCTTGATTCTGCCCTAGAAGCTGTCGCATGCAGGGTCCAATTTCGTGGCACGTACCTGTCTATTTGCTCGCTGTATTGTCCTCCTCAGGTTCCAATTGATGATGATTCTTTCCTTTCTCTTTTTTTATTCTTTCCCCAATTCAAAATTAATTTAAGGGGATTTTAATGCACATCATCATCAATGGAGTAGTATGAGGTGTGATGGTCGCGGCAAACAAATAGCTAATGTTTTACTTCCATCTGACCTCTGTCTTTTGAACGATGGTAGTGCGACTCATGTAGACGATCGTACGGGCCATACATCATGCATTGACCTCTCTTTGTCATCCCCCGTAATACTACCTAACATCACTTGGGGCACTTTCAACGATTCTATGGGTAGTGACCACCTACCGATCTCTCTTTCTTATTCATGCGACTTTGCTCCTCCACCGCCGCCCATAAAATTTAACTTTAAGAAAGCGGACTGGGGTGCCTTCTCTAGAATCGCCAACTTTGATATTTCGGGAGGTGACATTAATAACAAGGTAACTCACATTCAGACTTGCATTTTACACGCAGCTGAGGTTGCTATTCCTAAAACTTCTACAGTCCACACGAGGCATCGAGTTCCGTGGTGGTCACCAGACTGCCGACAAGCGCTCACTAAACTTAATAGGCGATACAGGATTTTTGATAAACAGCCCTCGGACGACAACCTCATTGCTTATAAGAAATCCAGGGATGAGGCAAGGAGAGTCATTCGGTCCACAAAACGTAGTGCCTGGCGTTCTTATGTGTCCATGGTGAATCAGTTCACGCCGCTTAAAGAGGTCTGGTCCACAATAAAATTAATGTACTTAATAACAAGTATACCCGTTCACCCATCACCACTCATCGTCCCCCGGCTCGGTGTAGAGAGCCGATTTTACAACATAGCCACCAGCACAAATCGTTGTCTAGCAAACCTTTGCAGGAAGGAGAATGTGGGATTCGTCGACACCTGGGACAATTTCTACTACGATGTCTATTTGTTTTCGGACGATGGAGTTCATCTGAACCAGGTGGGAGCAGCACGTTTTGGGCGTCTTCTCAACGATGCGGTGAAGGATTTTCGGAGAAGAAATCGACTCAGCACAGGACAACCAGGAAGGAGGACCGAAGACAGCGAGGATGGCAACCTAAAAAGGAATTAAATACTAATCCGTCAAGAACCGCGAATTTGGATAAAGCTCCAGCAACACGAACCAAATTCAAAACCGCCAGGGATAACGACCGAGGACCGAGGACAGCCATAAATGTAAATGTAGATCCGACCAGAACCAAAAATTCGATGAAAGAACGTTCTGTGAGTTCTAAAACCGCAACTTTAAAGGTTTTCTATGCAAACGCTCTTAGCATACGCAATAAATTTTCAGATTTAGAGGAACTAGTGTTTACAGAAAATTATGATGTGATTGGCATAACAGAATCTTGGCTCAATATAGAAGATAGAGACTTTTTAGCAGAGTATTCACTTCCCGGTTATGTAGTGTTTGAGAAAAGCCGAATAAATAAAAATGGAGGTGGCGTTTTATTTTATATCAAAGAAAGTCTTAACCCGACCCTCGTGTCAAAACCTCAAATTGTGAACGTCGACACATCTTTTGTGCTAATAAAGAATAATAAAGATACAAAAATAATACTTGCGTTAATATACAGACCTCCAGCTCAATCAGTGCAAACTGACCGAGAAATTTACGAACAAATTTCAGATGTAAGTAACTCACAAGATACCGTAATTTTTGGCGACTTTAATTTACCTGTGACCAAGTGGGGCGATACTCTTACTTCACACTCCGGACATGACTTGTATACGAACTTGCAAGAGAGTTCGCTTTATCAATTTGTTCGAACGCCGACCCGTGGTAATAACGTTCTTGACATTGTACTTGCAACAAAAGAAGAATTGATAGAGAATTTGAATGTTGGTGATGAATTCAGTAACAGCGACCATCGTACGATAACTTTCACTTTAAAGTTTACTAGTAACGAACCAAATAGTAGCATCGAAAAAGTCCCTAATTTCAAGAAAGCAAACTTCCATAAACTTAGAGCTATGTTCAAAGAAACTGACTGGAGCTTTTTAATTAACAATAACGACATAAATACATCTTGGAAGTTATTCGAAACCACTTACCTAAAAGCAGTGCAAGACTGCATACCATCGAAAATACGGCGTCCAGGCCATAATAATAAGCCCAAATGGTGGAATAAAGATATTTCAAACTGCCTGCTTGCTAAAAAATTTGCTAATGATAGATTAAAATCCTCACAAAATGACGAAGAACGGGTGAAATTTGTAGAGCTACGACGCAAAGCCAAAAAGTTAATTAAGCAAAGTAAAAAGACCTTAGAGTTACATATTGCGAATCAAAGTAAAACAAACCCGAAAGAATTCTATAGTAATATCAGAAAGAAAAAAGTAGTTACTTCAACTGTTGGACCGTTAGTCGATGAAAATGGAGAATACACCAAAGACGAAGTACAAATGAGTAATGCCCTCAATACCTTCTTTGCATCAGTTTTTACAACAGAAGACCTCAGTGATATCCCTACACCATCGCCGATTCAGATTGATAATTCAGATGTTCTAAGCAATATCACCGTTACAGAGAGAGAAGTATTGAATTATTTAGATAAACTCAAGGTAAATAAAACACCAGGACCTGATACAATCTCGCCTAGAGTTCTAAAGGAAGCTAAGAATGAGCTCTCCAAACCACTGACATTACTATTCAATAAATCCTTGCAGTCTGGAACTATGCCTGATCAGTGGAAGCTAGCCAACGTAACACCGATATTAAAAAAAGGCAGCAAATCCCTACCCAGTAACTATCGTCCAATTAGCTTAACCTCAGTTGTATGTAAAATGCTAGAAACGGTCATACGAGACAGACTCGTAAATCACTTAGAGGAAAATAACATACTTAAAGATACTCAACACGGCTTTCGTAAAAAACGTTCCTGTTTAACAAACCTCTTAGACTTCTTCCACGATATCCTCAACCTCTACGATGAGAGTAAAGCTGTAGATATTATATACCTTGATTTTCAAAAGGCCTTTGACAAAGTTCCCCACAAACGTTTACTGGTAAAACTAAAAGCGCATGGAATACAAGACGGTGTGTCGAAATGGATAGAAAATTGGCTCAGCAACAGAAAGCAAAGGGTAGTCATAAACGGTAAGGCATCTAAATGGACCAATGTAAGTAGCGGGGTACCCCAGGGATCGGTACTAGGACCAATTCTCTTTCTAATTTACATCAACGATATAGATTAGGGTCTCACCTGCACAATCTCAAAATTTGCTGATGATACAAAAATTGCAAATAGCGTACTCTCAAAAGAACAAGTTGACGATATGCAACACAATCTAGATAAATTGTCATGTTGGGCCCAAATTTGGCAAATGAGTTTCAATGCGGATAAATGTAAAGTACTACATGTCGGATACCTAAATGAGAAAGCAAACTATTCGATGAATGGCACTCAGCTTAAGAATGTAAACAGAGAAACCGATCTGGGAGTAACAATATCGAGTAACCTAAAACCGAGTCAACAATGTTCAGAAGTTGTTAAGAAGGCAAACAAAATAATTGGCTTTATAGGCATGTCATTTGAGCATAAATCCAAAGAAGTTATCCTGACCCTTTACAATTCCTTAGTCCGCCCTCTTCTGGAATACTGCGTTCAATCCTGGTGCCCTTATTACCAGAAAGATATAAACAAGCTAGAACGAGTTCAACGTAGAGTTACCAAAATGATACCTAGCCTAAAGAACAAACCATACGAAGAGCGTCTTAGAGAATTAAATCCATTTCCTTTAACCCAGCGCAGATTAAGAGGTGACTTAATTCAAGTGTTCAAAATCATCAAAGGCATCGACAATATGAACTGTAGTAAGTACTTCACTATCGACCAATCTAATTACACGCGGGGAAACGGTTGCAAAATTATTGGTAAATCTTTTAACTCGCACAAATCTAAGAATTTCTTCTTCAATCGAGTTGTCAACTTGTGGAATGGGCTTCCCCGAGACGTTATAGGCTGCATCACCGTTGATTCATTTAAACTCCGCCTAGACAAATATCTCTCATCAAACCCGCGACTGACTGCGTTTGTAAATGAATAACTTTATTTTATCCCCTCCTCAGTTACTAACCCATCTGTCCTCTACTAACTTCCTAATCATGCCACGGACATTAGTTCCAGGGCAGTAATTCCCTTTCCAATGTTCCCTTACCCACTCTAAACCACTGTTTGGACACTTGATCCTCAGTGTTTTGGAGGACAAGCAACCTAGAAGGGTCACTAGATCTGTTGTTGCTTGATTTCCTTTGTTCTCCTTTGTACTCCTTTGTACTTTGTACTCTCAGGGTGGACGGTAATGTCATTGATGATCCCGTGGACATTGCCAACACACTCGTCAGGCATTTTGAGGATGTTAGCAGTTCGGCCAACTACGATCCCCGTTTTTTAGTTCATAAGCGGCAGGCCGAACTCCATAATTTTGACTATGCCACAGAAGAGGTAAACTCTGACTACAACTGTGAGTTTACGATGAAGGAACTACTCCTTGCCCTAAAATCCTGTAAAGGTTCGAGTCCGGGTCCTTCGCAAGTCACCTACGGTATTATTCAGCATCTTAGTCCGGACAACCCTGGCCGCCTTACAGATCCCAAGCTGTTTCGTCCTATTGCGTTGACGGAGTGTCTCCTGTAAGGTCTTTGAGAGGATGGTTAACGTCAGATTTCTTTTTGTTTTAGAGTCGAAGAATTTGTTAAATGTTCAGCAATGTGGCTTCCGTAAACACAGGGGTACACTAGAACATTTAATGAATTTGGAGCATTGTATCGCCGAGGCTTTTGCCAACAATGACATCATGATAGGACTTGTTTTAGATATTCATAAAACTTACAATATGACCTGGCGACACGGAATACTTACGAAACTCTATGCTTCCGGTTTTAGAGGTAATTTGCCTATTTTTATTCGTAATTTCATGTTTGACCGATCTTTTGCGGTCAGGTTGCCCCATCACATAACATCGGACGTTTATGTCCAAGAGAATGGGGTGCCGCAAGGCAGTGTGCTTAGCCCTTCGTTGTTTTTGTTTATGATAAATTATATTCTGTCTTCCGCTCCGATCCCCAGGAATCTTAAATACTCACTGTACCCTGATGATTGCGCATTGTGGCATTCTTCCCGCAATGTGCAATTTTCGGCTGGGCGGGTTCAAATGGCCCTTGAATCCGTCCGTCGTTGGGCCTTGCGGTGGGGTCTTAAGTTTTCCGTTGCTAAGTGTGTCGGGCCTCGGCGTATTATTTACTCGTCGACTTAACGTACCTAATTTCCGCATCACTTTCGATAATGAGCGGATACCTTTTTCAAAATTCAGTCAAGTTCTTGGGTCTGCACTTTGATCGCAGGCTCAATTGGAAGTCTCATATCAATTATTTAATTGATTCTTGCAGTAAAAGGTTAAATGTCCTTAAATACCTCTTTGGTCGTTACTGGAGAGCCGACAGAACGTCTTTACTGATGGTGTATAAGTCCCTTATTCGTTCAAAGTTCGACTATGGCTCGCAGGTGTATGGGTCGGTCTGCTTGTACCTTGAGGAGGTTGGATGTGTTTCAGAATGTCTATTTGCGTTTGTGTCTTGGGGCCCTTCGGTGTACTCGTGTGGAGCGTATGGAAGTAGAAGCTAACGTGCCGCCCCTCCGTCTTCGTCGTGACCATATGCTCCTCTCGTTCGGTATTTCAATACACCGTAAACGTTCGCTCGGCCTTCCGGCTTGTGGGATCCTCCTGCAGTACGAGCATGTGCTGCATGGGGCCCTCAAGTCAGTGGCGGTGCGGCTTCACTTCCTAACGCGACAGCTAGGTTATGAGCTCTCTAATGTTGGCCAGCTGGTTGTATTAAAGATAGCGCCTTGGGAGCTGCCCGCATATACCGTAGATACTCAGTGGCTCCCTTCCCCCAAGCATCAGGTGCCGGAAGTGGAAATTCGCCAGCTTTTCCGATCAGTCCTCATCAGACACCTAGCTTCTTTCCACCTCTACACCGATGGCTCTAAGTCGGATGAATGTGTGGGTGCGAGTGTGTGGTCGACCGAATATAGCCTCAGATACCGTTTGCCGATCCATACGTCTGTATTCACTTCTGAACTTTTTGCAATTGAACGGGCCATAGATTTTGCCGAGGCTACTCCTCAAGTAAACTTTGTAATTTTTTCGGATTCAAAGTCAGCCCTTCAGGCAATTGATTCATGTAGGACGGGTCCTTCTGAAATTCAGGGCTGCATTATCAATAAGTTGCACTCAAGTTGTAAGTCCTTCTCTCTGATTTGGGTGCCTGGTCATTGTCGTATTTTCGGCATTGAGCAGGCTGACGCACTTTCAAAATCGGCGGTAGAACTTGAGGGGCAATGGGGCGTCCCTCGGGATCTACAGTCAAGTCTCTCTTTCGGTAAGAAATCAATTAACCTTCTGTGGCAAATTCAGTGGACCAACCTGACTATTCATACAGTCAAACCGACAATTGGGGTTTGGCCCTGAGCTAACCGTCACTCCCGGAGGGAGGAAGTTATTTTAGCTCGTCTGAGGATGAATTGCACATTATTAACTCACATGAAACCATATATAGAACGTGTATTCCCGCCGCAATGTACCACCTGTGGCGGGATTCTCTCGATCAACCACATCCTTTTGTCCTGTGGCAGATTTGTGGAGGAGCGTAGCCCTCTCCTGATGTACTGCAGGGCAAATAACGTCCCCATCACTATGGACACGATCCTGGGTGATGGGAATGTTATTGTGGTTGACAAATTGATGGCTTACCTGAAAGAGACCAATTTATTCAGAGAGTTGTAACTTGAGTTATGTTTTTGGTGGTGGTATTTTATTTATTTCCTATGTTCCTTTTTAGCGTATTGTTTTATGCTATTGTGTTCACTCATTATTTATTATGTTCACAGGACCACCCATGTTGCTTTGTTTGTTCACTTAATTAATTTTGTCTGTATTTCATTTTAGAGTAATATTAATTTCAGTTCTTTTTTTATGGTCCCGCTTTGTCTTAGCATATAATGAGGTTGACAGTTGATGCTCTTCAGAATGTGTTCTGTCCTGACACTATTCTTCTCAGCTGATGTTGCCTTTATTATTTTCATGTTAAAAAAAAGAAAACAAACAAACAAAAAAGCTGGCTCAGTACTCGTTCAAGTTTCGGGGTGAGAGGTTGCTCTCTCTCGACTCTGAAGCCATTTTGGCCACAATGCGTGGTACTGGTGGTTACATTTATAGTAATACCCTCTGGTACAGTAGGGGTTAAGTAGACTATGCCATTAGAGATAAAATCTTCCTGCTAGCATAATAAAAAGCTCTCTAAAATTCACGAAGAGAGTTTGAGCTTGGCACTTTACACTATCAATGAAACAAAAATACCTGAACAAAAGTGCACAAGTAATTTTTCCATTCAACAAACACATTACTTTCATTTTTGGTAAGTCTTTTGAGTTTCTGAAATAGCTCCATGATACAAAATAGAACAGCCTCTGTTTTCTCAAAAACATGTAATTCTAGGTAGTGAGGTGCATATTCCGGCTCTTCAGCAAAAAGTCGATGTTTTCATGGGAGTGTTTCTTTTTCTCCTGTCGGAAGGCTAAACATTTTGGGGTTTTGTTGTCGCAGGATATACACAGTTTCCATTGGGAAATTGTTTCACAATCTTTTACCCTAGTTGTTGCATTGCGTAGTTATTCATTATGTATGGAACGGGTCTTGCGAATATATACATATAAGACACATGTGCATGTGCGTTTCACATTATATATATATATATATATATATATACATATATATATATAATTATATATATATATATAGGGAGAGAGAGAGAGATTATCGCGCAAATGCGCGTGAGTTGCGTGAATAAATAATTAGGCCTCAGCCAGGATTCAAACCGCAATTAATCAGAATGAGTTACATGAATACGTGTGTATGTCTTAGCCAGGATTCGAACAATCAATCAGAGTTACATTCCAAAGTTTAACCCACTTGGCCATGGCCTGATAAAACCTTACCAACCTTTTACCACATAGTTATATAGAATTACGCCGTGGCCGAGTGGGTTAAGGCATGGGATGGCATTCCGATTGACTGCGATTCGAATCTTGGGTAAGGCCCAAGTGAATATACAGGGTGGCGCAGAATTTGGTTACCCACCTGGCAGACATTGTCACCGCAGTGATTCTTAATATTTGTATAGCTAAGTGGTTGGTTGTGTCAAATTTTGTGAATCGTCTCATGGATATTTTGATGTAATAAACATTATCCTTACAGCCACTATATATATTGCATTTCATAATACCCCATTAAACCCACAATAGGTTGTAGAAACTATTGATATTTGTTGTAATACAAGTACACTTATATACATAATTGGGAATATGTAACGAATTATGCACGATAATAGTTTATTAACTTGATATGTTAGGCAGTTTTTCGAGTATGTTACGATTTTTGCTACAGTTGAAAACACTTGCATACAGTAGATACATACGTCCAGGTTCTTAGAAACGTTGCACGGTTAATATTAACCAATATATAGAGATTACAATATAGGTTATTCTGTTAGTGCATAATATGCTTTATAATTATCACATCATACACTATCAGAGTATGCCATACTATAAGGTAGGATTCCTACAAAATGTACAATGTGAGTCTGTAGCCACACTCTCTGTTAATAAACGGTCGTTATATATATATATATATATATATACTTCACTGATACTCCTAATGTGCAGATGCCTTCATAATTCCTCACTCGATACACCATCCCTCACATATCCATCTCACCATTCTCTTTTGATTCAGTTCCATTTTAATTATATCCTCCAATTTAACCGGTTACGTATCCGAGGCATAAGTCATCGCACTCCTAACACACAAGGTTTACACCTTCCTTAAGGTGAAGTTGGAGTCCTCTCATGGTCAGGAGTGACAACAGCTCTCTAAACTTCCTCCAGCCACTTCTGACTCCAGCAATGAAGACAAAATCAGTGCCACCTCCGGCGGAAACCATATCGCCCAAATATATTTTATTCACACACTCCAGCGTTACACTGCCGAAATCAACATTAACAGGCGGGTCATTTAATACAAGTTCTCCCTTGCACACTGCACATTCAAAGTCTATGATACTTGTCAAAGGTCCTGTAACCCCACTACATCTCTACCGTCGCTACATATGCAACATTGAACTGATTTACTTCCCACCCCTTCACACATACTGCACATGGATAATCGCCACTTCTTTCCATAGCTCCATGCCCTACTCCAGTAAGCATGACTTTTGTTTTATTTATGTTTAATCTTAGGCCATTGGTTTCAATACCCTTCTCCATCTATTGCACTTTGCCTCTGCTTCCTGCGCACTATCTGCGATAAGAACTAGGGCATCTGCATATAACAACTCCCATGGGAATCCTGTTCTAAATTCCTTGGCAGAGCCTTCAGAATCAAAACAAACAGTAATGGGTTCTGCAGTGAACCTTGGTGAATTCCAACTTTCACTGGGAACTCTTTGCTCAGACCCCCATTCACTCAAACTACTGCCCGTAACCCCTCAATATCACACGCACCAACCACTCTTCTACTTCCGAGTTGTCTCATAGTACACTGCAGTATTCCACTTGGCACCCGGTCAAAGGCCTTCTCCAGATCTACAAAAACTAGGTATGACTCCCTGTTTTTTCTTAATGAACCTCTCTTGCAGTTGTCTTAGAATTAAAATAGAATCAGTCTTGCCACGTCCCGGCATAAATCCAAAGTGCATGTCGCTGATGGCAACACTTTTCCTGATCATGTATTCAAAGACCCTTTCACTGACTTTCATAACCTGGAAGACCATTCTCACACCCCTACAATTTCCCCTGTCTAAGGAATCACCCTTGCCTTTGTATATATTTACTATCACACTTTTTATTGATGAATATTAGAGAGAGAAGTGTAGACAGGACAGAACCCTGCGGAACACGAGAGTTGAGGAAATGAGCAATGGCCGTCCACAACTGCAGTTATGGAACGATCAGATAGGAAACTAGAGACAAAGGCACACATAGAGGGATATAAACTGCAGGAAAATACTTTGGAAATTTGAGATTTGTGCCTGACTCTATCGAAGGCTTTCGATATGTCTAGCGCAATAGATAAAGTTTCACCAAAGTCCCGGAGGTAGGATGACCAAGAGTTAGTAAGATATGCAAGCAGATCACCAGTAGAGCGATATAGGTGATTTGAAGAGATATGCACACTCATAAAGTTATCACTTAATTAACTAATGATAATTAATATAAATGTCCAAAAGTATGCACAAATCATCAATATTTATCTCCTAACTTATAAGCTTTACCCCTTGAGGATTATGATGCTTTTTGAGAGTATATTCTGGCTATCATTAGAAGATCGTATTTAGCTTAAAAATGGTAAACAGAAGTAAGAGGGTTAATGGAGATTGTCTGTCCCCTTTTGATGAGTAAACTGTATACAATCGTCTAATGATAGCCAGAATAAACTGTCAACACGCGTCATAATCCGCAAGTGGTTAACGTATGGGTAAATAATAACATTAGCATAATTTTCTTACTACTTACCTTTTGATACCTTTTGATGTGTTTGCCACTCTTCTAGCGGCACCAAGGAGCGCGACGCCCCTCGTTATGGGTGGTGATTTGGTGCAGTAGACTGTTTGAAGCGACAGCTCACTCCCTTGCGAGGATGGGCTCGTCTGGCACTTTTTGCAGTTCGACATCTAGGGCTCTTTTGAAGTTGTCTAACGAGATGTCCCTCATGTCTCTTACTCGCCGTGGGAGTTTGTTGAAGAGACGTGGGCCTCTGTGTGATAACCAGCCCTCTCGCAGAGAGCCCATAGCACCCCTGTTACTCATCCGGGGGATTTCGCATTCCCAGCCTCTCCTATCACTGAATTTCATGACTATCGGAGTATGTAGGTTTGGTACTAAACCCTCTGCGATTTTCCACGTGTATATTATTAGGTAACGTTCTCTTCTACGTTCCAGTGAGTACAGATTCAGTGCTCTTAAACGCTCCCAATAGTGTAGATGTTTTATCGAACTTATATGCGAAGTGAAATTTCTTTGTACACTCTCTACGTCATTTATTTCACCTGCTTTGTATGGGGATGTTAATACGCTACAGTATTCAAGCCGCGGTAGCACTAGAGATTTGAAGAGCGTTATCATAGGCAATTCACCGCGTGTTTTAAAAGTACGCAGAATCCAACCCGTTAGACGTTTCGCAGCCGCCACTTTGACCTGGTTATGTACTTTGAAACCCATATTTTCAGACATTAATACCCCAAGGTCTTTCACACTGTCTTTCCGTTCTATTGTGTGGTTAGATTCTGTTAAGTAATTTGTAATTTCTTTAACACCATTATTATCTCCGTACCGTATTAATTGGAATTTTTCCTCATTGAATTGCATGTTGTTTTCCCTGGTCCACTGGAACACTACATTCATGTCTTCCTGCAGTCGGCCCGTGTCCTCTTGTGTGTTTACTATCTTGCTTAATTTTGTGTCATCAGCAAAAGACGGCACTGTAATGTGTCTGCTGTTGGTATCTATGTCGCAAATTAGTATGAGGAACAGAAGGGGCGCTAGCACTGTTCCTTGGGGCACTGAGCTTTTGACATTCGAAGGCTCACATGTGACTTGGTTTACTGCTACTGATTGTTTTCGGTTTACGAGGAAATTGTATATCCACCGTCCGATTTTCCCAGTTATACCTTTTGCTTTCAGTTTGTGGGCTATTATACCATGGTCACATTTATCAAATGCCTTTAGCAAGATCGGTGTAAATGACATCCACGATTTTCTTTTCTTCTAGCACTTTAAGAATTTTGTCATAGTGTTCCAAAAGTTGTGAGAGACATGATCTTCCCGCTCTGAACCCATGTTGACCG
This sequence comes from Paralithodes platypus, assembly GCA_032716605.1. Lineage (NCBI taxonomy): Eukaryota > Metazoa > Arthropoda > Malacostraca > Decapoda > Lithodidae > Paralithodes > Paralithodes platypus. Next base: position 27,369,796 of record CM064534.1, on the reverse strand, counting down.
GTGTTGTGTAGTTCATTTGTCTCCATGAATGTTGAAATTTTGCTTCGCAGGACTCGCTCGAAAACTTTAATGATGTGAGAGGTTAGAGCTACCGGGCGGTAGTTTTTTGGTAGTGCTTTACTCCCTCCTTTATGCAGTGGGGCAATTATTGCGTTTTTCAAGCTATCTGGTATGTCACCAGTGTCTAGACTCCTTCTCCACATTATAGCCAGGGGTTTTGAGAGGTTTTCCTTACATTTCTTCATTAGGATCGAATTCCATGAGTCCGGGCCTGGTGCCGAGTGGGATGGCATATTGGAAATGGCCTCTTCTATGTCTTTTGGACCGAAATCAATATCCAGCATCTGAGGGGTTTCCGTGGGGGAGGTTTCCATGAAAAATATATTTTGGTCTCTGATGACTTTTGTTTCATCAGGCTCACTGAATGCCATTTCATACTGCCTGCTTAAGAGTTCGCTCATTTCCTTTTTGTCCCCTGTGAAAGAGCCGTCCCCTTTGCTCAGTGGGCCGATGTTTGATGATGGTTTAGCCTTTTGTTTGGCGTATGAAAAGAAGTATTTGGAATTTTCCTTTATACCTGCAATAGCTTTCCTCTCCTCTTCTATTATGTTGTAGTTCATATGATATTCTTAGCCTTTGTTCAATTTCCACAATTTCTCTATCTATTTCGACCTTTTGCCTATCCTGTAGATTTTGATGTGTGCGTCTTTGTGTGAGTAATTTTCTTCTTCTGTACAGCCTCCTCCTTTCCCGATCTTGTTTGCTTCTTCGTTTTGTTTGTCTTGCAGGTATATGGTGGCTACAGATTTGGGTCATGGTTTCTGTTATTAAGACTAGACATTCTGCTGGTGTCAGGTTATCCATTAAATCTTCCCAGTCTATTTCCTCCATTTCTTGATTTACCTCTTCCCACCTAATGTTTTTGTTATTGAAGTTAAATTTACTGAAGGGACCGGGTTTTTTTCTCGATTCTGAGGTTGTCTGTATACTTTCTAAGGTTGTTTTGATCTCAATTAATTTATGATCTGAGTATGTTGTGTCCGATATGTTAATGCTGTGTACTAGAGAGTCGTTGTTAGTGAAGACCAGGACTAAGATATTGTTTTCCCGTGTGGGTTCAGCAATATGTTGGGTAAGACTAACAAAATCACAAAGTTCAAAAAGCTCTCTCGTATTAGTATTTGCTTCTCCGGTGTTATTTGCCACTAACTGGTTTTCTAGTTGTCTCCATTTAATGTTTGGTAGGTTAAAGTCTCCTAGCCATATAATATTTGGTGTTGGGTTCCCCAGGGTTTCCACTTCTGATTTTATTTTGTTGAGCTGGGTTTTGAATTCTTCTCGGGATGAGTCTGGAGGCCTGTATGTAACAATAACTGCTAAATTTAGGGATTTTATTTTAACTCCAAGTATTTCCACCACTTCGTTACTGTTATTTAGGAATTCAGTACATATCAGTGAGTCATGTATGTACAAGGCTACACCTCCATGTGATCTATGCGTTCTGTCCGCCTTATGTAGGTTGTAACCAGGAATCCATACCTCACTATCTTCCTGATCTTTAATGTGAGTTTCTGTGAGAGCCGCAAATATAGCGTTTCCTTCTTCTAGCAGGCCCCTAATAAATGGTACTTTGTTCGTGGTTCTATTTTTTAGGCCTTGGATATTTGCAAACAAGATTGGGGAGAGATTGTTTGGAGTACTATGTGTACCTAATAGTCTTCGGGATATATTGGCCACTCTTGGGAGGCCAGGAGGTGCTTGAGGTGTTCTATGTGCTCTTCCATCTCCCTCAGTCTCTTCATCTTCATCTGCCCTTTCCCTCCTTGCCTTTTTCCTCTGTCTCGTCCTCGCATAGCTAGAGAGTTTTTTGGGCTACCATTCGTGTTAGGTCTAGTATATCTCCAAGTCCCTTTAATATGAAAAGCTGGGCATTTCATATTGTAGCAGGTCTTGTTCTCAAGTGATGTCTTGCAAAGGGATGGGTGTTGGTATTTGCAGGTTTCACCAAATCTACATTTTCCATGACTGGTTATGTTGTTGCAAATTTTGGGATGAGCAAATCTACATGAATTCCCATTACATTCGCCCATTTGACCAAAGTAGCACCTTCTTTCCAGATAATATCTGCACACTGGTGTAGACAACCCCAGTAGGTGTGGCTGGGGCTGCGAGGGGTTATGTGGTAGGGTAAGTGTGGTTGTGGGTGATAGTGGGCTTGGTGTATGGGTGGGTGAGGCCTGCAGGGGGGTGAAGTTACGGGCCTGCAGGGGGGTGGAGTTACAGGTCGGTTGTAGGTGGGCAGGTGGCAGTGGTGAGGGGGGTGGCGATGTGGAAGGAGAGCCTGATATGGGGGCTTGTTGCATCCTACGTTCATCCTGCAAATGTATTTGATCAACAGCAGTAGGGTGGTCAATGGTCATAGATGGGATTAATGTGGGTGTTTTCTGGGTCTGGGGAGGTGTGGGAAGATGTGTGGCTGGGTTTGTGGATTTGTAGGGTGCGACAGGTTGTTGTTCGGCAGGCGATGTGTGTTGATGTGCAGGAGGCAATGTGGGCATTATCATGGGAAGGTGTGCGTGTGTGGGTTGTGATATTAGTATGGGCCCTGAGGCCCCAATAGTTCCCCAGTTTCTGTGAAAAGTAGCTATGTCTTGGCTATATTTCGGTCTATCTTGTACTTTTGTATTTTCTACAGTCTGTATGACTTGCCATGTGATATCGAAACAACTATCGCAGAAATGGAGGTTCTTCCCTCTTGTATTGTACGCCTCATTTATTGGTATCAGTCCTATGCAAACCCAGCGGTATGGTTGCTTGCATATCTGACATGCTGTGCCTTTATCCACGTGTATATTCATGTTACACCTCGTACAAGTGTCTCTGGTAGAAATTTTTGTTTGTTTTTTTGTTTTTGTTTTTGTTTTTCCACCCGCCCTTACATGGGGAAGAGAGAGAGGGGGGGGGGGCGTGGAGGACAAGGAGGTGTTTGTTATGCGGTTTGTGGTGAGTGAGGGGGGGGGGGGGGGGGGGAGTGCCACTCGTTTACACTCGTTATGTTTAAACTTTAAATAACTTTAAGTAACACTTTCAATAATTATCTTATGAAACAGAATTCTCACTGCCCTAACCACTTTTCCCGTTTTTGGTCGGCTGTTTAGCGGAATATACGGCGCTCTAGGAAAATAACGAACTTTCCAGGCTACCTATATATATTATCTATTTTAATTTTCATGTACAGCTCCAATGCTACCCAGAACTGATAAATGAAAGTGAATTACAAAGTTGAGGCAATATAATACTAAAGCCGCCTCCTTCAACTTCCTGCCCGGGTCACATTGTTGACCAGGAATTATAAAGTAAATCTTCACGCTTCTCTGGTTCTCCTCACTACATCAAATGCACCTCTGTGTCGGATACGCCGTCGAGATATATGCAACATATTATATATGTTCCCAAATACTCCTATTTAATGTGAAAATATGTATATATGGTTTTGATATGATGATATTAGTTATATTATATGCTAGAATAGGTTAATTTAAACTATGTTATTAGAGTTCGTTAAATTAGGATAGGCTAGGTTCGATTAGGTTGCATTTACTGTAACTATGCCATATTTGATTGAAATATACTTGCATTTGGTTAGGATATAGTGACATATAGAGAGTGGTCAGAATCATGGGTAGCTACATGTGCCCAAATTATGTACTGCAAGACTAAGGCTTAACTATTATGATTAATTGTAATACGTTAGTAGACTAGTTTATCATCAGGACTACTCAACATCCGAGTCGTTTCTGTCTGTCTCTTGATTAGCGTACATGATATGAGTACATAATTAGCGTACATGATATGAGTACATAATTAGCGTACATGATATGAGTACATAATTAGCGTACATGATATGAGTACATAATTAGCGTACATGATATGAGTACATAATTAGCGTACATGATATGAGTACATAATTAGATTGATATCTAGAAATCGAAAATTAATATTTACCGTGATCGTTTAGTCAATCTTTTAACTGTGTTGGTGGTGTAATAGTTTAGGTGTTTATCTTCTGGGTTAGGTGTCCCAAGTTAGAATCCCGGGAGGATCATATGCTTGCATTAATTTATTCAAGTACATTGGCGTTTGTATTGGAGGATACATGTTAAGAACGGGGTGTTCCTTAATTTCTATAGGTAAAGGAACTAATATTTCTTACAATAGATCCTCTGGAAAAAGGCAAACTATGCCTGTGTATCCAGCTCAGTACCAGTACTTGCACTGCTGCGGTCGTTCACGGTGTTGGCGGCGGCGGTAGCAGACGCAACATTTTTACTATTCTGTATTTTTGTTTTATAATCAAACTTCAAATGTTGTCTTCCCCATGCTTTATCAAGATTACTTTCAAACTCCCTTATTGATTCGGAATCGACTACATACTGGGGCAGTGCGTTCCACTCATTTACCACTCTATCACAAAATGAGTTCTTTGCCTTCTCAATCCTATTTCTTTCTTTGTAAATTTTCTTATTGTGTCCTCTCATTCTTGTTCCCTCCCGCATCAAGAAGATACCTTCACACACATCCTCATCGTACTTTCCTGACACTATCTTAAAAGTCTCTATCATATCCCCTCTCTTTCTCCTATATGCCAGTGTCGGAAGCCCCAGTGTCCTCAACCTCTGCTCATAGCCCGCGTTCTTCAACGTTGGTACCAGCTTGCTAGCTCTCCTCTGCACTTTCTCCACTGCTTCTATATCCTTTACCATATATGGAGCCCACACCTGGTTCGCATATTCCAGGTGCGGCCTAACCAGCGCTGTATAGAGATTCCTGAAGATTTCTTCGTCAAGTGACACAAATGTCCTCCTTATCAGCCCTACAATTCTATTGGCTTGGTTTATCTTTTCCGCTAAATGTTCTGAGAAATTTAACTTATTGTCTATCACTACTCCTATATCCTTTTCTGCATTAACTTCCTCCATCGCTTCATACATACTGTATCTTACCTTGTCTATCTTGCTGGTCGCAATCCGCATGTACTTGCATTTTTTTGGATGAAAAGGCATTAACCAATGCTCAGACCATCCCTTCATGCCCTCCACATGTCCTTGAAGCAAACCCATATCTTCCTTACTCCTCACTCTTCTATACAGCTTAGTGTCATCCGCATACAGGTATACCTCACTTCCATTAGTTATAACTTCAGGTTATGTCATGTGCGCTCTCAGATGAATTACTGTTCACCTCTGTGGGGTGGAAGTGGAGTGGTTGCATTGAGGCAGTTGGACAAAATTCAAAATAAAGCTATTAGATTAATTAGATCTTACGCATCAAATCAACCAAGCTACAGACCAACATGGTGAAACACATACAATAGCACTGGATATATCAAAGGCATTTGATAGAGTCTGGCATCAATCCTTATTGTCGAAGATGTCACACTACGGCCTTGCATCATTAGTTCCACTAATTTCTTCTTATCTTCATAACAGAAAAATACGTGTAATGGTAGATGGCCTTTATTCTCAATTTCACTCAATAAATGCTGGTGTTCCCCAGGGATCAGTTTTGGCCCCAACTCTGTTCCTCATTCATATCAATGATCTCATATCTACCACTCATAATCCAATACATTCCTACGCAGATGACTCAACACTCCACAGTTCCTTCACATTTACCAATTCTTTCACCCAACCCGATCTTATAAATTCAAAAATAAACACTGCAATTTCTCTGAACCGGGACCTTTCTAGAATTAGTGAATGGGGACAAGAGAATCTAGTTTCCTTTAATGCACAGAAAACCAAGTACATTCAATTTTCTAACCGACAGAATCTCACTGACTCCCATATATTTTTTAATGATGTAAATATTCCCACTTCCCCTAGTATTGACATTCTCGGTGTAACATTAACTACTAACTTGAGCTGGACACATTATGTTAGAAGCATTGCTAAGAATGCCTCTAAAAAACTGGGACTCCTGTACAGAGTTCGAGAATTCTTCACTGACGAGCAGTTGGCCGTAATATAAAAGTCATGTGCGCTCTCAGATGGATTACTGTTCACCTCTGTGGGGTGGAAGTGGAGTGGTTGCATTGAGGCAGTTGGACAAAATTCAAAATAAAGCTATTAGATTAATCAATAACCCTGCAATCACACAGGACCTTCCTACATTAGCCATACGAAGAAACGTTGCATCCCTTGCATATTCTACAGATATTTTCACAGCAATTGTTCCGAGGAACTTGCTTCAATTGTGCCGCCTCTCCACATCTTTCCCCGTAGAACTAGGGCAGCTGAGAGCGCCCATGAATTTACACTTTCTCCTCCACAATGCAGAACTTCTGCTTATCAGAATTCATTTATCCCCAGAGCTACTACTCTTTGGAATTCACTTCCCTCGAATTGCTTTCCACAAACTTACAATCAACAAATGTTTAAATCCAGTTGTTACAAACATTTTATGAATGGAGGATGCCTTTAGGCACATGGACCTTTTTGTTTTATCTGTGTTTTTCCTTCCTCCGTTCATTGTCTCTTAAAAAAAAAAAAAAAAAAAAAAAATCATAACCCTGCAATCACACAGGACCTTCCTACATTAGCCATACGAAGAAACGTTGCATCCCTTGCATTATTCTACAGATATTTTCACAGCAATTGTTCCGAGGAACTTGCTTCAATTTTTTTTTTTTTTTTTTTTTTTTTTTCTATATTCCAACTTACTTCCTCTCGGGCATAGGCTGAGAGCCTTAACATTCACCGCTTTACAATGAACAGTGAAGCCCGTGAGGTCTTGTTCCAGTCTAGGGAGTGAGACATGTGAAGCACGTAGAGCACAACGAGCACCTGCCATCTTGCCTTCACATGAGGCACGGTGCTCACTCATGGCCCGAAACTCGTTCCCGTGCTTCACTGTCTCACCCCCTACACTCGGACTCTCACACTTACACACACACACAACGCCACCTATTGAGCAGATAACTCACCAGGCATTGCACCCCTATAGCATATTTTGAATATGGGAATATTCATACAGTGCTATTTAATCAGGGAACAATGAGGGTATTTTATTGACGTTTCGGTGGGCTTTGTGGTAATGCACTGATACTAGGTACAGCACAAATTCCATCCCAATAATATCTTCCCATTGATACATCGGGATTTGAACCCGGGACCTTTGGATTACCAGGCCAGTGGCAAGACCACTCCACCACACCAATTGTGCCGCCTCTCCACATCTTTCCCCGTAGAACTAGGGCAGCTGAGAGCGCCCATGAATTTACACTTTCTCCTCCACAATGCAGAACTTCTGCTTATCAGAATTCATTTATCCCCAGAGCTACTACTCTTTGGAATTCACTTCCCTCGAATTGCTTTCCACAAACTTACAATCAACAAATGTTTAAATCCAGTTGTTACAAACATTTTATGAATGGAGGATGCCTTTAGGCACATGGACCTTTTTGTTTTATCTGTGTTTTTCCTTCCTCCGTTCATTGTCTCTTTAAAAAAAAAAAAAAAAAAAAAAAAAAAAAAAAAGTAAGTCGTTGATAAATATAACGAACAGCAGTGGTCCCAACACAGATCCCTGAGGTACCCCACTTGTAATTTCCCTCCACCCCGAGCCTATTCCATTCACCAGTACCCTCTGTCTCCTATCTTTCAGGAAGGCTTCTATCCATTTCACACATTTCTCCCCTATGTTATAGCTTCTAACTTTCTCTATTAACCTTTTATGTGGGACCTTATCGAAAGCCTTCATAAAATCGCAATATACCACGTCTATTACATCACCATCTTCTAGAATTTGCATCCAATCATCTACCACCTTAATTAGCTGTAGTACCGTCGACCTCCCCGGCAAGAATCTGAACTGTCTTCCACTGAAAAGTTGATTTGACTTCATATGATCCATTATTCCTTCGCTAATTACCGTTTCCATTAGTTTACACACAACACTTGTCAAACTGACTAGTCTATAATTCCCTGGGTCATTTCTCTTTCCCTTCTTAAATATAGCTGTTATGTTCGCCTCTCTCCAGTCCATCGGGATTTGTCCTGTATTAAACGATACCTCAAATAACATTTTCAATGGCTCTACTAACATCTCCCCTCCTTCCTTTATGATTCTTGGGTGTATCCCATCCGGTCCCGGTGACTTACTTCTGTTTATTTTTTCTATAGCCCTTCTTATTCTAGCATGGGAAAACTCTATTAATGCTAGTGCCGGTGCCTGTTTGATGGGAATAGTAGGCATAGCACTGCATCCTCCGACTCCACTGTTAGTACCCCCCCAAAGTATTTCCCCAGCACCTCTGCTTTCTCCTTATCAGTCTCCGCTCTACTCCCACCATTCAACCCCCCTAGCAGCTCTACCAAGGACGGTCCTATGTGATCTTGACCCAATCATTGTTGTTTCCCCTTACTAAAATATTAAGCTATATATAATGCAGTTGGGTCTGAGTACATGATTAGATTGATATCCAGAATTCGAAAATGGATATTAATCGTGATCATGACTCACCTTTAACTGTGTTGGTGGTGTAATGGTTTAGGTGCGTATGTTCTGGGTGTGGTATCCCAAGTTCTAATCCCGGGAGGATCATATGCTTTCATTAATGTATTCAACTACATTGGGGTTTGTAATGGAGGATTAATTATATGAATGGGGTTTTCCTTAATTTCTATAGGTTCAGGAAGTAATGTCTAGCGAGGCCGGTCCTAAGTGATCTTGGCCCCATTCATTGTTCTCTCCTTGTCTAGCGAGGCCGGTCCTTAGTGATCTTGGTCCCATTCGTTGTTCTTTCCTTGTTTTGTCAGGGATTAGATATGTTAACTAAGGTAAAGCAAATTGAAATATGTAGGTAAGATAGATCTGCATATTATATTCCAGCTTACAATATGCTCAACCTATCAGTAGATTCAAAGTTGGACTGGGTTAAATTTATTTAGGAAAGTTTATAACATGTTATCAGTTGCATTACATTTTGGTTTTATACAGTACATGGTGTCCCAATCTAGATGTGCCTAGCTTCAGGAGTTGATTATAATGATGCATGGTGAGGATGTGGTTGGCTCTCTGACAGGTAGGCAGGCCTAATGGGAATATACTTTCACACACCTATTAACACGCATTCATTATCTAACCATTGTTTTTTCAATAATTTAAGCTGCATAAAATCGTCAAATATTAGCCAGCATCAAAGGTAAAAAGGAGTCATCGTGTTGAAAGGGTTAAAGGTTCCAGCTTATCTCCGTGCTCCAGTATAATTATGTCGGTATCCCTATGCCTCATGATACACGTGGCAACAATTCATAATTATAACATATCATTATCTAGTCGAGTGTAAAATGTTTATCCTTATTTCATGTCTATAACAATGTATCATATACATGTAGATATCCACATATCTGGATTATTATTGATGTGTGTAACAAATCAATCAGATGGAAAGCAAGCGCTGTTGTCACCTTTTTAATTGGCCATTTTTCGTTGAAACAAAACACAAGTTCGAGAATTTCTTATATAAAAGTATAAACTATTCTGCAGTGGTGGTTAGATCTACATGCGTCCTGTTTTCTGGAAGAGAATCAATCGAACTTGACACAAGCACGGATATTTAACTATTACAGTTCGTTTGGGTAACCCTTCAAACTGAATAACGTTCTATGGTGTAAGTGGAAGAGTAGATGTTTTGTGTGTGTATGTGTTAATATGTGTGTGTGTGTGCATATGTGTAATCAGGAGAATGCGAAATATCGCAACATTGAATAAGAGAACGATTGAGTATGTTTCTACATCCTAAAAATGTATTGCACACTCAATATATATCGTGTAATTATAAATGTACTGTGTATGTTCAACTATATCAATATTCACTTATTGTAACTCTGGTGGTGTAAGAGTTGCACGCACAATTATTTGTGAAGTGTCATTTTGAAACAACCATGAATATGCTTGTTATAATATTTAATATTTTTGTATCAAATATTATTAGCATTAGTTTTTTCCAGAATGAGACAATACACACTTATCAACAGTTATAACAAGTACTGATCAAATATTGCTTATATAATTTATGCTAATTTGATTGAGTATAGTAATATCTATCAAAATATATACACCGACCCTATACAGTGGATTGATCAATTATGTTGTTGTAGTTGATAGTGAATTGCTTATGTTGAGTTGGTTTATACTGAGTTGTGAAATACCATAATTTAAAGTAACTAAGTAAGAGCCATGTGTGTTGGCCGTCTTACATAACCAAATAATACTGACTGTGGCTAGAAATAATTAATTAGTTCCCTGTAACCAACTCGTAGCTCATGCAAAGCTTACGAGAGCTGTTAGTGTAGCTCAACGTAAGCCCTTTTGTCTGTCATCAAATAATATTTTAATATTTCATATTGTTCGTATAATATTTCATTCTATTTACCCAAACATTAATTTCATTAGTTTTACTAAATATTGAATATATTTATTTCTATATCTATTTCAGCTTATATGTTGGTACATGGTGTAAAGAACATGTTAAACAAACATTAAAAGAACCTCACTACGTCACTTAAATTTGTGTACCATGCTATTTCTATATTTGGCCAATTACTATTAACAATGCATGCGTACATATATATTTTGTAATGAAACAGTAAGAAGCCTAGTTAATTTATATTTATGTGAGTGTGTTGGGAGGGAAAAATATATAATTATATATACTGTATATATATATATATATACAGTATATATTGATTTTTCAACTCTCCCTCCAAACACAGGTTTTGTATAGGTTGTATATGGAACTCGTGGGGTGGATGGGACTCGTTAGCCTTGGTCGGTAACCCATCTTGGAAGGACATCTTTATAATAATTCAGGTGGATAGGACTCCTCTAGATATCATTTTTGGTCGGCAACCCATCTAGAGGAGTAAACCTTATACAAATCCATACTGTTTACCTAAGAGTGAAGCAGGTTAGTGGATAGACTAGCCGCACACCACTGTAGACAAATAGTGCAAAATATATACATATAGGGCCTTGGAGTCAACATTTAGTTGAGTGGTCAATCTTGTAAGTCTTTGAAGAACCTGAACTGTAAGGTTTGGGAGGCATCGCGATGGGAGCAAAGCTTGTCATGGAAGTCTATTTACATTTAGGATTGTACGGAATTATTGAATCACAGTTTATCGTTAAATAGTAATGGTTTTTCCCGTGAAACTGTACGGAAATGTATCTACATCGGTTTAGATGTAGAACACGTCTGTATATAAATAATACCGTCAAACTGAGGTAATGAGCAGGGTAATGTGAGACTTAAATATCCCTCTCACCTGTATGAAGACCCACTCATTATAAACTCGAAATATATTATTGTTAATGTTAAATATTTCCGGCTAGCACCTAACTGCCATTATATAATACAATACTCTATACAAAGCTACCCAAAACATTGCATAATTTGGAAAACCCATGTGTTCGTATTGTACAGCCCTATTAATTGCTTCTATAATTGCCTACGATGAACGACAGGCGACTAGGTCTTACAGTAGTACAACAAAGTACTTTCCACGAATCATCAATCCATCATATTAACAGATCATTATTTGTTGTATATATGCGGCCTTGGTAATAATAATAACCGTCTGGTCACTTATATAGCGCTCGTTCTTCTCCTTCGGGGATTCTTGAGCGTCTGTACACCGTTATTATACCAGAGAGTATTCTCACATTTCCTTGTGCACGGGAGATGGTAACCGCTGGATATGTCTCAGAAAAGAATCATGAGCCAGATTATTCCCAAGTCTGCTTGGTAGCAGTCGGGAACCGTTCCACTGAGCTAGCTGCGCGGCTATCGTAGGTTGTATATTTTAGTGTCTTGAAATTATTAATTTATGCATTATTAATTATCAGAAACCTTTACATTTTCAATTCGCTCTTTTTTACTACAATGTTTATGTTGCCCTATTGCGTAGGGTCCATAATATGGATGCATCTGAGCAGGTAGTTTAACAAAATATTTAGATTATTGTGAAGAAAATAACACGCTTAACAAATACATACAGATAAGTAAAAGGTGCTGTTGCAGTACATTTAGCTTTATATATATGTTTCTAATCTCTCAGTGAGGATCGAACCGTCGACCATCAGATCGCCACTGACAGATTAGAAACATTTAGTGGCTCATGTGTATTTGTGATATATTCTCAATAAATATAAATATATATATATATATATATATATATATATATATATATATATATATATATAAATATATAGCTATTTCCAGATGAGACAATTCTATCAAAATAACAAAGGCGGACAGTCAGTCACCTTTTACTCTTATACTACCTTCTTCATGTGTATACTTTTCTTGACGCTTAACTTTGAGAACACCATTTGCCATCTATATACCCCCCCCCCCCCCTTCCTTAACATTTCTACCTCCTCTCCCTCCAACCTCAAATATAACAAATACGGTTTACATCCCTACACAACACAATATTAACGTTTCACAAGAAATACAATATAATAATTAAGAAAGATATTAGATGGTAACCTACATCAGTAACTATCGAAAGTCATCAAATACAAACTTAAGTAGTATCAAACACACTTCATTCATGTTGCAAGGACGTATCTAAAATGAGGCACATTGGTTATAATTATAACAACATAATGTGTTTCAAAAGCTGACATTCTTTCGAATGATATACTGTATATCTCACAACGTATTTATGGTTTATTAAATTAAATGTGTATCTATTGCTGAATTTGTTTAAGTCAAGTCTGCTACATGGACTACACGATAATGTTACATCTAACGCTGTTGCTTTAAATACCGTAAACCCAGCCCTTTAAATCTCGCTATTTAGAACATGTACAATATGACGTACCACCCTTGTCATTCTTGTTTAACTCAGTACAAAGCGTCTTATTCATCATAATCAAACGTAAATCACAACAAACCCGAACAATTTGCGAGTTCTTATAAACACCCCGTAGATTTAAGACAATTTCAACTGTGTTTTGTTCACACGTTTGGTAATTTAGAACACTATTTATTTATATTTGAACTGCAAATCACTAATGACTGGGAATCCTCCATGATTTATTTTTTCACAATCAGAATAATCATTCTTCGTGTATTTAGTTTACCGCAAATAATTTGTTAGTTATCAACATTCTCTATAATAACATTGTACATTCTATCCCCCAACATTAAATTACTTACATAATAATATTATGAAATAGTACAAACGAATTAAGTGACCTGGTTGTGTTAATGATGCACGGCCGTATTGGACCTTGCTCAATATTAATGTAAACATAGAGTTTGTTAGACATTAATATATTTTACTTGAAGTGGCATTAGCAAGAACGGTGATATGGTCTTTCCAAGAAAGGTCAGGAGAAAACGAGACACCAAGACAACTGGGAGAAGATGAAGGGTTGATTTGTGTGTTGTTGAAATGTGACGGGCGTGTGGAAGAATGTGACGGGTAGGTAGATGGAGACAACAATGGTTTTGGAAGCATTGAAAGTAACAGGATTTGATCTGCTTCAATCAGAAATAGTTGATAGATCATTAGATAACCGTGCTTTGGCCTCATCACTAGAGTTTTGAAGTGATTACATGGAGGGTTATTGTAGAGAACTAGTTGGATAGTGTGCTCATCAGCATATGAGTGTATAGGACTGGAGGTACAATTGAAAGGATCATTAATATATATTAGATAGAGGACCGGCGATACGACAGAGCCCTGAGGAACAACTGAGTTGATAGGTTGAGGAAGTGAAATATGGCTGTCCACAACTGTAGCTATCTAATTGCCAGAAAGGAATTTAGTAATAAAGTCACAGATGGAGGGATAGAATCCGAAGATAAGAACAAATATCATTAGTAGAGCGGCTCTTAACCCACTGAGCCCCAGCGACGCAAACAGTGCGTCGGTAATGTATGTAACGCTAAACCCCAGCGACGCCTCGTTTGCGTCAGTGTCACTCCGGTCCCTATTACTCCGGTCCTATGGCACCTAGAGGGCTCAGATTTTTATGGGATCTGTGTAAGTATCCCACACACCCATGCCGATGGTTGAAAACTCCCAAAGTCCAACCGCGTGCGCGTGAGCGCGCAAAAACAAGTTTTTTTGGGAAATTGCCTTTAATTTTTTACTCTTGTAAAATCTGTTTTCGGGGGCTCTTCTCTCACGTTCGGCCCAGCCCCCATTCCACTCGACTCCTACTATGGCGCCCCCTCGGGCTCCGGAGCTGGGACCCGTTCCCGCAGGCCGATAGTCACTGGCAGCGTGGTTTGCACTTGGGTGAGTCTCCAATTGTTGCATCTCCTCCTCCTCCTCAAGGTTTGACTCTAGATATGCTCTTCCAGCTTGAGATGGCTAAGATGCAGCAGCAGCGGGAATCTGAGCAGCAGCAGCGGGAGTTTGAGATGGCTAAGATTCAGGCTGAGGAGCGAAGGGCCAGATATGAGACTGAGGCTGAGGAGAGAAGGGCCAGATATGAGACTGAGATTCAGGAGAGAAAGGCCATACGTGAGGCTGAGCTTCAGGTTGAGGCTACGAAGTACTGTGCAGACGTAGATCTTGAGAAGTCTCGGGTGGAGTCAACAGGGCAGCGTCTCGGTTCTGGGAATCGAGGTCTTGATCAGTCTTTATCGCACCTTCTTAAGTTAGTCCCTGTATTTCACGAGTCGGGTGTCACCGAATTTTTCATGCGTTTTGAGAAGAAGTGCCGGGAGCACCAATAGCCCGAGGTTAAGTGGGCAGCCCTTGTTTCCTCTAGGTTGGTTGGCAAAGGACTCAAGGCATATGATGCGTTGCCTTTGGAGTCGTGCATCGATTATGAGGTATTGAAGGAGGCTGTCCTGCGGGCATATGAGTTACAACAAGAGACGTACAGATTGAAGTTCCGGGGTGTAACGAAGGGTCGTGAGTGCACCTTTCTTGAGCATGCCTGGGATCTGTCCGATGCATTTAGAAACTGGCTGCATTCTGAGAAGGCATCGACGTTTGAGGAGTTGAAACAGCTGACGCTTCTAGAATAATTTTTCAAGTGTACGGGCGGCGATCTGACGTTGAATATTAAAGAGAAAAACCCGAGAACTCTTCAGGAGGCAGCTGAGATGCCTGACCTTCGGTTATCTTTGATTCGTGTGTGCGGTCTTGCACAGAGAAGTGATGCAGGCAATAAGGAGCGTAACCCTCCCCCTCCCCGAAACACTGATACACATAATTACGCTAAGAACAAGAGCAACGACACCAAAACTGACCATAAACCTAGTACCGTCCCGTTTAAGAAGGGTCAGTGCCCTTCCCCACCTCATGGGAAGCCCAAGGGGAAGTTAAGAGTGTTTTCATTGTCATGAGAAGGGGCATTTTGCAAGAGCCTGTCCAAGCAAGCTACCTAATGCAGTTGTGTCTTTGGCTTGCAACATTGGGGTGTCCCCAAAGTCGTCTGAGTTTGCCCGGGGTATAAAGTCAGAAGCTGGGTCACAGCCAGTGGAGAAGAATCCGGAAGGCTCGAACCCTGTCCGCGATGTCTTTTGTGACCATCGAGGGCATGGCTGCGTGAAGTGGGCTGGTAAGAAGCATGGAGTTGAGCTGTTGCGAGACACGGGTACCTCTCAGACTTTAATGAAGAACTTTACTGGTAGACCAATAAACGCGGCACGGGTAGTTGTGGTGCAAGGTATCAATGCTATTAGGTCATACCCGTTGGTCAGGCTGGAACTGGAGGTAGATGGTGTGACACAAGAGTTGGATGTGGGAATTGTGGAGAACTTGCCTGTTGGGGGCATCGACCTCCTCGGCAACGACTTTGCGGTGCCTACTTCTGAGGTTTCCCCCTTAGTCGTTGCCGAGAAGCCGGACGACGTGAGTAGGGAGGAACAGGAGTGGGTAGAGAAGGGTCAAGTACAACCTATGGCGTGCGTTGTTACAAGACCTCTTGCATCCAAAGTGTCACCGCCTATTCCTCAGTCTTCTGATCAACGGAGGAACGGTTGGAAGAAGATGGCTAATGTTGGTAAAAGTTTGGAGAGTTTAGTACCAGCAGCTCTTCTTGGCGACTCAGTATTGGCACCATGGTTGGAGTCTGGAGAAGCCCCAGGACCTATCACAGCTAGTGAGGAGGTAGGGCAGGAAGAGACTCCGAGGCAGCAACGTTACACACAGAGAGAAAAAAGGGTTGCTCAGTTTGATATTGGGGGAGGACTTGGGTTGCTTCGGAAGCATCTAGACAGGTTGGTTCCCTCAGATATTTGTAAATTGCAGTTGGAGGATCCGGAAATTCAGAAGTGTGGTAATGGTGCTGTCGAGATCAAACACGAGGACGGGGAAACATGTCATGTGAACCTGTAGGAGGAGTTTGTGAGGCAACCACCTGAGCAGCCTACTGTCCCTGCGTTGGTCTGCAGCGGCCAAGGTGGAGAAGGAGAGGGGGGCAGTAGGGCACAGGTGGAGGAGAGTAGGGATTGTCATGTCTCGGCGGAGCAGTGGGCGGGGGACACGAGTCTGGTGGCTGTGGAAGCGCTAGAGCACCTGCCTGAGCAGCAGTGTGCAGCGCTCCAGCATCAGCTAGGTTCATACCCCACTGGTCGTGCCGAGTCCCCGAGCCTCACAACTCAGGCGGTGCAAGATGTTCCGCGGGCAGGTCACGTGAATGTTGGGAGACCGTTAGCCTCGTTGTTTCGGTGGTTCAAGGTGGGCGATGAGGCTTGGACATGGTTATCAGGTCAGGGTTGACCCATGACTGCCATGGGTGGTGGTCAGAAGGAGGACATTCAGCAGATTGGTGAGGTTGGCAGTGGCATAGAAGTGCCCGGTCGTCGCATAGCCTCCCAATGCTGCTCTAGTCGAGTGCAACAGCCCTACCATAGACCGACTGTATCTGGCCATGTCGCTAAAAGCGGTGATGCAGCGCAGGCAGATGTAGTTGCAAGGAATGCGGGGGTGCGCATGTACGGTATCGGCGGGGAAGCCTTAGCAATAATGAACTATGGGAGTGACTGCACAGGTGGTACTGATTGTCCCTCTCATGACCTGGCAGTTCTAGGGACGAAGGTGGAGAAGGAGGGAGACTACAGGTTAGAAGCTGCGGTCTCGGCTGGGTTGTGGGAGGGCACTAGCATGTTGTTCGTGGAGACAGTGCAAGGCAGTTGTTTACTAGGCTATGGCAGTACATCCGCATGTTTGTTGCTTCTCCAGGCCTGATGTACGGGGTAGAATCCGACATGGAGGCTGGAGACAGTGCTAGGCTCAGCTTAATTCCCTACCGTATAAATCCTGCTCAACAGCCTGTCGTGAAAACAGAGCTAGACGACATGTGGAAAAAGGGTCTGAGGGATAAGGAATGTCGTGAGTGGTCGTTGCCTGTAACTTTTCAACCTGTGTTAAGTGGCAAGATCAGTGAGTGTGTTGATTGCGAGAGTGTGTGTGCATTATCCCTGACAGACGCCTATACCTTATCGAGAGTTGACGACACCATAGACCGCATCGGGGCTGCATCGCCTATCACGAAGGTAGAACTAGTGAAAGGCTTTTGGCAGGCCCCGTTGCCGGAAAGAGCGAAGAGAAGTGCCAGTCTTGTGATCAACTGGGCAGTTTTTCAGTGTCAGGTGTTGTTGTGATGCCGGAACACAAGTTGGATGTGTGGCATGCTAAGGGCACTGATATTATTTTGGCTGATTGTTTGTCACGGGAGGGTTTGTTTGCAGGAGAACCCTCGCCGTTCAGTCAGTGTGTGTTGAGAGTGGAGAAAAACTAGGCTTGCCCCTGTAAGTGCAGCCGCCATAAACATATAAAAAATTAAAATTCTATAAAAACTCTTTCTTTAATAGTTAAATTTTTGTTTAAGTATGTTATAGATAAAGTTCTGAGTCGAACCTGTGCTTCTCTCAGAAGGCTGGGCTAGTAGAAGCTCGCTCTAGGAGCATAGCCGTATGAATTAATTAAGCTATTGTGTTGGGAGGGGTTGTAATTTGTTTTATTGATGAGAACTGAGCTTTGCCTTCTTTATTGCGAAGTGATTAGGAGTGGCGAGTCTTGTCGGCGTTCTGCTTGTCAGATATGGAGCTCATGGTTGAGCGTCTAATATCTTGAGGGGGGGTGTGACGCCTGCAGCTTGGCAGAACGCCACGTGGGCTCAGCCGGTCGCTTGGCCACTCGCTAGCACTCGCCAGGGCAGTGTATTTGGCTACAGTCTATCTACAATGTTGTACTTTCTTTCTTGTGAATCGTCATGTCACAGGCAGTACAGAAGTAGTCTTTATTTTCGCCTGTGACAATGCATTGTATTTGATATCATCAGTTGTAAGTTTAATGTATAAAACTGAATGATACAGCTAGAGAGTGTGAGTGAGTAAGTTCAGGAGACAGAGGGCACTCGCGGAGGGTTACACGTTGCCTCGGTGACGCCATGCCACGGCCGGGCCCTCGGAGTGGCTGGAGGTAGTTCCCCCGCACTTCCCTGCTGCCTTGTGCCTTCCTTGCTCAGAGCTTGCTTGACCAGCATACCCCTAACATATCCCTTGCCACCTATCCCCGACTTCTACCTATAGAGCACTTTCTCTCTCTCTCAACTTCTTACCTCTCATTCTTCCTCTCTATTTAATATCATAACTCCCCTTTGGTTCTGCACGATTTCATTTATCGGCCATCGTATTATATGAGGAGGTCCGTGCCAGAGGGGCCAACTCGCCACGAGTATAGTTTTGAGTTATTGATGTTTAAAGTAGCGGAGGTAGTCACTCGTGTGTTGACTCTAACTCGGTTTGAGCGTGACTACTGAAGCACGTCTCATACAGCGCCTGTGAGTGGTCGGGCGGGCGGCCATTTAATTCCCCACGTCGTAGCCGCGCTCTCATTGGCTGAGCGCGTTGGCGAGTTGGCCCCTCTGTCTACCCAGATTCACACCCATAAACGGTCTGCCAAACGGCAAAAACAAGGGATGCTCAACCCTATGTGCAGTTGCTATAAGGACGAAAGTCGGATGGGTTTTTTTGCCAGATGATTCCCAAGAATTTCACGGAGCGGGAACCAGATAGAGCGCTGTTTTTTAAAATGTGGCGAGTTGGCCCCTCTGGCACGGACCTCCTCATATGCTGAAGCTCTCAGATATTATATGTTTAGATAGGCATTTTGGAGGGGTTACCATTTTGTCTGTAGAGGTTCGACACACTCACGGTGTGTCCCTGCCTATTCCTTGGCTGTCTGCTGGGCTATTTAATGCTAGACTGGGGTAAGGCTATTTGTGTTGTGAGTTCCGATGTGTAACGGGTTTTGTTTTACCTGTACAATCGCAACGGAGACGTGGGAAGCCTAGGTGGTCTTTCTGACTGTGTACCTTGTGAGTTGAGCACTGTGCTGCGAGTGAGGGCTTTTGCCTCTGCCACCCAGCACTGTGCTAACTCGTTTTGTTTTGAGTTTGAGAGGGTCGCCAGTAGAGAACCAGATACTAGCGATCTGGAACTCTCAAGAGAGCACCCCGTCAATTAACGTAATTTGGCCACACAGTCTTAAGGACCTCGCTAGGCTACGAGCCACTTGCTCAGCCATTGTTTCCTAGTCTACGACATCCCAGCTAGACTTTATTAGCCTAGCAGAAACCCGTTTAGAATTATAAACTCTTATGTTATGTATGCAGCATTCTTATTCACATTGACCGTAAGCCTTGGTTGTTGTTGAGTTGCACAACCTGAGAAGGTTTTTTGAGTTGCCTGACTAAGTACTTCTTTTGTTGTTGGAGATAATACTAGTGTGCATTTATCGTTATTCCCGTGTCAGTTGACACTGTCTGTCTCTACACTTGTCCTATATTGACCCTGCTTTATATAACAGTTCAAAATCCGATACGATCATCTTACCCCAGCATCAGACTTTCTTCAGAAGATTCCTGCTCGATGCTTTGGGACTTTCGTTCACTTTCTTTAATATAGGAGTGACAGTTCATTATTGTTTAGAGTAACTTTAAATATACCTTCTTCTAGTTTGCATTAAATCATTGCAGTGATTTAATTAAGATCTCTATATTTTCCTTGTATACCTTATTAACGTAATTGTATGTTGTTGTGATCAGGCTGTATCAGAGATCATTAGCCTGTAGTAGTAGTGCACTTATACTGAGTTATAGGATACCCAGTTATTGCAGATTTAACTCTGGAGGGTATAGGTGTTATTTGTGCGCCGGCATTATAAGTTCGAGGGTTGGATCTAGTGTTACCGTTGTGGCTGTGTGCCTTTCTAGTCCAATGATTAAGAGCCCTTGTTTTATACGAGCCCCGGTCGTAACACTTGGGATTGTTGGAAGGCTTTCCCTGGGTGTTCTTCTTTTTGGTCGGCTTCTCGGTGGGTGTTCTTTCCTGTGGTGTTCGTGCAAGGAGATCTGGAGGGATGACAATGGTGGGCAGGTCGTTAACAGCTAGTTAGTCTAAGTATGTTGGAGTCAACATGTCTGGATGCACCGAGCTTGAAGCTGTAAATCATAGGGAGAAGGAAAGATAGCATTAAAGAGAAATTTTTAGAGTTTACTTATTGAGTAGAAACAAAAATGGAAAATCAGTTTACTCATGGGTTAGAGAGTTGGACGGAATAGAGGTGGGAATGTGTTGAATGACGTGTGCCACCTACTCTCCGTAAGTAAGTAAGTATACACTATACCACAAGCGCATCACAGTATTCCATTTTGGGACCCTGCAAGTTTTAAATAACCTGGAAAGTGATCTCATAGTCTTCGGGTGAATTGCAGGAGGTGCCCAACTGTAGTCTGCACCTGTACCTTTATAAAATTGTAAACATAACACAATACTTTGTTGAATTGAGCAGCGTTGTGGGTACCTGCAGGAAAGGGACCCAGTTCTCACATCAACAATCGCCAACACAACAACAAGGAGGGGACTTGTAATGGTACTCATAAATATTTTCGCAGAGTTTCTCTATTTTCTCGCTATTTTTATTTACGATTTGGTATGCATTGTTAGTACTCCAGGGTGGATTAA
Organism: Paralithodes platypus; assembly: GCA_032716605.1. Classification (NCBI taxonomy): domain Eukaryota; kingdom Metazoa; phylum Arthropoda; class Malacostraca; order Decapoda; family Lithodidae; genus Paralithodes; species Paralithodes platypus. The sequence continues at coordinate 27,348,786 of CM064534.1, read as the reverse complement.
TGGGTTACGTGTCACTTGAGTTCCACCTAAATGACAAATAATGGTACTTATACTAATGTTTCGTGTTTTAAGCCAAATATCACAATATTATTAACACAGTACACATACGCATACTCACATACCTACACACAGGACCCACACACAACAGGTCAACTGGTCAGCAAAAAGAAAACGGGAGTGGGGTACTCAGTGACGTCACGCTCGCCTTCACCCAGGGCTCGCTCACCACTCACACTCTCCCACTCCTTTCGCTATGTTTATAGCTCCTTTTTGTTAGTTGTTGAGCAAAATGATATTATTTTCTTTGACAAAATAAATGCAACTAGTAATATTGTGTGTAACTTTATGACTTAAATATCTATGATTATACTATTTTGTAACAATTATCCCTTTCAAGCTCCAATACGCATTTCTGTTCTGTTTTCTGGCTATTAGTAGATGATTTTATTCTGATTAGTAACGGTATATGGAAGTCAAACGGTTGATTGAGATAGGATTTAGCCTTTTAATACCCACAGATCCTTCCTAAGCTGCATAAAATCGTCTAATGATAGCCAAAATATACTGCTAAAACGTGTCAGAGCTTCAAGGGGTTAAGAAGGGGAAATATAAATATTTTGGAATATAATATAGCCTACTTGGGTACATAGAAATCAAAATTACTACATGCTGTTGAGTAATTCCATGATGGTAGCCTACTGTACATACAATAAACTAATATGATAAATCCAAAATTAATTACAATTTAACCCTAGATGTGGTTGTGTTGTCATTATTAGCATGTTGTCCCTTATGGTAGAGTTCCTTAACACCTAACGAGCGGCCTAGGTGGTAATTTATATGTACCCCCAGCGGGGTGTTTTTACCCTAAATAGGGTTGTTTACGGGATCATTTTCATGCCTAAATAAGACCCAGAGCGTATAACAAGTATCTATCCCTGAAAGGGCATAAACAGAGCTTTCCAATGACACCCCAACCATCCTTGTACAACCACTGATTTTCTTGCAACGATCGCACAACACGAGTGCAAAAACCATGTAATTAGGTACTTTCCCTACATAATTCCCTGTGTAGCGAGGGGGGATGGAAGGGTGGTTTTCAGTTCAGTTGGCCCACCGCGGTGGTGGGCGCCGGTCATAGCCTTACTACGCTCCTCACACTGCTCAGCTCTCTCTCTCTGCAACATTACGTGCTGAAAATGGCACACGACATAAGTTGTGAACCGCCAAAGAAGGGTTAAAGAGGCAAGCACGACCACTTAGTGATGCACTGCATGTTTATCAATGTAATTCTACAATATCCTAAAACCTTACATAAATAAAACATACCCATCAGTAATAAGTTAAAACAAAATCAAGTTTAGGAATAGGAAAGACATACAAAATGAAAATGATTGGACTGAAACAAACCTGATTACAAATCCAACATATCTGTAACACGCATACATATAAAATAGGTCATAGCTAGGCTAGTAAAGATATTTTGTTTGCCTAATGTAGAATACCGTTATTTGTTGTTCTCTCTCTCTCTTTTGTTGAAAGCTTGGGATAATATTTAATTCAATACAAATATAAACATGTATTATTAAAGACAAACATTACTTAAGAACATAAGATCGCGGGAAACTGCATAAGGCCATGCGGCCCACACGAGGCAGCTCCCATTCACACCCAGCCCATATCATCCATATGCGTATACAACTTCAGCTTAAAGCTTTGAACTGTTCCTGAGCTAATCACTGCTCTGCGCAGTCCATTCCACATGTTAACAACTCTATTCTCAAACAAGTGCTTTCCTATGCTTTCCTATATCTAAACTTATCTAACTTGAAACCATTTGAGCGGGTTATGTTGCCGTTCTTTAGCTTTAATACCTCATCTATATTGCCCTTATTTATAGCTATTTATCCATTTAAATACCTCTATCATCGTTTCCCCTACATCTTCGTCTTTCTAGTGAGTGCAAGCCTAAGGCTTTCAATCTCTCCTCACCCAATAAGTTTCTAATATTATGTATCATCTTCGTCATTCTTCTTTGGACTGCCTCTAAAGGGTCGATATCCATTCTGTAATAAGGGCACCAAAATTGGACAGCATAGTTTAAATGAGTCTTACTAGTGCTCAGTACAGTATTAAGAAAACTTCAGCAGTCCTGTTGCTAACACTCCTAGATATGAATCCTAGAACTCTATTTGCCCTGTTCCTAACTCTTATACATAGTTTTATGGGTTTCAGATCATTACTAACGAGCGCCCCCAGATCCTTCTCACATTCTGAGATATCCAATTCTACATTGTCTAGTTTGTATTTCGCTTCTAAATTACGATTTCCAATCCTTAAACTTAAGGAAGATAGAAGGACATGTTATTGGGGGGCTGCTACTCAAGTGGATTAGGTCATGGCTGATTGTTAGGAAGCAGAGAGTTAGTATCAATGGTGTAAAATCGGACTGGGGATTAGTTAAAAGTAGGGTCCCCCAAGGGTCTGTTTTGGGGCCACTTCTGTTCATTATCTATATAAATGATCTTAACTTAGGCATAAAGCTAGCGACAGGGAATGTCTTCAAAAGGATCTCGATCATTTGCACGAGTGGTCAATAAATTGGCAGATGAGTTTCAATGTAGGCAAATGTAAGGTATTAACAGCCTTTCATGTGGAACTCTATCATAAGAACATAAGAAAATGGGAGTCTGCAGAAAGCCGATTGGCCTAAGCAAGGCAGATCCCTGTCCCACACAACCCCAATTACAAAGCCCAATTATAGGCTCAACACTCTAATACCCTGAGGATCATCTTACCAAAACGGTTAGAGATTAACGCAGGATTACGGGGGTCTGCAGAGCGCTGATTGGCCCAACCCTGCTGATCCCCCTTCACACCCAACCCTTCTCTTCCATATGCTTATCCAATTTTATCTTAAAGCTCCCTATCGTTTTTAATCCCACTATAGCACCTGGTAGTCCATTCCACCCATCTACAACTCTGTTACCAAACCAATATTTGCCTATATCTTTTCTGAAACGAAATTTATCTAATTTGAAACCATTGGTACGAGTTCTTTTCGCTATCACTGAGCTTTAGTACATTTGTCATGTCCCCTTTGTTAATCCCACTAACCCACTTGAACACCTCTATCATATCTCCTCTAACTCTGCGTCTCTCTAACGAATGTAAGCCTAATTTCTTCAACCTTTCTTTATACGGAAGATTTCTAATATTATGGATCATTTTTGTCATTGTACGTTGTACTCTCTCCAATGAATCTATGTCCATTCTGTAATAAGGACACCAAAATTGAACAGCATAATCCATATGGGGTCTCACTAATGACAAGTAAAGTTTTAAGATAACATCAGCAGTTCTGTTACTCACACTCCTAGAGATGAACCCGAGAATCCTGTTTGCCTTGTTTCGAACGCTTATACACTGTTGTCTAGGCTTCAAATCATTGCTAACAAACACACCTAGATCTTTCTCACAATTCGAGTTTTCTAATTCCACATTAGCTAGTTTATATTTAACATTTGTATGCATCTTCCCTATCTTTAATACCTTGCATTTGTCAATGTTAAACTTCATCTGCCAATTTACTGACCATTCGTGTAAGGTATCTAGATCCCTTTGGAGGCACTCTATATATCTATCTGAATCAATTGTTCTCCCCATTTTGGTATCGTCTGCAAATTTACTTATCCTACTAATTATACCTAAATCAAGGTCATTTATGTATATAACAAACAACAGAGGACCTAATACAGATCCCTGGGGGACACCACTTTTGACTGCTCCCATTCTGACTTCGTACCATTTATGCTGACTCTCTGCTTCCTACCAATTAGCCATGACCTAATCCATCCCAACAACGCCCCACCTATTCCATGCGCCTCAACCTTTCTCATCAATCTCTCATGGGGGACTCTGTCGAAAGCTTTACTGAAATCTAAATATATTATATCATATGACTTGTCATTATCTACTGCTTCATATACCTCTGAGAAAAAACTAAGCAAATTAGTAAGGCAAGAACGTCCCTGAGTGAATCCATGCTGAGAAGAATTTATTAAATTAAATGTATCTAAGTGGTTTCTAATTTTACTAGCAATAATTGACTCTAGTAGCTTTCCTATGATTGATGTAAGACTAATGGGACGGTAATTGGATGCTATTGATTTGTCACCTTTTTTGAAGATCGGAACTACGTTTGCAAGCTTCCAAGCTTCTGGAACTATACCTGTCTCCAATGACTTGTTAAATAAAAATGTTAATGGGTAACTTAACTCATCCCTACATTCTTTTAATACTCTAGCATATACCTCATCAGGACCAGGCGATTTATGAGGTTTCAGTCTGTCAATTTCCTTAAGCACATCATTTCTACTTATAGTAACCGTACTTAACCTATTTTCTATACTATCGCTATATACCTTACGGACTTCTGAAAACTGTGCCAAATTTTCATTAGTGAAAACGGAAAGAAATTGACTATTAATGTACTGCACATTTCTAAATCATTTTCTGTCATTTCTCCTATCGAAGTTTTAAGGGGACCAATTACATCTCTAACCTTGGATTTATATAGTTGGTAAAAAGCTTTAGGATTATTTTTTGAGTCATTGGCAACCTTGATTTCATAATTTCTTTTTTCTTTCCTAATATCCTTTTTTACCTGTCTTGATAGATTCTGATAGTAAGCAAGTAGGTGAATTTCGCCTTTCCTAATTTTTCTATATATTCCTCACTCATTTGGACACCTGGATCGACTTAATTTTTTGACCATAGGGTCGGCTAATAGGGCTCTTCTTAACCCACCATAATTGGCTTTTCTAAAGTCAGGTATTAATGTTGTATTCTCTCTGGTATTACCTTTCCATTGTATATTAAAATACACAGAATTGTGGTCACTATTTCCTAGGTGGTCCCCTATCTCTACATTAAAGGCCTTACTGAAGTCTAAGTAAACTATATCATATGACTTGTCATCTACCGCTTCATATACCTCAGAGAAAACTGAGTAAATTTGTTAGACAGGATCGTCCCTGAGTGAATCCATGTTGAGAGAGTTTAATTAACTTGACATTTTTTAAATGATTTCAAATTTTCCTGGCAATAATTGATTAAGTGATTTGAATCTTCTTCCTTTGCATGTTTACATGTATTGACCTTTTGTTCCTTGTATGAAATGACGTTCAGGTGTCTTATCCTAAAGAAGATCGATATTTTGGCATTGTATTTTTTTTATTTTTTATAACAGATAAAGGTAAAGTCGCTCAAGTGAGTTTAATTTCAGATGCAAGAACTTTTACACAGTTTTTCCCTTCATCTTGAAGCCATTCACCATGGACAACTTTGCATATTTCTCGTATATTGGTCAAATGAGACAAACAAAATTATACAGCTGACCTCTGTTACCACTTCTGTCTACGATGTGCCCTCTGATCTTGTTTTCTAATGCCCCTTTCCCACTGGTGAGACAAGTCACGATTTTCGTCGCCGATGCCTTCGTTTTGTCAAATTCGCAAGAATAGACCTTCACGATTTCGACCGTTACAAACAGATGACAAATTATACTGGGCAAAGATGTCGCCGATGTCCGTGACGCAATCGCCGACATCGGCGATGTTATCGGGGAAGTGAGCGATGTTTCGCCGATGAACCTTTGCGAGGCATTTTTTTAAGGCACAAATTCTTGCGATTCGATTCAATCGTCGATCATCGGCGTTGGCATCGCACATACGTCAGCGAGATCGGCGAGGTGTGCGCAGCTGAGCGAATGTAAAGTGAATGTGCTAATTGCAGAGTGGAATTAGCATATCACGCCAAACTAATGGGCCGAAAGTCATAAAATATGAAAACTAATGGGGACCATGAGGTCCATGGGGACCTCATGAGGAAGAAAGGGGACCAGAAAAATGACCCATCTCCCCTTAATTCGGAGGTTGGCAATGCTTCGCCGGAGACATATTTCTATCAAATAATATACAAATTTAGCTTGCTCTCAAAACAAAAAATATATATGTTGGCTCGCTACCGCTCACCAGGAAAATATTGAAACCTAGATGGGGGTAAAAGTCTTAAAACAGTAGGCTGAACGGGCCGAACGGATACAAGGCAAAGAGAGAGGGAGAGAAATAGAAATAAAAAAAAAAAACGAGGAGAGAGAAAGAGAAAGAGTAAACTAAAAAAAGCGAGGTGGGCTCAATTGTTAAGCCGTAACGCAAACATTGAGCCCACCTGCTGTTTGTTGTTTTCTCTTTCTCTCCCTCTCCTCGTTGTTTTTATATTTCTCTCCCTCTCTCTTTGCCTTGTATCCGTTCGGCCCCGTTCAGCCTACTGTTTTAAGAAGTTTATCCCCATCCAGGTGTCGATTTCTTCCTGGCGAGCGATAGGGAGCCAGCATTGTATGGAAAATCCGGCTTCGCCGGAGAATTTTTTCTATCGAAATTTATACAAATTTAGCTTACTCTCAAAACAAAAATATATATATATGTCCACTGAAAATGATGGCGGTGTTTAGATTATTCTATCTTCATTATTGGATTTTATAGAAATAAATCTATAACGATAGTTTTTCGCTCTTATAGAATCCATTCTGCAGCAAAATATTAACTCGGTCTGTTTTCACCAATAATAACTGCTTTTTATATTGTTTTGTTTTCATGAACAGCAAGAGGAAAGGTTATTCTATAAGATTTCATCAACAACAACAACAAAATTAAAAATATGTGGAATTTCACCGTAGGTGAAGGCATATCATCAGTCCGCCCGTATTTGCCCTAACTCTCAGTCGGTTTTCACCCATAATATTTGTTTTTTATATTGTTTTGTTTTCATGAACGGCAAGAGGAAAGGTTATTCTATATGATTTCATCAACAACAAAAATAACAATATGTGGAATTTCACCGTAGGTGAAAGATATCTCACTAGCCTAATATATTTTTTTTACCCACCTGCCGAAGGTGCTCTTTGGCATCGTCGATGTTCCCGGAACATCTGAGAGCATCGGCCGAAGGTGCTCTTTGGCATCGTCGATGTTCTCGGAACATCTGAGAGCATAGGCGAGCAGAGCATTGGTGAGCATCCATGCAGTGTTGCAAAGGTTTTTTATGCGAAACTCTCCGCGATGTCTCGCCGATGTCGCAGATGATCGCAGAAACCCTTCGGCGATGCTCGACGATGCTTGCGAGGGTAACCGATCATCGTGAGTCCTCGTCCAAAATTTTGAACTGTGCGAACATTGTGCGACCGCAAGGTCGAGGCCTGAGAGGCCTTGAGAGTCAAACGATTTTTTATGAGAGGTGTTGAGACATGTCACGAATGTGCCAATTTATTGGTTTTGGTGACGAAAATCGTGACTTGTCTCACCAGTGGGAAAGGGGCATAAGAAGTGATACTTTAAAAGGAAAATCTCCTTACCATATAGCCAGCAACAAAATCTAAAGACTGTTCTTCTACGAGAGTGGTGATACATTATTTTTTTTTTTAGTTTCTCATATATCTAAACAAAAATCATACTCAATACCTACTTCTAAATATCATATCATTGAACAACAGACATATCTGATAAGCACAATTTTCTAGGCGTAACTCACGGTCGGTCGTTAGTTAGTTTTGTTTTTGCTATGACCAGTTTTACCCAAGAAATATTATTAATTTTCGGGATCCTGAGTGATGTTGCTTTTATTGCTGAGCAATACACTATCAGTTGCTTTAGTCTTTGTTTGAAACTGACAGCATCTGGATGTCTTATACAACCAAAAAATAATATATGAATAAATATATAACTACAAACAATATATATATATATATATAATGTGTAAAGTGTCCCTGATTTATAATAAAAATAAAATACAAACAATACAGTATATATAATAATGTGTAAAGTGTCCTGATTTATAATATATATAAATACATACATATACAGTATATATAATAATGTGTAAAGTCCTGATTTATAATAAATATATAAATACAACAATATACAGTATATATAATAATGTGTAAAGTGTCCTGATTTATAATAAATATATAAATACAAACAATATACAGTATATATAATAATGTGTAAAGTGTCCTGATTTATAATAAATATATAAATGCAAACAATATACAGTATATATAATAATGTGTAAAGTGTCCTGATTTAACCTTCTTGTCATGATAAATTCAAGGTTATGAGTAACTTTGAGCATTTCAAAGAGTCGTATAAGGAAAAGGCAAGATAAAACTACTCTTTGCTGAAATCTGTAGTGGGCTGAAATTGAACTCTATTGTGGTCATAATGTGGATCATTGTGCGCAAATTGCTTAGCTGTTCTTCCAAATGCAGACCAGACGCACAGTGCTTTCCTATCGCTTGATATAGAAGAATTCACCACATGAATCTATGCATCTGTTGTTAACCCCTAACTGTCGGGGCGCAACATAAGTCGAGTATAATAAATCTGGACTATCTGGCGGCGCTCGACATAGGTCGTGCGGCAATTTCAGCACGTAATGTTGCTGAGAGAGAGAGACAAGTGGTGGCAGGAGAGTAGCGAGCGTATGACTGCTCCAGACCACCGCGGCGAACCTACTGACATGAATCCCACCTCCTCCCTCCCTCTCTCACTCGCTATATACGGAATTGTATGGGGAAAGTGCCGAATTACATGCTTTTTGCACTCGCGTTGCACGGTTGTTGCAAGAAAACTAGCCATCATAAAAGGATCGTTATGGTGTCATTGGAAAGCTCTGTTTATGCCCTTTCAGGGATAGATACTTGTTTTACGCTCTGGGTCTTATTTAGGCATGAAAATTATCACGTAAACAGCCCTATTTTGGCTAAAAACACCCCGCTGGGCGGTACATATAAATAAACCGCTAGTCCGCTAATCTAGTGTTAATATGAAGCTTGCAGTTTCTTTCCAGTTTGTGCTGATTAAATTATCTCTTTCTCCTACATATATTATTGCATACTTTACTCGCTATAATTTTTTGTCCTTGAACATTTTGGTGAGTTTCACTAAGTTTGTAAGCTAAGCCATATTCAGATTTAGTTATCATGGACATTTCACGCATGCAATCATCTGATATAATATATCTACTATTCATCCCAAATCCTGACTCTAGGAGATTATTTCTACTTAGTTTGAGGAGATGAGGGACATCAGCAAACACACACATTCTTGTTATATATTTGCATATTTATCTCCTTAATAATAAATTCCTACACAATCTAGTATTGTATAATATATAGTGTAATATTATTATTGTTATTATTATTATTGTTGTCATGATGATAATTACTATGGTTATTTTTGATAATATTACTGTATCGGCGATGATAATGACAGCGAATTTGTAGCAGTGTGGTGAAGATTGGTACCGTACTATCACTGCACTGCTGTTGTTTTCGATGTCATGATAGTATAATTATTGCATTACTGTATTTAGTAGAATACCACTACACATGTAATATTCTGCCACATGCAATGTAATGTCTATTGCTGTAAACATGACAATTATTGTTCCTTATCTGTAAAACTGTAGAGTTGATGCACCAGTTGTTACAACTACAAATACTGTGACCATCATGGAAAGTGAGTACGGTAATACGGAGCAGGTACTGGGTATAATGAACTTAGGCTATATCAGTGAATCAAGTGGTCAGGACTGGGCAGACCCAAGGCGTCAGTGACGTCACGCAAACTCCCCCCCCCCCCCCCCCCGCGCGGCCAGGGCTGGCCGGTTGACCTGTTAGTGTGTGGATCCTGCCTACACATATAATAGCTTGGTTTGTTCTATAATTCGAAGAGTGCAGAGGGCTGGGGTTATATGAAAAAAAAAAAAATAATAAAAATGTATGTATGTATGTATGTGTGTGCAGTGTACAGTATGTGTACCTTTAGATGTGTTCGCCGCTCTTCTAGCGGCACCAAGGAGCGCGACGCCCCTCGTTATGGGTGGTGATAAGGAGTACAAAGGAAATCAAGCAACAACAGGTCTAGTGACCCTTCTAGGCTGCTTGTCCTCCAAAACACTGAGGATCAAGTATCCAAACAGTGGTTTAGAGGGGGTAAGGGAACATTGGAAAGGGAACTACTGCCCTGGAACTAATGTCAGTGGCAGGACTAGGAAGTTAGTAGGGGACATAGGGGTTAGTAACTGAGGGGAGGATAAAATAAAGTTATTCATTTACAAACGCAGTCAGTCCCGGGTTTGATGCGAGATATTTGTCTAGTCGGAGTTTCAATGAATCAACGGTGCTGCAGTCTATAACGTTTCGGGGAAGCCCATTCCACAAGTTGACAACTCGATTGAAGAAGAAATTCTTAGATTCATGTGAGTTAAAAGATTTACCAATAATTTTGCAACCGTTTCCCCGCGTGTAATTAGATTGGTTGATAGTGAAGTACTTACTACAGTTCATATTGTCGATGCCTTTGATGATTTTGAACACTTGAATTAAGTCACCTCTTAATCTGCGCTGGGTTAAAGGAAATAGATTTAATTCTCTAAGACGCTCTTCATATGGTTTGTTCTTTAGGCTAGGTATCATTTTGGTAACTCTACGTTGAACTGTTCTAGCTTGTTTATGTCTTTTTGGTAATAAGGGCACCAGCATTGAACGCAGTATTCCAGAAGAGGGCGGACTAAGGAATTGTAAAGGGTTAGGATAACGTCTTCGGATTTATGCTCAAATGACCTACCTATAAAGCCAATTATTTTGTTTGCCTTCTTAACAACTTCTGAACATTGTTGACTCGGTTTTAGGTTACTCGATATTGTTACTCCCAGATCGGTTTCTCTGTTTACATTCTTAAGGTGAGTGCCATTCATCGAATAGTTTGCTTTCTCATTTAGGTATCCGATATGTAGTACTTTACATTTATCCGCATTGAAACTCATTTGCCAAATTTGGGCCCAATGTGACAATTTATCTAGATTGTGTTGCATATCTTCAACTTGATCTTTTGAGAGTACGCTATTTGCAATTTTTGTATCGTCAGCAAATTTTGAGATTGTACAGGTGAGACCCTCATCTATGTCGTTGATGTAAATTAGAAAGAGAACTGTCCTAGTACCGATCCCTGGGGTACCCCGCTACTTACATTGGTCCATTTAGATGCCTTACCATTTATGACTACTCTTTGCTTTCTGTCGCTGAGCCAAATTTCTATCCATTTCAACACACCGTCTTGTATTCCATGCGCTTTTAGTTTTAGCAGTAAACGTTTGTGGGGAACATTGTCAAAGGCCTTTTGAAAATCAAGGTATATAATATCTACAGCTTTACTCTCATCGTAGAGGTTGAGGATATCGTGGAAGAAGTCTAAGAGGATTGTTAAACAGGAATGTTTTTTACGAAAGCCGTGTTGAGTATCTTTAAGTATGTTATTTTCCTCTAAGTGATTTACGAGTCTGTCTCTTATGACCGTTTCTAGAATTTTACATACAACTGAGGTTAAGCTAATTGGACGATAGTTACTGGGTAGGGATTTGCTACCTTTTTTGAATATCGGTGTTACGTTGGCTATCTTCCACTGATCAGGCATAGTTCCAGACTGCAAGGATTTATTGAATAGTAATGTCAGTGGTTTGGAGAGCTCATCCTTAGCTTCCTTTAGAACTCTAGGCGAGATTGTATCAGGTCCAGGCGTTTTATTTACCTTGAGTTTATCTAAACAATTCGATACTTCTCTCTCTGTAATGGTGATATTGCTTAGAACATCTGAATTATCAATCAATATATATATATATTAATATATATATATATATATATATATAATATATATTTATATATATACATATATATATATATATATATATATATATATATATATATATATAATAATTGTATATATATACTGTATATATATATATATGTATGTATGTATGTATGTATGTATGTGTATGTTTATATATGTGTGTATATGTATATATATATATTTTTTTTTTCTTTAATACATAGGCCTACGAGGTTGAAATAAATGGCAATTTCTGCGTTGGAAATTTTATTATTCAAAGTTTCCAGGTCTCTGATGAGTTTTCGCTGGGTGGCAGGAAGTAGATGAATGAGATGAGCAAAATTCATGGTGGTACAGGGTTACATAAATGTACATGATGCTACAGGATATACGACGCGTTTCACTGGATAACCAGCATTATCAAGTAAGATTTCCAACGCAGAAATTGCCATTTCTTTCAACCTCGTATGTATTAAAGAAAATGTATTACCTGGCTTTACTAACATATATATATAGTTTGTAAGGCCAGACTGCCTAGTAAGGACCTTGAGGTCTGTGTGGTCTGTGTATCTATGTAGCTCTCTTAACAACTGCAATTCACACAATCTCCAGTTATTTTGTCCCTCTCTATATGCTAACCTGGCGTGCTGACCACAGTGGCTTCCCAAGACCAACCAGGCAGTAGACTAGCTGAGGAGGACAATGTGTGTGGGAGATTTTTCCCCAAACTTTAACGGTGACAAGTATTTAATTTTACTCTCCCTATATTTAGATAATTGTGTGCAGTTTAAGAAGGATCTGTGGTAGTAAATGGGGTTAAGTGAGATAGTTTAAAGCCTGTTAATAGGTAGGCGCCTATTTCAAACTAATTATAATCGTCTAATAGTAGCCAGAATATAGTTAAAGGGACGGCACCGATACTTAAAGGGATAATGACGTGAAATATTGCAGAATGAGTTGCAGAAAGATTGGAATGGAACGATATCATGATGTTGAAAAGTGGAAATAACATTACTCTGTAATATACATGATTAGTTGATTACAGGTGTAATATAGACAAATGTTCACCTTCATGCTAATAGTTGAAACCAATTACCCAGTAGAATCTCTTCATACTATCAAATTTGCCTACCCTTGACAATAGAGCAATTCAGTCTCATTCGCAATAATACTTGTAAAGATGACCCTATGTGACACCTTAGGCATATATAGTACAAAGTACAAAGGAGTACAAAGGAGTACAAAGGAAATCAAGCAACAACAGATCCAGTGACCCTTCTAGGTTGCTTGTCCTCCAAAACACTGAGGATCAAGTGTCCAAACAGTGGTTTAGAGTGGGTAAGGGAACATTGGAAAGGGAATTACTGCCCTGGAACTAATGTCCGTGGCAGGATTAGGAAGTTAGTAGGGGACAGATGGGTTCGTAACTGAGGGGGGGATAAAATAAAGTTATTCATTTACAAACGCAGTCAGTCGCGGGTTTGATGCGAGATATTTGTCTAGGCGGAGTTTAAATGAATCAACGGTGATGCAGTCTATAACGTTTCGGGGAAGCCCATTCCACAAGTTGACAACTCGATTGAAGAAGACAATTCTTAGATTCGTGCGAGTTAAAAGATTTACCAATAATTTTGGCAACCGTTTCCCCCGCGTGTAACTAGATTGGTCGCTAGTGAAGTACTTACTACAGTTTCATATTGACGATGCCTTTGATGATTTTGAACACTTGAATTAAGTCGCCTCTTAATCTGCGCTGGGTTAAAGGAAATAGATTTAATTCTCTAAGACGCTCTTCGTATGGTTTGTTCTTTAGGCTAGGTATCATTTTGGTAATCTACGTTGAACTCGTTCTAGCTTGTTTATATCTTTTTGGTAATAAGGGCACCAGGATTGAACGCAGTATTCCAGAAGAGGGCGGACTAAGGAATTGTAAAGGGTTAGGAAAACTTCTTTGGATTTATGCTCAAATGACCTGCCTATAAAGCCAATTATTTTGTTTGCCTTCTTAACAACTTCTGAACATTGTTGACTCGGTTTTAGGTTACTCGATATTGTTACTCCCAGATCGGTTTCTCTGTTTACATTCTTAAGCTGAGTGCCATTCATCGAAGAGTTTGCTTTCTCATTTAGGTATCCGATATGTAGTACTTTACATTTATCCGCATTGAAACTCATTTGCCAAATTTGGGCCCAACATGACAATTTATCTAGATTGTGTTGCATATCGTCAACTTGTTCTTTTGAGAGTACGCTATTTGCAATTTTTGTATCGTCAGCAAATTTTGAGATTGTACAGGTGAGACCCTCATCTATGTCGTTGATGTACATTAGAAAGAGAATTGGTCCTAGTACCGATCCCTGGGGTACCCTGCTACTTACATTGGTCCATTTTGATGCCTTACCGTTTATGACTACTCTTTGCTTTCTGTCGCTGAGCCAATTTTCTATCCATTTCAACACACCGTCTTGTATTCCATGCGCTTTTAGTTTTAGCAGTAAACGTTTGTGGGGACCTTTGTCAAAGGCCTTTTGAAAATCAAGGTATATAATATCTACAGCTTTACTCTCATCGTAGAGGTTGAGGATATCGTGGAAGAAGTCTAAGAGGTTTGTTAAACCGGAACGTTTTTTACGACAGCCGTGTTGAGTATCTTTAAGTATGTTATTTTCCTCTAAGTGATTTACGAGTCTGTCTCGTATGACCGTTTCTAGCATTTTACATACAACTGAGGTTTAAGCTAATTGGACGATAGTTACTGGATAGGGATTTGCTGCCTTTTTTGAATATCGGTGTTACGTTGGCTAGCTTCCACTGATCGGGCATAGTTCCAGACTGCAAGGATTTATTGAATAGTAATGTCAGTGGTTTAGAGAGCTCATCCTTACTTCCTTTAGAACTCTAGGCGAGATTGTATCAGGTCCAGGCGTTTTATTTACCTTGATTTTATCTAAACACTCAATACTTCGCTCTCTGTAATGGTGATATTGCTTAAAACATCTGAATTATCAATCTGAATCGGCGATGGTGTAGGGATATCACTGAGGTCTTCTGTTGTAAAAACTGATGCAAAGAAGGTATTGAGGGCATTACTCATTTGTTCTTCGTCTTTGGTGTATTCTCCATTTTTCATCGACTAACGGTCCAACAGTTGAAGTAACTACTTTTTTCTTTCTGATATAACTATAGAATTCTTTCGGTTTGTTTTTACTTTGATTCGCAATATGTAACTCTAAGGTCTTTTTAACTTTTGCTTAATTAACTTTTTGGCTTGCGTCGTAGCTCTACAAATTTCCCAGTCCGTTCTTCCGTCATTTTGTGAGGATTTTAATCTATCCATTAGCAAATTTTTTTTTTAGCAAGCAAGGCAGTTTGAAATATCTTTATTCCACCATTTGGGCTTAATTATTATGGCCTGGACGCCCGAGTTTTCGGGGATGGTAAATGCAGTCTTGCAACTGGGGGGGGGGCTTTTAGGTAAGTGGCTTCGAATAACTTCCAAGATGTATTTATGTCGGTATTGTGAATTAAAAAGAAAGCTCCAGTCAGTTTTTCTCTTAAACATAGCTCTAAGTTTATGGAAGTTTTGCTTTTCTTGAAATTAAGGGACTTTTTCGATGCTACTATTTGGTTCGTTACTAGTAAACTTTAAAGTGAAAGTTATCGTATGATGGTCGCTGTTACTGAATTAATCACCAACATTCAAATTCTCTATTAATTCTTCTTTTGTTGCAAGTACAATGTCAAGAACGTTATTACCACGGGTCGGCGTTATTATTATTATACAGTATATGTATATAATTATATATATATATATACTGTATATAATAAAACTCGCAGGTAATAAACAAAATTGGAACACCAACTTTTCGTCTATTCTCTCAAGACATCTTCAGGGTAATGCAAGAATACAGTGGCAGATGGAGGCTTCAATACCCCTTCTATATCATCTGTGAGATGCTAACTAAAAACAACAAATGTTGCCATCTCACTGCCTTTTCCGATTATTTGTGCATTAAACATTTTCTTTAATATATACTGTATATATATATATAGTATATATATATATATATATATTTTTTTTTTTTTTTTTTTTTTTTTTTTAATGATAGGGCTATAATTGACCACTTGCCAGTTTCAGGCTATAAGGAAGTTGGAGCCATAAACATTGATAATCAACAGAATTATCACATAAATTGCGTTTGTAATGCTTCTATGAATATATAAAACCCAATTCTACATGCTTTTCATCCATTAGAAATCTACATTATTATTGTGTTTCTGTTTGATATCGATGCTGAGGCTATGGCTCCAACTTCCTTATAGCCTGAAACTCGCAGGTGGTCAAATTATACTTAACCTATAAGCCTACCTATATTTATATATTTTCTAAAACGAAATGTAGCCTATTAAATCTCTCTCTCGATCGAGATGGGTTGGGAGTGAAAGGGATCTGTCATGATGGTACAATAGGCTCTCTGCAGACTCCCGTTTTCGTATGTTCTTATTTTTATCTCTCTGCTGCACTAAGCAATCTCGAGTTCTCCTTCCACTTCGAGCATCTCCCGAAATGGACCAGCGAGGTCATTGAGATATTAACTATACTTTGTAACTCTCTCTCTCTCTCGTTGAAGTAGGATTTAGGACTGCTTTAAATTAATATGAATTCTGGACCCTCCCTAAGTCCCCCCAACCTTTAACGGGTGCGTGCTAATTGCTGTATAGTCCTGCCCACGGTCTTAAGAAGCCAGATCAGAGAACAAGCCAATATCGACCAATTCCACATAGCACAAAAAACTTAGTTTCCC